>JAXQQM020058510.1:0-414005 GCA_034641835.2 Pinus albicaulis
TGGTCTATAGCAACTCTAGGCTGTCTCTAGGAGTTACAACATCTTTTTGGCGCTGTTGCCGGGGACGAGGTTGAAGAAATTTAAATCCCTGGGCCTCGACAAAACCTATCCACTCTTCAGTTAGGTGAGCACGAAGAGTTGAGAGTTGTGCACCCCTCACCTTGGCGACTCCACATTCATATTACAGATAAACCTATTTGCAGTCCTGGCTCCCCGTAAGCCACACCTAAGGTAAGATATGTCTCAGTCAAGGACACCCTCTGTATCTGACCCAGAGAGAATCCTACATAGAAGAGGCTGGAGGGAAAGGCAGTCAGTTCATACCGAAATTCCTGAATTCTCCCTTGAAAACTTCCCCTATCTTCAGCCCTCTTCTTCTCAAGTCGCCCAAATACAAGGCTCTAACCCTCTTATAAGAGATACTGGTTACTACTCAGAGAGCCCACCTCGGGGAGGTGTCCATATCAAAGACGAAGCTGAGTCTAGTTATACCCCACATTACTCTTTTCACCCTACCCCTGAAGTTGAAGAGGTCAAGGAAGTTACTGAAGTATCTGCTGTTGACAGCCCGACATTCTCATCAACCCCCCAAGCTGCTGTTCACTACATCCCCATCATTATTCATACTTCACTTCCACCCCCTCCTCCACCACTCACTGCTCAGACTCTCATTCTACCTCCGCCTCCCCCAATGGCGAATATCCCTGGTTTCTTACAAAACAGGTATGCTCCTTTACAGCTACCTGCAGTTTTAAATGACCTGCCATAGGATTATTTAAAGATTCTGCCCAGATTCAATGGGGAGAATGGCATTGAAGCACAGAAGCATGTGGAAATTTTATTCTCTTTCGTAGAGAACCTTAATGTTGAGCATTTGGATGTGGTTCTAAGATTGTTCGTGCAATCCCTAGATGGGGAAGCCAGAAAATGGTTTAAAACCCTTGGAGCTAATTCCATCAACACCTGGGAGGCTATGGAAGATGCTTTCGTTAAAAAATGGGGGGATAGAAAGGATCACGGGGATGTCCTTACCGAGTTTAACACTCTAAAAAAGAAGCACAATGAAGGGGTATCAGAGTTCATCAGAAGGTTTAACAAATTGTACCTGAGCCTCCCGACTGAAATGAAGCCCCATCAGACCGCTGCCAAGGTCGTTTTTGTGGCAGCATTCGATTCTGAGTTTGGTTTTTCACTAAGGGAGAGGAAGCCAGCCACTCTGGACGATGCACAGATAGATGCATTGGAAATAGAAGCAAACTTTGTCTCAATTGGCAAGTCCAAAGGGAAGCAAGAACATGATACTAGAAGAAGAGGCAAAGAAGAAGTATCCACTTCAAGCCAAGATAGAGATTCGGCAAATGACAAAATTGAAGAGATGAATAGAATGATCAAGAATATCTCAAATAAGTTGGTCAAGCTGGAGATGGAGGCCAAGAATTCGCCCCCAAAGAACTTCCAGAATGCTCCAAACAGAGGATTCAATACTCAGTACAGGAAGCCACCCTTGCAGATACTGTAGAGGGGACAGAAGGAGCAACAAGATCAGGTCCCACATCCTTTATACCTGGAGGGACAAGTGGAGGCTTCTCCTGAAGATTCTGCCTACGAGCAAGATGAGGCATGCCCCGTCTTCTCAGATAGTGATGACATAGAATGCCCTGTACAAGAAAGCGAGGAAGGGGAGCCACAAGCTCACTCAGAGGCAAGGGATAAAGGGGATGCTGAAGAGCCAGAGATCGATGACTACTGTAAACAGTTTGTTGATTTCATGCAAGCCCAGTTTAACAGAAAATATGACCTCAGGTCATCCAGAAAAAGAACCCGTACTCAAGATGAAGAGGAGGACACACCCCAGAAGTTAGCACCTGCACAGAAAGAGGCCAATACTCAAGAATCCCCAGAAAAAGGTAAGAGGCCCCTTAACCAATCTCTGCAATCTGATAGTCAAATGCCCTCTTCTTCACAAGTATACGTACCTCCTGAAAATAAACCTCCAGTTAAAGAAGTTAAGCTTCCTCTGCAAAACAAAGAGTCAAAAGAAAAGGAAGTGTCAATAGATAGGCCTTCATCTGCCTTCAGTTTGCAAAAAGAGCTCGAAAAAGTAAAAATACCAGTTCCCTTGTCTGAATTATTGAGACAGCCTGCCTATCAGTCACAAGTCTCCTCCTTCATTTCTACTCCTGATGTACCACACATTCCAGACAGTCTTAACCTGCAAGAAGAAAGGCCTATGGTAGTGTTCGGTCCACACGTCGAAGAATTAGATCCCTCCACCCCTCCCTTTTATGTATCTTTAGTAATCCATGATCTATTGTTGCGTAATTGTATGTTAGACTCAGGAGCATCTCACAACCTCATGCCCCTGTCTGTCATGGAGCAATTGGGACTCCAAATCACTCGCCCATATAAAGACCTCTATTCTTTTGATTCCAAAAGGGTGAAGTGTTTGGGTATGATTAAAGATCTAGCAGTCACCCTGGCACAGATCCCTGCCAAAAGTGTGGTGATGGATATCGTAGTGGCTGACATCCCAGCCCGCTTCGGTATGCTACTGTCAAGGTCTTGGGGGACCAGAATTGGAGGATCAATTAAGCTGGACTTGTCCTATGCCACCATCCCTGTCTTTGGTGGCCAAGAGAGGAGATTGTACCGAGAGACCAGATTTGTTAAAACAGTCACCAAGGCAGGTGATTCAGTAAATTCCCCAGTCTACAGCAGAGATGGAGACTTCTCCTGTCTGATGTTGGAAGAAGATCAGGAATATTCCCACGAGCCCTCATTCTGTCATATAAAGACTGAATCATCAGTGCAGGACTGTGGATCTGAAATCTGGACACTCCACTTTGATGGAGCAAATTCCCGAGAAGGAAATGGGGCTGGAGTGTTGCTTATTTCACCTATGGGTCAATGGGTCCCCCTATCATTCAAATTGGAATATGAGGCCACGAACAAGGTGGCTGAATACGAAGCACTCATATTGGGGTTGCAGACAGCAAGGAGTATGAAAATACAGAAGCTAAAAGTGATGGGAGACTCTGAATTGGTGGTTAGGCAAGTGAAAAACCAGTGTCAAGCGAAACATCCTAGGCTAAAGGCCTATAGAAATGAAGTTTGGGACCTGGTAGAGAACTCTTTCTTGGAATTTAACATTCAATTCATGCCCCGAGAACAGAACAGGATGGCAGACTCCTTGGCTGTGGCCGCTAGTACATTTCGTCCACCTCAGAACCCTTTTCTGAGATATGAAATCGAAGTAAGATATCGGCCTTCAATCCCAGATAATGTCAAGCACTGGCAGGTCTTTGAAGATGAGGAGCAGGTGAAGAGGTTCTTAGAGACTGTTGGGGAGTTTTCCAACCTAGAGATTGATAGTTGTGAAGAGGAAATTGAGGACATTCCAAAATACAAGCTGGAAGAGAAGATAGCCGGTCACAGATTCCTGCAGCTGAAAGGGAATGTCATTCCCCGAGGGCTGGTACCTCTGGAGAGGCTGTTCAATAAAAACGATGTTCCTTTACAGCCAAATAAAGTGGTGACTGAGGACCAGGTCGAAGATCTAAATCTGGGCACAAAAGAAGATCCAAATATTGTGAAGTTGTCCAAGAAAGTCCTAGATGAATACAAACAATTGTACCAAAAGCTATTCCAGACCTACAAAGATGTATTTGCCTGGTCGTATCAAGACCTGAAAACCTTTGATGTCAGTGTTATGCAGCATAAAATTCCACTGAAGGGAGATGCAAAACCCCATAAGCAAAAACTCAGACAGATTAATCCCCTATTGCTACCCTCGATTGAGCAAGAAATAAAGAAGCTGCTGAAGGCTAAAATTATAGTGCCACTAAGGTATTCTGAGTGGGTGGCCAATTTAGTCCCAGTACGAAAGAAGAATGGCAAAATCAGGTTGTGTGTGGATTTCAGAAACCTCAACAGGGCGTCTCTAAAAGATAACTACCCACTACCGAAGATGGATCACATTCTGCAGAAGGTGGTAGGGGCCTCCAGAATGTCCATGATGGATGGGTTCTCGGGCTATAATCAAGTGGCTGTATTCCCGGAGGACTAGAAAAAGACAGCTTTCACCACGCCCTGGGGGACATTTATGTATGCTAGGATGCCATTCGGGCTGATTAATGCAGGGGCCACGTTTCAGAGAGCTATGGACATAACCTTTGTTGGAGAACAGGATAAGTTTCTGGTGGTGTACCTAGATGATATAACAGTCTTTTCGAAGGATGATGCCGAACACATTTAGCATTTGCAGAAGACTTTTGAGAAGTGCAGGAGGTATGGCCTTTCCCTTAATCCTCAAAAATCTTTCTTTGCATTAGAAGAGGGTAAGCTCCTAGGACACATAGTAACTAAAGATGGGGTCAAAATCGATCCTAAAAGGGTGGAAGCTATAAACGGTATCTCCCTCCCCAGAAATAAGAAAGAGGTCCAGGTATTCTTAGGGCGTATCAATTTTCTCAGAAGATTTATTCCTAACTATGTTGAAATAGTTAGACACATCACAGATATGTTAAAGAAGGATAATGAGGTGAAATGGGCACCAGAATCAAGACAGGCCTTTGCCAGGATCAAGAATGCATTTGCTGAGGCCCCCGTGCTGGCAAAGCCTGACTTCACTGAACCTTTTATGATTTTCTCTTTTGAATCACCTCACACGGTAGCAGGGGTTCTCTTACAAAAGAACGGGGATGGGTATGAGCAACCCATTGCTTTCTTCAATCAAGTACTTCATGACGCAGAGCTAAAATACAACATTCTGGAGAAGCCTGGTAAAGTCCCTCAAGGCCTTCCGCATGTACATATTGCAGTCCCACATTACTGCTTTCGTACCCACAGCAGCAGTTAAGGATATCCTCGTTCAGGGAGACAGTGAAGGTAGAAGGGGCAGATGGATCGCAAAGATACAGGAATACGATCTGGATATCAGACCCACCAAGTTAATCAAAGGACAGGGGCTAGCAAAGATTTTTTCAGAATCAAATCACCAAGCTTTGGGCATCCACTTATCCATGATTGCAACTGATGAGGCCGAGGAGCCGACAGGAAGGCAAGAGGTGGAAATGGCTACTCAGAAAATACAGATGAAGTATCTCACTAGCTCCTGGTACAAAGAAATAGTCGAGTACCTCCTGACACTCAGCTGCCCACCCAGCTGTGATAAGTCCAAATACAGAGCCTTAAGGCTGAAATCACAGAAGTATGCAGTAGCCAATGGTCAGTTGTACTGGAGAGATCCTTCAGGGATACTGCTGTTATGCCTCATAGAAGGTGAGGTAAATAACATAATAACTGAATTCCATGAGGGAATTTGTGGAGGGCATTATAGCTGGAGGAGCATGGCTCAGAAAATCCTGAAGGCTGGTTTTCACTGGCCTAAATTGTTTGGAGATGTTTTCACTTGGGTCAGAGCATGTGAAAAATGCCAGAAGTTTGCTGAAAAACAGAAGCTAGCAGCTCTACCCCTGATTCCTGTACATATTGATGAACCTTTCAAACAATGGGGAATTGACTTCATAGGTGAGATTCACCCACCCTCAAGTGGACAGCACAAATGGATCTTGACTGCTACATATTACTTCATAAAGTGGGTAGAGGCCATTCCTGTACGAAACACCACAGACATGGTAATCATCAAATTCATGGAAGATAACATTATCTCCAGGTTTGGATGTCCTGCTAGAATAGTAACTAACAATGCCCAAGCTTTCAAGTCTACTAAATTTGTGAATTTTTGTCAGAAATATAACATCACTTTAGGCCATTCTACAGCGTACTACCCACAGGGAAATGTTCTGGCAGAATCATCAAACAAAACGTTGGTTAGAGCCCTAAAGAAGACAATAAATGAAAATCAGCGGAACTGGGACTCCCAACTGAAGTTTGCTCTGTGGGAAAATAGGATAACCAATAAGACGGCAACTGGAAAATCTCCTTATGAACTAGTATACAGACGGGCAGCCGTATTCCCTATACAGTTAGCTTTGCCTGTTGCTCGTTTCATGCAGGAGACTCAGGAAGAACCAGATGGTATGACTAGAAGAATCAATCAGCTGGTAGAGCTTGAAGAAACTCGTAGTCAGGTAAACCAGAAACTTGTGGATTACCAGGAAAAGATGAAAGAGTTGTTTGATCAGCATACAAAGGATAGAAAGCTGCAGGTGGGAGACTTAGTTCTCAGGTGGGATGTACGAAGGGCCGATAAAGGTAAGCATGGTAAATTTGACCCCCTTTGGTTCGGCCCCTTCAAGATTTCAGAGCAGGGGGGAAATAATACCTTTAAACTGGAAAATTTATAGGGAGATGTGCTGGAAGCCCCTGTAAATGGGAAATTCCTCAAACCATATTTTCAATTCTGAAACAGGCTGAAAAAGCCTGAATGTATCATATTGTACAGTAGTTGTTGTTTTTGTTTTTCTTACCAAGTTATACATGAGTCATGATGATCTGTCCAGGAAGAAGCTTCAAGAACTGGAAAAGTGGTCATTCAAAGGAGATATACAGGCGGTCTGCGTAGTTCTCGACACGCTCAGAGACAAACGTGCCGTCCCCAGGTGGAGCCAATGTTGTTCAATCTTTAGCATTAGCCACGGGAGTACCAAAAGGATGGACCAGCCACTCATTAAAGTTTTATCTAAAATGACAAATATTCCAAGGGGTGGGCCTTAAAGAAATAAGGTAGTGAAATCCGCATGTATGAAAGCCAATAGAGTAAGTAAAGCAACGGGCGGAGTGTAAAAATTATAAATAACAAGGAGGTATAAAAGGTAAGGGGGACGCCAGCTAAACACATGAACGATGTATTAAAAAGAGCTGCCGATTACATACGAAAGCATGTGGAGAAAGTCCGAGGGGGTCGAGCCGCGGGTAAAGGACGAGATCCATACCCCCGCGGACTGACGACACGTGGCATGGTAAAGACTTAAAGTTAAAAGGGTATGGTAAGAATAGGCCACGGGATGTGATTACATGACAGAGTTAAGGTGGACCCGCGCAAAGGGGAAAGAACAGGTGTTAATTCGGCGTGGGAAATCATGCGCAGTGAAGGTGGGACAGCATATGTGGATAAAAGGTAAGGTAAGTTCATTTAGATCAGCTGGTACTGAGACCCGTACCAGCCTTTAACCCGACACGAGGCGCGCACCTACACCTTGATATCCCCAATCCCCACGCGCCACATGTCTCATTGTCAGTGTCCTTACGACACTTGCCTTCTGTCATATTCCTCATCCGCTTTTTAACCCAAACAGCCCGCTCCAGTGGTAACAAACTCTCGTATTTCTCTCTGGTAAAAAAGACACATGTTACTTTCTACGGTAAATACCGAGTAGGGAAGAGCGCCTGGTTTGCCCCAATCACTGTCAGAGTCCCCCGCGTCGCTTTCCCGGGCAGTGTCACCCTCCGTCCAGGTATTCCATTCTCTATTTTCCCTCTGTTTCCTTTCTCTTTTTCGGATTCTTAAAATGACAGCCATGGGAATGTGAATGCCCAAGAAGAACGAACCAGAAACTCCCCAGGTCCGTGAGTCTAGGAACCCTCCTGGTTTTGAACCCCTCTACGACTTGCAGTCCGGTATCTGCGACCCAAAATATCCTTTTGACATACGCAGTATCAAACCCCTGCTTTTTGGCCGCCATTGCAAGAGTGTAGACCGTTTCCGAGTTGTCGCGTCTGGCTTCTACCACCATATCACTCCCCAGGTCAATTCTTGTATTGATTTCATCGTCTGGCTCAGGGATGCCTATGATGTAAATCGGGGCGCTTTCGTTTCTCCTCAGGGGAATGTAATTTTCTCCCTTTCCCCCGATGTTATTAGGCAGGCCCTCCGTTTCCCTCCTAGCGACACATACTTCAGTTTCAAAGATGAAACCTTGCTAGCCCAGTTCAATAAGCTGTCAAAGGAAGCCCGCCGTGCCTTCATATCCTCCATAACCATCGACTAGGCAACTGCCCTGCCTACATTGGAGCCGTTTTCAATAAGTCTGTTCGTCGAAGAGGTTCGACCTGTTCTGTCACTCATTGCCGGCCTTTTGGGGATAGGGAGCCCAGAGGACATTTCTATGGTATGCATTCGCTTTCTATGGCTCATGTCACGGGATGGGGTTATGTTGGACATCCCGGGTTTCCTCTCCTCAGCTATCCTAACCCAATTCCGGGAGCTCGCACAAGCTCGCAAGTTTCGTTTTTGCTCAATGGTGTTCTACCTCTTCCTGTTCCAGCATGCAGATAAGTTCGCCCATTTGGGGTTAGATAGAGTCTACTCTGAGAATTCTCAACCCAGACCAGTCTTCGACTGGAATTGCTCCGTCCGTCATTTACCTAGGGGAGAGGGTTATGCAAACTTCGTGAACACTTTCATGTCCATCGCCTACACCATCATTCACGACATGCCTTCACCTAGGGTTTTCCCAGAGATGAAACGTTGGCTACAGGCTGGGAAATACCAGTGTACCAGAGATTGGTTCCTTGAAGAAGAATACACTGAAATTCGGGTCTATGGAGCCGAAGTTGCTCCATACCGGTTGCCATTTTTCCCCGTCCGACGAGTTTACGCCCTCGAGTACATCCGGCAAGCTCTCAAAGCCGACCAGCTTCATTTTGTCCCTGCTAAGAAGGGCTACATCCTAAGGCTTCTTGTCCAAATTGGCCCATTCGTGGTAAACTCTAGATATGCCCTCTCAATTGCTGAAAAAATGCTCCAAAACATGGACCTGAGGTTGGGGACAAGTTGGGCTTATGACCCAGGAGAAATCATTTCAAATAAAAGAAAAAGAAACAGGTCTACGCCCTACATACATGAGCCGAGGCCATTTATGGAGTGGAGGGCTAACCTCGAAATTTGGCCCATGTTTTCGCAGATGGAGACAGACTCATCTGCTACAGGGGAAGAGGAGGAAGTGAACAGGGGCGCAGGTGGAGAGGAGGCAGGCACCTCCGGAGGAGCACCACCGCCCAAGAGGCAGAGAGTGGCCACCAGTGAAGCAGAGGTAATAGGAGAAGGGCAATTGGAACCCTTCACTAAATTTGGCGAATTCGATAAAGGCAAGGCAGGGATAACAATGCTGAGAGACAGCGTCGCCTCCTCCGATTACATAGAAGTTACACAAGCCATCATCGAGCCCACTTCGTCCAAGGCGAGCGAAAGGGAGCGGACGAATAAAACCATCCGAGACAAATACAAGGCTGAGTTAGAGGGGTTTGTTGAAAAATACCATACCAGGCTCTCCGCTTCTATCAATGCAGACACTGAAAGCCTAGTACTGTCTATGGCGGAGGCCATCCTGGACCCAAATTCTGATGTTCCTAGTTATAAGGTGCTCGAATTGGCCATTGATATGAAGAAGGTACCGGTCCACGACATGAACGACCTGTTCCAAACAATCTGCGACATGATGAAGGACAAACTATCGCAGATTACCCTCGCATTGAGAAAGACGGAACAGAAATATGACCAGCTGAGGGATTCCTTTGTCGCGGAACAGAATGCTTGTCGTGCCAACACACATCAGGTGCTAGATCTCCAGGATCAAATCAGAAACCAAGATGAAGGAGGGAAAGGTACACAAGCAGCACTTATAAATAAGTTGCAGAGGGATATCACAGCCGCCAAGAAACAGGCTCGCATACCAGCTTCGCATCCTGTACAAACTGCTGAATTGGTACAAGTGGAGAAAGAGAAAGAGGAACTGTCTGCTAGGCTTTTCAGGGAGAGAGAAGAGAAGGAAAAGATGGCCAAGAGGATGGGCGAGTTAGAAAACAGAGCAACGGAGCTACAAACCCATTGGGATTCACACAGTTGTCATACGGCTGAAGCAACAAGCGGAACCGGCTCAGTGTCAGCACAACTATCCACAGCTAAAGCCGAGATCGAAGTGTTGGAGAAACAAGCATCCACTACCAGGCAAAAGGTCGCAGAATTGGAGGGCGCCCTGGCCGAAAAGGCCAGAACAGTTGAAGAGCTACAAAGGGAAGTCGAGGAAGAGAAAAAGGTCACGGCTAAGCAGCACCAAACCATCGCTGATATGAGGAGTCGAGCAAAGGGGAACCTCACCCTTCTCAAGGCCAGAAGCTTAATCTGGTCAGACATAATCACGGCGGTAACCGAGCAATGGGAATTCTTGACAATGATAGGGGAGCTCAAGTCCACTATTCCTTATCTCAACAGAAATTTGCAGGAGGCAGGGGGTGATCTGCCTAACAGAGCTCAACACGCCGGGGATTACATCTCATTTCTTTATGCACTAAGGGCGAACGACTTGGGGAAACATGGCATCCCCAGTCGATTTACAGAAATCATCGAGTGTCAAAAGATCATCGATAAAGAGGAAGCTTGAGCAGCGGCTTCAAGGGCCCTTCAACAGGTGGGCGACAGCGTAGAACAGTTTGACGAGGTATGGAATGAGATCACCACAGCCAGACTCCCTTCCTGTTGGGAACCCACTGCTCCTGCTGTGCTTGTGCTTCTAGACCAATACACAGCGCGTTTACAAACGGAAAGAGATCGGACTGACCTCCAAATGGGGAAAGCGACCCAGCTCAAAGTCAGTACCATTTTCACAGTCCTCAAAAAGGAGTTTAATCTCCTTTACATGATCAGATATCGGCTCCCTACTGAGGCAAGTATTCACACTCTCGGCGAAGCGTTTATCAAAGTGGAGAAGCTCTCAGCCATGCCAGAACCAACCCCCGAGAGTCAGCAGAGACTGACACAGTTCATGAGTCAGCATACTAGTTCCTCCGCAAACGTGCCTCCGCCAGAATCTGCAACGGCTTCCACTCAGCTTTGTCCCTGACTTTTCAGTTAACTCATGATGGGTCTAAACGGCCTATTTCACTTTCATTTAGTTTATTTTCTTTCAAAGTTCCGAGTGGGTTGTTTTTCCCCCACTCTTGCATTTTACTTTTTACATCAAACAGTTGTCTAAGTTTCCGTTTTGAAATTGGCCCGGGGCCTGTTTACGCATGATGGGAGGACTGATTCCCCATCATAAAATTTTGCTGTTATGAAAATGACTTGTAACAAATTTTGTTCATGCGAGGAAGATATTTCCCCGAAATATCTTCTCGCTGAAATAGGAGGAATCCTATATAAGGTAGAGAAAAGAAGAAAGAAAGGTTCCAATTCTTGGGAAGAAATTGACTGTTTGAATATTTTCTGTATGTGTTTTGTGAAGACTCAAATGCTAATGTGAAGAGCCCGTTGGGCTTCAATGATAAGGATTTATACTTTAAATAAGGATTCTGGACTTGGTTTATGGTAGTGTGTGATTCTCTCTTGTTTATTGCAATATCGTTGTTCGTTTCATTTACATCCATGCTTCTAGTATTATATTCTGGAATGCGAGTGTCCCGTCGTTTCTGATATGAATTTATCTTTATGATACTTATATCATAAGCTTCCTGGTACTTTAAAAATGGCTCAAGTATAATGCAGTGTTTCATCTCCCATTCATACATATTTCTACTATATTGGCCAATACGAAGCGCTATTGACGAAAGTTATCAGCATGTATGGATTCTTAATCATATAAGCCCACCATATGCTGGGAAACTCTTCTTAGTGTCGTCTTCATAACAGTCAATATCTCTTTTGTTCTATGCAGCTCAATAGCCACTTTTATATATCTGCTTTTTCTGCCATATATCATGAATCTGACCCTGTTTAATGTGAACTATCTTAAAGTTGTCTGATACAGCAGTGTTTGAGTTCAATACTACATTCATCCAGTATTACTCTTTAAGCATCAAACTGTCTAAAGTTTTGGTTCCACTCAAATATTATTTTCTGTTTGTAAAGAAGTAGTATGAGAGCCCTGCCTTGTTCAAGTGTTAAATGCTGTTATGCATCCTCTTCTCTCCATACATTATAAGATGTCCTAGGATCTTTAGGAAACTCTTCTTAGTGTATCGTCTTCATAGCAGTCAATATCTCCTTTGACTATCAGCTCAATATCACCTTTGTATATACGCACCACATATATCTGTGAATGGGACTGTTTAAGTAACAGATTTCCTTAAAGTTGTAAATCTGACGGTGTTTGAGTTATTCTGTTTCCATCCAGCCATTCTCTCACGCATCAAGCCCATGCAAAGTTTGGTTTTCCCTCCATCTTCATTTTATTTGTAAGAAAGTAGCAGATGTGAGCCACACCTTGTTCAAGCGTTCAATCTTTGTTATGCATCCCTTGCTCTCCCTTACATTAAATTCTGGCTTTAAATCCATAAACTCTAAATTTGTCTGGAGTTTACAACACATTCATGAAATTATCGCGTACCAATTGAATACCAACTCATATCAGATCATCATTGGAATATCGAAGGACCTTCTGCCAAATTTATCTATGATATGTGTTACATAAAGTAGGAGAAGATTTTGTGGTTATATGATATTTATACGATATCAATAAACAACCTATATTCGGAAAGGAAAAATAAAAAATTCATCGGTAAAAGGATGTAGGATATGCAATATCATCATTTTCAACACCAATTCTTGACGTTTTGTTTCTCATAGATGATTGATTTTGTCACCTGCAAGAGGGAATTCTGATCAAGAGTTGAAAAGGGGGTCGATCTCACATAAAATCGTGATGAGGAATCGATAGAAAATATCTCTGTTGACCATCTGCATGGGGGAATAATCGTTATGACTAAAGCCACAATGGAAATACTAATCTCGAAGGAAAAGAGGATAAAAGGCGTTACGACTAAAGGCGCAATCGAGAAATAACTGATTCACCACGAGGAAAAGAGGAAGGTGACTATGGTTAAGAATAAGTAGTTGTCGCAGAAGTACAAGCAATCTACGAAGCTTTCCAAAGGTAAAAACCGCATGTGGACATATCATGGCTGTTAGGAACTTTCCGATTATTGTGAGACTTTTTCTGAACATTTCAAATCCATATCTTATTATTGTTGGTTCTATACAAAACAGAGGAGGCAAAATAAATAGTTTAGATGCCCTGTCCTATTGTTGCACCATGCACATCCACTTGCCCATCTCTGCATTGTGTCTTTCCTATATCAAATAAATTCAGCAAATAGGCGTGTGGGTAGGAAGCCTCCCGTCTATGCTCAACATATAGTGTTCATATGTGTTTCTCTATTGACTAGTTGTTTGGCTTTTCTATTGTGAGATTGGAGTGTTTGGAAAAATGATATGGAGTTGATCTTCTTAGCTGGGTCCAGATATCTTTGAAGCCTTGCAGAAAGGGAGTTGAAACGAGCCCCAAACTAGGAGAATGCTCCAGCGGCATTCTCCTTTGACCGCAGAAGTACTACAGTAGCTCTGGTCTCGGTACAAGTCTGCAGCAGTGTTGAGAATGCACTCAAACCTGTGGTGAGGTCTGTGGTTACAGTATTGGCATCTTGTTGTCATATCAGTGTCGAGTAACGAATGCGTCGTGTATATTAGATGCTCCACTATTAAACGAATCTCAAACGTCAATATGGCACGATAGACATTTTTGGTTTGTTTTCTGGGAAATGAGATGAGTTGTTGCTATATTATTATCGTTCTCCTTCACAAGTGTTATTGTTATTATTAATTTTCTACCACTATATTATTATGTGATGTTTGAAGGTATGAGCCAGCAGGTAATGAAAGTCCATGGTGTAAGTTCTCTCTTATGCCATTTGCCTCAGATAATTATTGAGACCGGTACTCCAATTGCTATAGTGTTGCCTCACAATAAACACACAAGCATGCAATATCTTTAAGATAAAAATTAGGGTCAAACAATGATATTATACTTTCCCAATGAACATCTTCCATGTTGGTGGTATTCATTTCTTTCACATTCAATTGCCTGCTAGTGACTCAAATATTTCGTTGTCTCCGTAAGTGGCAACTCCTCGAATTTTAGGCAACCTGTAAAGAACATCGCTTGAAGTTTTTAAATCCACGGAGCTCTTCTATTAGCATAAAATTATAACAATGCTCAAAAGATAATTGATGATTGTATTTCGAAATGTTCCAACCATGACCAAATCAGTACACTTAACAAAATTCAGAGATCAAAGAGTGAAGCAAACACCCTCATGAAATGATTATTTTTTTGTCAATTTGGTAGGATCTTTTTATTTTCTTTTATCATCAAAAAGCAAGTTACATTAGATATTAAGTTAGTGGCCTCACGCTGTCGTAAGGAAACCAAGTCTGTTGGCCACCTTAATGCATTGAAAGCCATCCAAAATTGATAATGTTTCATTCTTCTACTTGCCGCACTGGCCAGTTCAAAAGGTGAAGCAAACACCCTCATGAAATCATACCTCAAATATCCCTGTTGACTTAAGCCGTAATTGTCAGAGCCGTGGAAGTATTTAGTTGTCCAAATGAGTAAAAGGCAGTTCGTATATCAATAGAAAACCAAATATATTCAACTGAGTCCACAGTGCAAGCAAGGCTGGAAAATATTTCAATGCCCCACACTCTTTGCGTTGAACGATGGATGTTTGTGCTTAAATAATATCTCATCATAAATCGTTATATTTGGTGTAACGATTTGGTTACCTCTCCACCGCAAAATTCGATAAACCATGTATTTCTTTATAATACATTATTTCTTTGTAATGCTATGCGATATAGATTATAAAGAATGTTGCTCTCGCTCCATCCTTCTCATGTTTCATAGTCTTCATTGCTGATGTATGTCACATGCTGATATCTAAAACGTTGATTGCTCTCTTAAACAGAGTAGAATAACCCCCTACACATGTTGTCTTCATATTCATTAATGACACAATGACAGAAAAAGAAACAAATATAAAAGATTGTTGGAGAGCACAAACTGTGAATTATTTTAGTATGAGCAATTTATATATACATGCATATAGACAGTTACATAGAAATAGTTTGAATCAACTAAAAACTAATTTCTAAAATTGATTTCTAAACTAACACTTAATGGAAATATTAAATCTTTTAACACTCCCTCTTAATCTTGAGGGTTACAAAATTTGAAAACAATATCACCATTTTTGACGAGTGCACGAATGAAGTGAAAATGAGTGTCAATATGTTTGTTGTTTTGATGAAAGACATTGTTCTTCGACAAGGAAATAGCAGAAGTGTTGTCACAAAGGATTGAAATAGGTTCATTTTCTGTATATCCGAAGTCAGAGAGAAGTCTCTTTAGCCACATTGCTTGACATGACGCTGAATTTGCTGCAACGCACTCGGCCTCTGTTGAAGATAGCGCAACTATGGGCTGCTTTTTGGATGACCATGAGATCAACTTTCTACCAAATAGAAAAGCATAGCCAAAAGTACTTTTCTGATCATCAATACATCTTGCATAATCACTATCTATATAACCAGCAAGCTTACTGTCTGCAGAGGCTACATACGATAAACCATAAGTAGATGTACCTGCAATGTATCTTAACACCCTTTTCCCAACCTTCCAATGACAGTATTTAGGAGATTCCATAAACCTGGAAATATAACTAGCTGCAAATGCTATATCAGGTCTAGTAGCTGTAAGATACATAATACTACCAGCAAGTTGCTTATACAAAGTCGTATTAACAATAGTACCCACATCATCTTTACTCAACTTTGTACCAGTTTCAATAGGAGTATCCACCGGTTTACACCTGTCCATCTTAAACTTTTTCAAAATGTCAGTAGCATACTTCTGTTGACTCATAAACATACCATATTGTGTTTGTTTCAGTTCGATACCTAATAAGTATCTCATTAATCCAAGATCTGTCATTTCAAATTCATTTTTCATTGCAGCTTTAAATTCATCTAACTGCATGTTACCTGTATAAATTATGTCATCAACATAAAGACAGTATCAAAATATTACCTTGATGATCATTCTTGATATACAAAGTGGGCTCATGGTTGCTTCTTTTGAAGCCATTATTTAGCAAGTAATGGTCTATTCGACTGTACCAAGCTCTTGGAGCTTGCTTCAAGCCATATAATGCTTTCTTCAACCTGTACAGCTTATGTTCTTGACTTTTTATTTCAAAACTAGGTGGTTGATCAACATACACTTCTTCATTCAAAACATCATTCAAAAACATAGACTTTACATCCATTTGGTAAATCAGCCACTTGTTTTATGCTGCAATAGCTAATACAAATTGAGCAATATCAATTCTTGCTACAGGTGCAAATGTTTCACTATAATCTTTGCCAGGTTGCTGTGAAAAAACTTTGGCAACTAATCTTGCTTTGTGCTTATCAACTTCACTTCTCTCATTAAACTTTGTTTTAAAAACCCATTTGACACCTATAGAGTTTTTATCATCAGGTAGATCAACCAAATCCCAAGTTTGATTTCTTTCAATAGCATCGATTTCATTATTCATCGCATTTACCCATTCTTTGTCCTTTATAGCCTCTTCAAAACAAGTAGGTTGAAATGAAAGAAATGCAAAATACAATATCATCAACATCATTTTATGCATAAATATCACTTAAGTTTCTAATTTTAGGATTATTAGAATCAGACTCAAAATATGATGAACTGCTCCTGCTTGATGAACTACTACTGGTTTTGTCTTGAACCTATAATCTTGGAGTGCTTGTTGCAGGTGCTTGATGTTCGTCTAATAGAATAAAAGGATTAGGACAAGTATTGTTCTCCATTTAATTGCAAGACTTGTCTTCCAGAAATTTCACATCTTGAATTACGACAAACTTCTTAGTTATAGGATTAAACAATCTGTATGCCTTAGATTGATCACTATATCCTATAAAAATATACTTTTCGCTCCTATCATCAAGCTTCTTTCTTAATTTTTCTGGAACATGAGCGAAAGCAATACAACCAAATAATTGAAAGTGTGAAACTGTTACCTTTTGTCCACTCCATTCTTCTTTAGGTACAAAACTTTGAACACTGGAAGTTGGCGATCTATTCAAAATATATACCGAACATGCAACTGCTTCAACCCATAAATCTTTAGACAAATTTCGTGTTTTAAGAAAACTTCGAGCCATATTCATAATTGTTTGATTCTTTCTTTCCGCGACTCCATTCTATTGCGGAGTATAATTGGTTGTTGTTTGTTTTTTAATACCATGTTGTTTGCAAAAATCAATGAATTCGTTAGATTCATACTCACCTCCTTTATTAGACCTCAGAACTTTAATAAACTTGCCACTCTATTTTTTAGCCTCGACTTTGAACTCCTTAAACTTCAAAAATGTTTCTGATTTATATTTGATGAAATACACCCAAATTTTCCTGCTAAAATCATCAATGAAAGTAAGAAAATAGAGACTTCCAACAACTGATTTTTCTTTCATTGGACCGCACAAATCTGTATGCACTAACTCTAGTTGTTATTTTGGTCTATTAGACGCTGAAACAAAACTATCTCGCTTATGTTTACCCATTATAGAACTTGTACAGGAAGAGATATGATCAGACAAAGAAGGGAAACCTTTCACCATAGATTGTCTTTGCAACAAAATCATACTTTGGATAGGTAAATGACCATATCACAAATGCCACAGATAAGAGTCAGTTGGCAATGAAACATTATGTGCATACAACTTCTCACTTTTCAACTGTAATTGATACAACCTGCTCTTTGTCATTGGAATCTTTACAACAAGAGACTTATGTTTATCAACAATCGTGCAAGTAGTGTTGTGAAAGCTAACATCATAACCATGTGCATCTAACTGACCAACACTCAAAAAATTATGCTTGAAATTGGGTACATAATAAACATCATAGATATTTTTCACAACATTTTGTTTGGTTAAGACAGGCACAACACCCTTTCTTGAAGCTTTAACCTGGCAATCATCACCCAAACCAATAGAGGCACTGAAAGATTTATCAAGATGAGAAAAGAAATTACTATGACCAGTCATATGATTACTACATCCACTGTCTACCAACCAAACATCTTTATTAGGTACTTGCAGAGTCACTTGGCATGCCAGAAATAAAGCATCTGATGTTTCGCATTCAGTGTTTGTGACATTGGCTTTGTTTTTATTTAAAACATACTATAATTTTTGACATTCAGACTTATAATGGCCATATTTTTTTCAATAGTGACATTGAATTTTTGATTTATCTATCCACCTATGACCATGATCACTTTGAGACTGCTCTGGATGTGCTTGAGTTACCTGTGATCTATCATCAGAATGAGACTATCCTCTACCTTTTCCTCTCCTGCCACGAAAACCTCTGCCTCTACCTCTATTCAAGGAAGCTTTAGATTTGAAAGCATGCTCTAAATTACTGACATCTAAATTAATTCTTGCTTCATGAGCCAACAAAGAACTAGTTAATTCTTCCACAGACAATTTTGTTAATTCTCTCGACTCAAAAACAGTAACTATCATGTTGAATGTTTTAGGAAAACATCTAAGAATTTTTTCCACAATTCTTTGGTCATCAAGTTCTTCACCATTAATTCGAAGCTAATTAACAATACCCATAACTTTAGTCATGAACTGATCAATTGTTTCTGATTCAGTCATTTTAAGTGTTTCAAATTGTGTTCTGAGAGTCTGTAATTTTACCATTTTTACTTTATCATTTCCATGATAAGAAACTTTAAGTATATCCCATATTGACTTAGTAGTCTTAGCAGCAGTGATTTTAGGAAAAATAGAGTCATATAAGGAATTTAAAATGCACGACTTCGCTCTACCTTCTTTTTGTTTAAGTTCATCAAATTGTTTTCTTTGAGCAGCAGTCATTCCAGAAATTGTATTTGCGTCAGGTTTTGTGAACCCCAACTCTATTGATTCCCAACACCCTAAGCCTTGTAAGCATGCTTGCATTTTAAGGCTCCAAAAATCATAATTTTTTCCACTAAATATAGGCGTAGGGATTGCAAATTGACTTGTCGAGGCCATGTTTCAAGTAATAAAAAAACTGAAAACAACTCTTTTTAAAACACTTCCAAAGAGATAGCACAAATAGACTTTCAATGAAGGTGATTAAAAACTATATTGTTTTTAACTCTTTTTAATTTCAACACCTTAATTTTATAGATCCCATAATTGAAGATTCACACCAAAATCGAAGACATATTTCCTTTCCTTTCAACATCCTCATTCCCTTCCTTTCAACATCCTCATTCTCTTTCTTTCAACAACCTCCTTAATAGGCTAAAAAACCAAACCAATCAACTAAAAAACCATGGCAACCGATTACACAATTTTTTTTAAAAACTGTGAATCAAGTTAAAAAAAACGTGGAATCCTTCCTCAAACGCTGATTAGACAAACTATTAAAACCAATCAAGTAAAATACTTGTCAGCCTTTTTCTAACACTAATTACACAACTATAAAAACTGTGAATCATGCACCTTCGATGGTTGAACTCAATTTACGGCTTACAAATTCCTCATTGGAGGCTCCTTCATTCAATGATTTGGCAACTTCAAACAAAAAATATGGAACTGTAGTGAAAAAGCAGGTATCAAAGCAGGCAACAACAACTTCTCTTCTTCAAAATCTTCAAACGGCAACTTCAAACAACTAGTGCAAGTCTTCAACAACAATCTGATTCAAAAGCTTCAAATGGCAGCTTCAAACAATGAGTGCAAGTATTCAACAACAAATCTCCAGCAATTTTCCTTTGCCCAAGAAGAACCCCAATGCTTTGATACCATGACAGAATGACAGAAGAAGAAACAAATACAAAAGATTATTGGAGAGCACACACTGTGAATTATTTTATTATGAGAAATCTATATATACATGCATATAGATAGTTACATAGAAATAGTTTGAACCAACTAAAAACTAATTTCTAAAATTGATTTCTAAAATAACACTTAATGGAAAGATTAAATATTTTAACAATTACTACCAACTCTGATAAAATGCCTTTCACTGTTGTTTCAAAGTGCCAAACGTTTTTTTTTTCAAAAATTAAAGATGCTGAAATTATGAGGAGACTGCATAATCTCACAATTCAAGAAAAATTGGAGGTTGAATCTGATGCATTGGAAATGATATAAAATAAATCAGATGGCTCTCTTTGAGATACAGAGACAATGCTTGACCAACATAGCTTGTTGGGACAAATAATTACGTTATCTATGTTGCATGAACTGATTGGAGTTGTTTCTGATGACAAATTGATAGATATGTTGGAGCTGACCTTATTAGCTAACACATTCAGAATGATAAAAAGGACTAGAGAGTTGATGGATTCTAGTATAGAACCAATGAAATCAATGCCTCAGCTAGAAACTATCATCTTGTTGGTAGCTACAAGCTTGTAGATGATCTCGTTATTTCTTATGCGCTCTTGCAATGTTAACAGAGTATGAAGTGTATTTGGAGCAGGGTCTATATATCACATGGAGCATATTCATTATTCGTGTATTTTTCCGATGGAACTTTTTATATATTCTTGTATAGTTTTTTTTATGGAGTGTTTTTTATTAGTGTATTCAATAACATTATTGTTTGGTCAATTTTAGTGTCGTCTAATTGCTACATTAATTTATCAATCCGGGATTCGTAAGTTGATGAAGTGTGGCGCACTATATGTGCAAGATAACCTATCTCTTACTTTTTGGTCGTTTTTGGATTTTTTATGAAATTCTGAAAAACAAGTATGGAGACAAATATTCAAGACAACAATGTCTTTCTAATGATTTTCCAAACTTCAAAAGAATTTAAAAACACACAATGACAAAATTAATTCTTCAAAGAAAATGAAATTGCATCACTACTCTAGTCAAACAAACAATGAACTACTGATCATGAAACTCATTATTCTTGTTGTTGTTCAAACACAAAAGAAACTATGCTGAAAGAAATCCAAAAGTTGCAACAAAGTAAATCTAAATCAAATTACATCAACTTATCTTTTGATCCCTCATCATTAGTCCAGCTATGATTTTCGGAGGTAACCATAAACAACTTGAGTAACCTGATATCTAACTTGCAGAAAGTAAACTAGTATCAAACTACACATTCATAATTCAATCCCTCACCATCAGTCTAGCTGTGGCTTTCAGAGGTAACTGAAGATGTCATGAGCAATTTAATATTTCTAACTTGCAGAAAGTAAACTAATATCAAACTACACATTCATAATTCAATCCCTCACCATCGATTCCATTCATTAGCTTCGGAGGCAACTAAAGATGTTATGAGCAATTTAATATATCTAACTTGCAGAAAGGAAACTAATATCAAACTACACATCCATAATTCAATCCCTCACCATCAGTCCAGCTGTGGCTTTCGGAGGCAACTGAAGATGTTATGAGCAATTTAATATATCTAACTTGCAGAAAGGAAAGTAATATCAAACTACACATTTCATAATACAATCCCTCACCATCAGTCCAGCTGTGGCTTTCGGAGGCAACTGAAGATGTTATGAGAAGTTTAATATATCTAAATTTAACTACTGAAGCAAATGAGCAAAACTGAATTAAACAAAGCAGTACTGAAATTAAACAGAAACTAAGAAAAACAAATTAGCAGGAGAACAATGTTAATTCCATGTCATTAGTCAAAAAGTTATGCAAATGCCCGGGCTGCCTATTTATAACCTGAAACAAGAACACTGATCAGTGATTAATAACATAAAACATTAAAGACAGAAGTAAAATGGAAAGCATGAAAGATTATAAACAGAAATGAAGCATATATACCATGAAAGATGCAATGTATAAACATGTGAATGGATTATGGCACAATGAGCTTTAAAGAAATAAAACAAGAACTATACAATAATGCAGAGAACCTTGGCAAGTGCAGGGGCCCTCTACACCAGCCTTGGCAACAATCTTCAAGTACAAATTACGTTTGGAAACAGAGTCTTCTTATGTTAAAATGCAGTCATAACAGAAAGGTAATATTACGGCACAAGTGCAACGTAATTACATTACAGAGCAGACTAATAAAAACTAACAGAGACTAACTAATATGCGTATACAAACGCGTTATTTATAACAAAGGAAATACAACTGATTCCCTAAAGTTTATGCTGATGGAGAACACGTAGACCATTACGTCCATAGATCTAGGATCATGGCCGTATTGAAGAGTAAATCTATGAGGAGTGGATGTTTGAATTCGGCTATGGAGCCGTGTACAGATGTTGATTTGTCTCCCGCAATTCAGAAACGGCCATATAGATCTCCACGCGACAAGAAACAGAGTCCTGTCACCGTGGGACTCTACGATTGACTTCCATTTGGACACCTTTGACCGCAGCCTCCTTAGATGAATTTGCTCGAGCCAATAGGACACGATCCATGTCCACATCATTTCTGACTTGCCCATGTGGCTCGTTTTTCCTGTAGACACCTGTAACATAGAGTTTCACAAAATGGCTGCGGAAAGTTGCAGCAGCTGCGGAAAGTGGCAAGATTCCGCGGCTAAATGAACAAAATCTAAATCAAACAGCAGACACAAAAATATAGTTAAAAACCATGTTAGATGCTCTTTTGCAATTAATATACAATGATATTGACAACTTGGAAGGTTCAGGTGGATGAAAAAGGTCTAGAAAGATGTATGGAAAGATGCGGGGAAGACTCAACAAAATTATAAAAGTGCAATGCACTTATTATATGGATGGTATTAATTTACTGTGTATATTCATGCAATTGCAATGATTTAGAAAGTGTTCTCCCAACAATACTTATATACCATATGTAGCAGCAGTCATTTTTGAAGCAGTATTCATCTTTGAGCAGCACTCATTAAAGTTGGAGCAGCCCCAACAAGCCATATGAAGTGGCATTCATTCAATGAAATAATGAAAAATGTTTATGCAAAACTTACAGAGCAGCAATGTTCTTTGCATGTTAGAAAACAATAATGCAATGATGGAAGCTACACTGAGAAATTTTTCTTCATGCTATAAGACATTTGTAACCCCCTAGCCATTGATGTCAAAGGGGGAGGTAATCAGAGGAAGGAAGACATTTATTAGAATTAAAGGGGGAGGAAAAATGTGTTGCCATCAATGCCAAAGGGGGAGACTGTTGGAAATATTGTCATTGATGGCAAAGGATCAGATCATGATCAACAAAGGTATAAATGAGAAACAAGGAAAAGAAGACAAAAGTGCAGTGAAACTGGTACATTGAAGAATTTGTAATGATGTGAAATTTTTGATTAAGCTAAATTGTTGTGATGCAAAGGAAAGAATCGAAGGCAAAGGAAAAGGTGTTGCAAAGGCTGTGGTGATACATTAATGATAAATGTTGTTATTTGATATTGGCATTAGGATGGTGCATTTAATCATTACATATGGCTGAAATTAATATTGGATGAATTATCTATTTTTGTTCTAATTTTTAAGATATGAAGAGTTTGGAAACTAATGAGTGTAAGGCAAAGATTCAAGCCTATTCACTTTATATTCCTTTGTGGAATATGTTATCACTCCACCGGATCTCTGAAGGATGAGAAGGAGACCATCAAAGGTAACCACAGACCGCTTTGACTTAGTAACTAGCCCTAATAGGTAGGAGAGGGATCTCTCCATGAGATCACAACCAAATTGACTGAATAATGAAGATTTTAGGCTAGGTATAATAGGCTCTAGAATTTGATTGATTTGGATTTGGTGCTGGATGGTAAATTAAGTTTAAGAAAGACTAGGTCAGGGCACTGAAAATCAGACTTGTAGAGATGTGATGGGGCAAGGTAGACACGCCCTTTAGCACTTTTAGGTATCTTGGTGAGTGTGAGAGATTGCTAGGGTTTCAAAAAGAGCATGGAAATCATGAATTCTTTTATATCAGAAGAAAGTGAAACACAACTGTGATAATTTCTCCAAAACAGAGCATCAAAATAATGAATTATGCTTATCAACTTAGAAATCAATCAAATTAATATATGGACATGAATATGGAAGGCATAATACATTCAAACATATGAAAACATAAGAGGCAAGACTTCTAAAACACATACCACATGAATCCCACCATAATAGCTACAACTTTGTCTATTAGTTCCTGCCAAAAATGACTGAATACACTAGTGTTCAAAGATCAATTCTACAATATCCAACCCTTGCAATGACAAAGAAAATGAAAGATATAGATCAGAAAATAATTCTCCCACCCTCAGGGGTCAAATCCATGACTTGTGGAGCTGAACCCAAGTCTTTATCCAACTAAACAAAAAGCTAGGGAAGTTATGAACAGTTTCTCCCCTTAGCAAACCAGCTAGAGAAATCCTCTCCAAGAATTAATGAGAGGTAAAGACACCTATTTAACTCTATTACCATCCCTTTTACATTCACTTTTAACCATTTACCATTTTACATTTTCCAAAGTGAAACTGTCAATTGAAAATTACATAGGATGATTATAAAATTAATTAGGGAATTTCCAGAAGTGCGGAAAATTTCTTATAAGACCTTTTTGGGTGCCTTCCCATCATCTAAATTTGAAAAGAAGAGTTGTTCTAAGTAGTTGGTCAAGTGTAGAAAACTCCAGGATGTTCAAGTAGCAAAATTGGCTTCATTAAGCCTGCTAAAATATCCTTCTCCCAAGATCCCTCCCAGAAACACAACAAATGTCTAAAATTGAGGCAAAGAGGTGATTTTTGACCTCCTTTTTGAAAATTCCTTGAAAACTGAGCCCTGAATATGAAATATGACAAAATGGGTTCTCTTAATATTTAATTAGCTTTCCAGAAAAAATATTTTTTTCCTTTTTGGAGACTTATAGCAAAAGCGCATCAAATTTCGTTGTGTTTCTGAGGAGAGAAAAAATTGTCAAAAATTCAGAATTGTTGTGTGAGGTTGTTGTGTGAATTCCTGATAAAGTGTGTCATGCAACCAAGGAGGTATCAACAATAAAAAGGACTTTTCCCCTCTCCTTTCGGTTTATTAGGATTTCTTTGAGCTTATCTTGCAACTACTTAACCTTGACATTACAAATATTGTTTCTTGTATGGTAGTGGTCCGCCATGTGCCTCAACATCTTATTGTCCTTATTGGATTTGTGAAGGAGCTTCTCTAGGTGTATGTTTACTCTGTCAAGCCAAACTTCCCTATCTTCATTGATTTCCATTACAATCCTCTCCTCAAAGGTGAGTTCCTCTACAAGAAGTGCCTCTTGTTGTTTTTCTAACTCCAATGCTCTTTTTAGGCCCCTTGTTTTTGTTCTTTTCTGAGTGGTCTAGGCCTCATCCTCATCAAACTCATCATTTCCAATCATTGCTTTACCTTTGAAATTTTTCCTTGTAGCTGCCTTCAACAAGTAAATTTCCAAAAGTACTTGTTTTTCCTTCAACTGTTTGTTCTCTTGCTCAAGGAAGGAGATAACAAACTTAGCCCTTGACAATTTATCTTGTAGCTCTATGATTTTGGCATGTTTCTCTTTGCTGACCAGGTTTAGGGTTTCCTGTTCATCTTGGGACTCCAAGTCCACCATCTCAATGTCATGGTGAAGGGCTTCTTTCTCTTGGAAAATTGTCCCCTGCTGCTTATGATATCCCTACTTTATTGATGTAGAAGGCAAGGCCCCTTCCACAATTTGTGGAGAAAACACTTGCCTATTGCCTCTCTGATAAGTTTTGATTTCTTTGTCCTTTTTTCTCTTCTTAAGTGAAAGGTGCTCCGTATGGATTGATACTCCATCTCTGCTTAGCTGCTCCTCATCCTTGTCACTTGGAGGTTTCTCCTCCCTATTTCTTGGTGATCCCACATCATGCTCTACTGAAGACAATTCTTGTTGTTGTAGTGGCTCTACCAAGTTCTCCTGAACTATCCTCTCCAAAAATTACTCCCAAGTGATCTTCTTCTCTTGCAATTGGTGAAGAATTATGATCTTAATCATACTATGGTGGAAACGACTGATTGTATCTTTTCCCTTTTCATGTATCTTCTCTGCCATCTTGGTCACACTTTGAAAAGGTAATTAGACAAGTTAAGAGATCTCACAGTTGTAAAATGCATTAGTAGTCTTATGTGGTACTGATAAAGTATTGAAAAACTTCCTTCACAAGTGAAAAACCTCATAATGGACTTCATCAATGGAGCATATTTATCTAATAAATATCTGAAAGGAAATACATGCAATGGAGCATCTTTGTAGGCTGATTTCAAATAGGGTTTGAAGTATTCATCATCAAGATTCATACCCTTGAACCAATATTCTCCATGATTTGGTATTCCAGTGGCTGTGGAGATGGATTCTAGTGTGAAAGTGAACTCTATCCCTGCTATAAAAACCTTTTCATTTTTCAAAGCAATGGAAAATAACACTGAGTTGTTCATTACATCCCACCTCTTTTACTTTTTGGAAAAATTATACACAATTGACATCTTGAAAATATTTGAGTATAAAAGGAGATGAGGTGATTTGATGGCAGTTAGAGGGCTCAAACCTCAATATGTTTCCTCCTTTATACTTCTTCCTCTCAGAGGGGGAGGTGTCAGTGTCCATGGTAGCAAGAAAACCCTAATTAAGAGGAGCAAAAACAGAGTATTTTTGCTACGTCTATGAATGAGATGGAAATATAAGTTTGGGATTACCTAAATTTTTTAGGAATTTTAGGGTGAGAGGAAATGATGTTATGAAGTAGGAAGAAGTGACCTTTTTGAATTTGTGTGAGGGGAAGGGGATGAAAAGGCCAAAACATAGGTCTAGGGTAAAAACATGGTAGAGATTAGGGTTTGAGTGGAGTTTTTGGGATAAATAGGAATTGGGTGAGGGGAAGATGTGTAAATGATTAAAATGAAGTGAATGAAGGTGCACAAAGTAAGTTCAGGGTTTTCAAACTGAAAAAAATGACCATGACACTATTTCTCCAAATTGAATTTAAAAACCCTAGCTGAGAGAGTGAAATTTTTTATGCTTTGAAAACTGATTAAGAAAGGGATGATTCTCTTTTCTTACATGATTGCAACTTGTAGATGATATTCAAAAACCTGAAAATTCCTTTCTTGCTCCAAATTTTCCTTTAGAAATACATACCCCGCCTCCTCTCTCAAATGTGCAGTGAAGTTAGCAGAAGCACAATGAAAAGCACAGCGAAAAGTGCAACGAAGTATCTAGAAGCATAGCTAGGAGAAATTTTTGCCAATGAGATATGAAAACTCCACCTTGTTTCCAATGAGAGCTTAATTTTTGTTGGGAGAAAATGAAATAATGAATATAAAACTCCTTTCTTTGGTTTTTATATCATCTTCTTCAATTTTAGTGGGGTGGCCCACCAAAATTTCATTTTGACTTTGAACTTGATCTTTTGAACTTTAAAATTTTGGTGGCTTTGGAACACTGTTTTTATTCTTGGAACCTTGAACATATATTGGTAGAACTTGAGCATTTGCAGCTATTTGGAACTCTAAAGTACTTATTACAAATTAAGAACATAAAATTAAATTTTTCTTTGAAATCAAATTTATTGATGAAATTACTTTATTGTCACTCCTTCACTTACTGGACTTTATGCATGGAATGATGATTTGATGACCCTTGGAACCCTAAAGACCTAATGGAGACTCTGGATTGAATGAAACCTTGATAAATATGACTGTAATGATGATGACAACTTATGAATGATGGTACACTCAGCTGAGAGGCGAAATAAGGCAGCAACTAGTAAAATTTTGGAAGGAGTAAAATCAGACCTAGATCTACATCCAATGACCAAATTTTTGCATGATGACCTAATGAAATGATAAAATTTTGAAAATGGGACCCTAAAAAGACACGATAAGAGTCCATTTGATCACTGGTGGCAAGATGAAAAAAATTACACTAACAGAATACAAACGACCATCAAATTATCTCTATAAAAGATGTCATTTTGGAGTGCATAGTGAAAGTTAGAGAGTGGGAGAATATGTGAGAGTTGATTGATATATTTTTCATTTAGTTACCCATTACATATGAAGCTAACCTGAAGTAGATTTGAAGGGATAAGGGGCAGAAGTAAATATGCAGGGATGTATAATTGATAACCAAGTAAATCAACATATTGTTTTCATTTTGTGTGAGGGGATTGTGATATCCTTTCAAGTTGTGTCTTGATAAAAGTTCAGTTGGAGCTGGTTGAGGTAGGAGCCTCTTGTGGGTTGTAGCCTGCAGAAAATATATGGGAGTTGGAGCTTCCTTTCATGTTGTAGCTTGCAGAAACTTGACGTAGCAGCCTCATGTAGGTTGGAGCCCATAGAAAATCAGATGTAATAAGGAGTAGGATCTTGCCTTTGCATCACAACATTAATAAAATTGTGGTTTTCTCCCTTATGGGTTTCCACTTATATTTGGTGTCCATATGCATTATTATTATGTACTGATGTGATGTATTAGTCTGCTTATTACTTGTTGTTCACATATTCAATTTGCTGGTCATTATTTCTTAAGTTTCTCATGTAATTTGTCAGTTAATAAATTTAAGGAAAATAATTTTAATGTACATTAATGGACTAAACTAATTCACCCCCTCTCAGTTTAGTCAATATTTCATCACAAAAATCTGCCACTCCTCCATGAATGCGTTAAGTTCCAGCCTCACCCTAGTTTATGTAGTTTTTCCCCCTTTGCGCAACCTAGGCAGGCTTACACACTCCTTCTAGAGCTTGTAGATATCCTGCCCTAATCTGCTGCTCAGATCCTGGAAAAATGTTGAATTCCTCGGCTAGGAATTCACTGAGGAATATTTCCCCACTATGTGTTTTTTATTTCTTCTGACGCTTCTCTGCTCCGACAACCACTTGCATAAAACTATGTCCCTCTAGCTCTGTGTGAAGGCTCTATGCAGCTCCCTTTTCCTCAGCAAAATCTCGAACCGGAATTCCTACCTCTTCGTCAACTCACTCAGAGAGAGACAACCTCGAAACTTCAGCCCTCCTGGCTAGATCTATGTAATCCCTCTGGGGATTCGATCTGTTGTTGCTGCATCAATTCGGCCTTCACTTTAGATTCATATCTACTCTTCCTGTTTCATATAAACCCCTCTGGTACCATGTGAAAATGCCTAGATCTGGCAATCTTAGGAATCCTACTTAACAAATGAGTGTACTTCTCCTATTATGTAAATTAATTTTACAAAATTAATTCAGATTTGAATTATTGAAGTAACTACTGAATTAGCCTGCACTGAATAGATACAGTAGAAATAAGTCTTCATTTTGTTAATATCAAAGAATTGAAATATGCTTACATAAATAATGGAAATAAACTAGCTCGGACGAAGGTAGATTATCTCTGAGAAGAGATGTAGCCACTACATACATCTGAACTGCGTTACAATGAGGCTCAAGGGCTATTTTCTTATTGAACAACAAAAGGAAACCCTAAACAACCAAAACCCTAACCCTAGGAGATGCATTGCCAAGAGTTTGTGGGCCCTGTTGGGGTTAGTTGGGAATCCAAATTCTCGGGGTCATAACTTGGCCATATGATAGTCATTTGGCACATATTATACCTTGTTAGAAATCTCTCTCCAAGTACTATGTTGTTTAGGGGGTCAAAACAACTCCAAAAGTTTAGGACCCAAAAAACTGCTAAAAATAGGAAATTTTTTTATAATCAATGAAACTAATGAAAACAACTAGAGGTGCAGGTGGAATAGGCAGGTGGCTACTAATATCCACCTAGATCAATCCTACCCCATTAAGAAGCAATGGTCCCCATTGGTGCAGAGCCTCCATGAGGTGAGGAAATTTATGTTGAACCTGGTCCCTGGTAAGCCAATTTCCCTGGTGAAGGAGTTGGCCTGCTTTGAAAACTTGATATAGTTGGATCCTCTGCTAGAAATTTTTCTTGATCTATGTGTCCATGATCGTATCAGTCATGGAATTTTTGATAAAAATTTGGTTGAGCTTTGTTGGTGTCCGTTGCTAAGGAATGCCAGATGCGTTCAGTAATGGGGGAAAGTATGGCCACAACTGGTCCACATTGAATGTTGGGTGTAGGCGAAGGAACAATGGAATATTGAGCTTGAAATAATCATATCCTGCATCCTTTGTGGTGTTGTAAGGCCCATATCGTAGCGGGTTAAGCTTTTTGTGGGCCCCTACGAGGCACTCCTTCTGCAAATGTAACCAAACTTTGTCACCCACCTGGAACTTGTGTGGCACCTGATGTTGATCATGGCATTGTTTGTAATTATAATTTTTTCTATAGAATATGGCATGGACTTGCAGGTAGATGTGCTAAATTAATTCAATGAAGTTGGTAGCTTTGTCAACGTCGGAATGGACATGAGCCGAATTTTCCTGAGTAATTTCAATTGGTATGGCAACATCAATGGGACATGGTGGATGGAATCCCAACCCTACCTGAAAGGGACTATGGCCAGTTGAGTTGTGGAGATCTCTGTTGTAGTTTTGTTGGACATAGGGTGTTAGAATTTACCGGAGAAATAATAAATTTACCGAGAGGAACAAAAAACCATAAAATAGCTAGCAACAAATCATAAACATAAACAAAGATGTTTATCCAAGAAAACGCTCAAATCTGGGGCAAAACCCAACCAATGAAATTTCATTAAGCATTGGCCAAAACCCCGGCCAAGTGAGCTTTCACCTCTCACCTCTAGGCCTACATTACAATGAAGTATTCCTAGCCTTTTATAAGCTCCATTACATGCAATACCATGGGCTGAAAACCATGGGTGCACAATACCATGTGCCCCAAAAACACTACTATTTACCCTAGTCAACATTGACTCTATCCCGAGTCAAGTTTACCTAACAATTCCCCCCTTAAACTTGACTTAGGGTTTCTTGACTAAATCCAGCCAAAATTTCTAAGTGAGACAACCTTGCTCACTCTAGCTCTTCCCCCCTCAATTTTTTTTTTTTTACCCAGGTAATTGTTAACTTGACATCCCCCCTATCACCTAGATCTAACCTAGACTTTACTAGTGATTACCCAGGGGTACGCATGCCATACCAGGTCTTACAATAGTATGCCCATTTACATGTATTAAATTAACTCCATTATAATAATAATGTTTTTATTTTTGTTTCATTGTTACTGTCTTTGTACATATGAAATCAATGTCCATATAAAAAGAATCCATCTATTGGATTACATGGGTCACCAGCCTTTGTAACCACCAGTCCTCTAGGAGTTCTCTTCAGATACATGGTTCATCAATTAATTAATCCACGTGCACATATCCTCTCTCATTTTGATAGACTTTGCTCTCCTAGCGCAGCGAAATTCAATGGCTCCGATACCATTTGTTGGAATTTACTGGAGAAATAATAAATTTACTGAGAGGAAAAAAAAACCATAAAAGAGCTAGCAACAAATCATAAACATAAACAAATATGTTTATTCGGGAAAACCCCCAAATCTGGGGCAAAACCCAACCAATGAAATTTCATTAAGCATTGGCCAAAACCCTGGCCAATCTGGCCAAGTGAGCTTTCACCGCTCACCTCCAGACCTACATTACAATGAAGTATTCCCAACCTTTTATAGGCTCCATTACATGCAATACCATGGGCTGAAAACCATGGGTGCACAATACCATGTGCCCCAAAACCGCTACTATTTACCCTAGTCAACATCGACTCTATCCCAAGTCAAGTTTACCTAACATAGGGGAGGATTTCATCCAATGTGCATGGATTATTTGAGTTGTACATGCATAGGATGTGCATGATCATCATGTTGATGACCTATGTTTGGCCATCAGTTTGGGGGTGGAAGGTTGTGGACTTAGTGAGCTTGGTATCAAACAACGACCATAGGCTTGACTAGATTGCACTTAGGAACATGCTGTCCAAATTTGATATAATGGATTGTGGGAACCCAAAGTGTACCTATACTCACTCAAGGGAGATGTTTGCAGTGGTTTATGTTGTGATAGTCTTCTTGCAGGCCACCAAAATGGTCATCTTAGAGAATTTTTTGATGACCACGAAAACAAAGTCATTTCCATGCTTGGTAGAAGGGAGTTCTGATATGTAATTCATGGAGGATGATTCCCAGGGCTGTCTAGGAGTAGGACGAGGAGTATACAGGCCTTTATTATTGATTTTACATTTTTTAATGGCATAGGTAATGCAGGATCTTATGTACTTCCAACATATTGTTGAAGGTTCAGCTAATAAACACTTCTGCAACACTGCCACTATTTTTTCTACCCCAAAATGTCTAGCGACCTGATTATAGTGTGCCTCCCAAATCATCTTGGCAAGTTCTCTTAAAGGAAAACAGAGATGTCCTATGTGGCATAACAGTGCATCCTGGAGGTGAAATTCTAAAACTTGCTAGCCTTCCAGGAGCATCCTATATATGTTTATGAATTCTGGATCACTCTTTTAAAGATATGGCCATCCTAAAGTCTCTTGTCCACAAGATTCAAGCATAATTTTTCAGCACCAGAACCGATAGTCAGATGAGGAAGTCTACAACATTATTGGTGTTTCCTTTCTTGTACTTTTCCAACATAAAGTGTTTTCACTGTCACGAGTTCGGGAACTATGCCATGAAATGTCCACAAAAGAAGGCAAGAAAGAAGGAACTTGTAGTTGCAGTAGCAGGTGAAGCTCTAGCTTGAAAATTCGAACTTGATTTCATTCTCATTACATGCATGGAAATCACTGTAATGGGATGCATGTGGTATCTCGAAAACGGTGCCTCGTTCTATATGACGGTGAATAGATATCTCTTCAGTGACTTGGAGGAGAAGGACCTCAAGAAGAACATATAGTTTGGAGATGATGGGATGTATAGCACGACCCACATTAGTACAGTTACCTTTCAAAGGGATTTTGGCTCCTCTATTAGAATCACAGATGTGTTGTTTGTACCAGGACTAAAGAAGAATATTGTTTCTGTCGCGGTATTGGAAGATCATGGCTATGATGTGATATTTATCAAAGGAAAGGTTTTCCTTAGACACATCACCATGGGAAGGGTGCAAAAGACAGGTGTGTTAGTCAAGAACCTATATGCTCTTGAGGTACAAGATACATGAAAAGTCTTGAGGAGCAAGCAAAAGGTTAGAGACTTGGTTGTTGAGAGGGAGCATGAATTACCTCTCAACATGCAGCCTTAGAAGAAGCCATAGAAAGTTGTGGAGCAACCAAAATTGGAGAAGAAGAAAGGAGGATGAGTGGACACATCCACTCAAGCACATACCTTCAATAGGGGGAAATTTCAAGCCAAGTGGGAAGAGGGAGCACATGGAGCTATAACTCCAGGTGAGAGGTGGGGTAATGTGAAGCAATACTCCCAAGAGTGAAGAAATTTCGGTAGAGTCCATTGAGATGTTTTGTATCATGGATCATTAAATTTATACGAGGGCCCACAATATAATATAGCATGATGGATCAATGGCAGTTGATGCAGTCATATGTCAGAGAGACAGATGCAGAGACTAAAAGAAATCAGATATCAGGGAGCACAGTGCATAGTTAGAATCATTGTAGATGGCACAGTGAGGAGTCGACAATAACACAAAGCTTTCAGAATATAGTGCAGTAGCTAGTAGTAGTCAGAAACTTGAGTGACACATCCATCATACTGAACACAATTGATTGCAATATTTTTCTGACACTTTTCAATCACAGATGTTGTAGTCGCAACAAAAATAGAAAGAATTGTTGCATGCGGAACATTCCAAAGGTACCAGATTGGGATCATGGAAAAATTTAGGGGCTAATATTCGTAGGTGGGCTAATTTTCCATGGTTTTTCCAAAAAAAAGATTCGCCAATTTCCATTTTTTTCTAAAAGTGATTTGCTCAAATTTTCTGGTATAAAATTATATTATCCTAAAAATCGCCAAAAATTTATAAAGACTATATAAATTCATTAGAAATTTGGATATCTTTCAAAATTATCACCAAAATTTTTAGAACCTGCATATCAGGGACTCGTATAACTTATAAATCCAATTTCATAATTTGAGTTGTCCGTCTAGCACTCAATAGATATGACAGCCTTCACATTCAAAATCGATGATCCAGTGGCTTTCGCATAAAAATATGTGTATGGTTTAGTTCTATGATTGGATGCGATAAATTATAAACTCCAATTGAATTTCTTTTGAGTTATGTGTTTTAATGCAAAGTGTTTAATATGGTTTGGGTCTAGATATAATTAAAACAAGGGAAATGAGATTATTTGTTAAGATATGATTCCCTCATCATTAAAAGGGGTTTTAATGTTTTGCAACTTGCATTAGAATAATACTAAGGAGAAAAATTCATGAATGACTAATATAGAAGAGGAAAAACATGAAGAGGTTCCACCTGAATTAGAAGCAATAGTTTCAAAGTTTGAGAGTTTATCTTTGACTTTGAGGAAAAGGAAGTCAAGGTGGTAGATGAAGATATACAACATCTAGAGAAGGAGCTTGCAGCAGCTCAAGTCAGCATACATCCACAGAAGGTGATGCGAGTGGTAGAAGGGGTTTTTCCAGAGGAAGAGTAGGTAGAGGCAGAGGAAGATAAATAATATGTTATAGATGTAATAAGATTGGACATAGATCTTATGAATGTCTAGAGACTATGGGGACAAATCAGAGAAATGTAATTATTGCTCAGAATGAAGAAGAAGCAGCAAAAGTGCCAGAAGCATAAAATACACCAGAGAAAGTAGAATCTTTGGTAGTTAACAAAGTTTTGTTAAAAGCAAAAAAGGAAGTTGTTGAACCAACAAAGAGAAAATTTTTGTTTAGAAGGGTGTGAAAAGTTCAAGGAAAATGCTGTCAAATGGTAATTGATAGTGGAAGCACTGATAATTTGGTCTCTACAGAAGTGGTAGAGAAATTGAAATTGAAGACAAAGAAACATCCAACACCCTACAAGGTGTCATGGCTTCAGAAAGGACATCAGTTGTTAGTGAATGAACAGTGTGAAATGGAATTCCAGTTGGGCAGCTATAAAGACAAAATTATGTGTGATGTCATGCCTATGGATGTATGTCACATATTGTTGGGTAGACCTTGGCAGTATGACAGAGGAGCTATGCATGATGGGAAAAAGAATACATACAAGTTTTGTAAAGATGCTATCAATCATACATTGTTGCCGATAGAAGAAGAAGATGCATCAAAAAGAAGATCTGATCCGAAAGCTTTGTTATTGAGTGGGAAAGAATATCTGCAGCAGATTGAAGATGATGAGGTAAACTTTGCATTAATTTGAAAACCCAAGGTAGTAATTACTTCCACTAAAATTTCTGATTTACCAATTGAAATTCAAGAGATGCTGGAAAATTATTATGATATCATTGTAGATGATTTTCCAGATGAATTACCACCTTATCATAAAACATTGGTTGATGTTTCGAATCCCAACGGGGTTCCATCATCAGGACGAGAATTAATAATGAAAGAAGGTCGCAGGAGGTCAAGGTATTCTTCATTCTCATCCTGATGATGGATCCCCGTTGGGATTCGAAACGTCGACCAATGTTTTATGATACTGTGGATAATCCAGGTTCTACAAATAACGATAACCATAGAAGTTTAAAAACCAGAATTACCACCTATTAGAAAAATCAACCATCATATAGATTTGATTCCAGGAGAAAATTTTCCAAATAAAGCATCATATAGGATGACTCCTACATAAAATGAAGAAATCAGGAAGCAGGTACAAGAACTGTTAGATAAAGAACCAATCAAAGAAATTTTGAGTCCTTGTTCAGTGCCAACAGTGTTGAGTCCAAAAAAAGATGGAGGCTAGAGAATGTGCATTGATTCAAGAGAAATTAACAAAATAACAATCAGGTATAGATTTCCTTTACCCAGAATTGAATATTTGATGGATTGTTTAAGTGGGGAAAGATATTTTACAAAACTGGATTTAAAGAGTGGCTATCATCAAATTATGATAAGGGAAGGAGATGAATGGAAAACAACCTTTAAAACAAATGAAGTATTGTATGAATGGATGGTAATGCCTTTTGGATTATCAAATGCTCCTAGTACATTTATGAGGCTTATGAATGAAGTACTGAAAGAATTATTGGTAAATTTGTAGTAGAATATCTGGATGATATATTAATTTACAAAAAATCTAAAGAAGAACACATGAGACATCTGAATTATGTCTTAGGGAAGTTGCATAAGGAAAAGTTGCTGGTAAATTTAAAAAAAATTCATTCATGAAGGAAGGGTTGGTATACTTAGTCTTTGTTGTTTCTGCTGATGGATTGAAAATGGAGCCAGAGAAGATAAAGGCAATCATATAATGGCCTTCACCTAAGAGTGTTTTTGAGGTAAGAAGTTTCCACGGTCTTGCTAGTTTTTATAGAAAATTCATAAGGAATTTTAGTAAGATTAATGCTCCTATTATTGAAACCATAAAAGAAGGACAAACAACCATTTAAATGGACTGATGAAGTAGAAAAAAAATTCTAGTTGTTGAAACAAAAGATAACAAAAAAGCCCATCTTAGTTTTACCTGATTTTAACAAACCTTTTCAAGTGAAATGTGATGCTACTGGAGAAGCTATTGGAGCTGTGTTAAGTCAAGAAGATAGAATTGTAGCTTATTTCAGTGAAAAACTGAATGAGACAAGAAGGAAATATTCTTCTTATGACAAGGAATTTTATGCAGTTGTGCAGTCATTAAAAAAATTGAGACATTACTTGATGTCTAAAGAGTTTTTGCTTTATTCAGACAATCATGCATTTCAGTACATTATGCAACAACCAAAATTAAATCAGAAACATGCAAAATGGGTAGAATATCTTCAAAGTTTCAATTTTGTATTGAAACATATAACTGGCCAAGCAAACAAAGTAGCAGATGCCTTAAGTATAAAAAGTATTTTAGTTCAAGAAAGTCAAATTAAAGTGTTGGGTTTTGATTTTCTTAAAGAATTATATAAGACAAATTTATATTTTAAAGAGGCATTTGATGCATGCAACAATCCTGTTTGTTGGACAGAAGTAAGTGGTTGGATTTTTTCTTGCAAGAAGGTTTGTTGTTTAAAAGAAATCAGTTGTGCATACCAAATTGTTATATGAGAGAAAATATAATTAAGGAGAAACATAGTGGTGGACTTGGTGGACATTTTGGTGCAGACAAGACTTATGAACAACTGAGTCATTTTTATTTTTTGCCAAAGATGAGATCTGGAGTGGAAAAGTATGTGCAAAATTGTAAATTTTGTCAGTATGCAAAAGGAAGGAGTCAAAACACAGGTTTGTATGTTCCATTACCTATTCCAAATAGAGCTTGGGAGATGGTAAGTATGGATTTTGTTTTGGGTTTACCTAAAACACAGAGAGGGAATGATGCAATTTATGTTGTAGTTGATAGATTTTCTAAAATGGAACATTTTATTCCATGTTATAAAACGAGTGATGCTACTCATGTTTCTAATTTGTAAGGTTTCATGGGTTACATAAATCATTGTCTATGATAGGGACACCAGATTTGTTGGTAATTTTTGGAGGACATTGTGGAAAAAGCTTGGTACTAAACTAAGTTTCAGCTCAGCTTATCACCCTCAGACTGATGGACAGAGTGAGGTGGTGAACAGAAGCATGGGTTAGCTTTTGAGAAGTCTTACAGGTGAACATCCTAAACAGTGGGATCAGATTTTGGCACAGGATGAATATGCTTATAATGACTCTCCTAACAGGAGTACATGGTAGATTCCATTCCATATAGTTTATGGAATGCACCCAAGAGGAGTGTATGAACTAAAAAATTTGGGAAAAGCAGAGATGAGAAGCGCTAAAGGAGAAGATTTTTCTTCAGAAATACAAGCAATACATGACCAGGTAAAACAACAGTTACAAGACAGCAACATCAAATACAAAAGTAGAGCACATTTGAAGAAGAGGGAAGTTAATTTTAAGCTCGGAGATTTGGTTCTAGCACACCTGAGGAAGGAAAGATTTCCAAAAAGGGCATATAACAAGTTGAAGTTTAAAAAAATTGGACCATGCAGAGTATTGAGAAATTTTTTTTCAATGCATATGAAATTGAATTACCCCCTAACATTGGAAAATCTCCAATTTTCAATGTTGCTGATTTGTACACGTATGAAGAAATCGACACAGACGATACAATTGAAAGCAAGGAAGAGATTGATTGGTTGAAAGAGTTACCCACAACAAAGATATTGCAGTCAGAGAAAATTTTAAACAAAATATTGTCTAAAAAGACAAGAGGACGAGAGTATTTTGAGTATTTATTCCAGTGAAAAGATCAACCAGTTGCAGAAGCTACTTGGGTGACAGATATCATGCTACAGAAGTTGGGCAGTTCTGTAGAGGAGTTCATGGACAAGAGCCCATGAGGAATTTTTTCCTCAGGAGTCTGATGCAGGAGCATGAGGCTTGAGGGAAAAATTACTTCATTTTTATTCCAAAAATACAAAAAAAGTTTACAAGCAAAGGAGTGGGTTCCTTTAGCTGGCAATTTATTGTTTTGATAGATAGGATTTGAACTATTCCTTAGGGATTTGGATTGCTAGTAATTAATTCAATGTATTTAGTTGTTAGTTGATAAATTTAAGGAGAATATTGTGTAGGGAGATTTTATCTAAAATTGGACAAATTCGATCCATAGAATTTGATCAATTTGCTTGTATGAACCATATGTTTAAAATGTAAATTTGGAATGTATCCAGAGAGGAGGATTGGATGGAAAATAATTAAAGAGAAGAAATTTGTATTTCCTCTATACCTTTGTGAATGTGTGTGTAAATGCCAAATCTGGAAGGTTATACTCATCTTTCAAAATTTCTGAATTGATAATAATTCAGGTCAGATCCTAGTTAATTGATTGTTGTGTGTATTTTTTTTCTCTTAAAATGTTCCACATTCATTGTGGAATCGAGATGGTCCAGTTGTATTAAAAGGCTATCAATCGTTGATATAAGAAACTATAGTTCTTTTTGGAAGTGTAAACTTGGCGGAATTGGAGAAATGGAAATGCTATAATGCGTGAGGAGTTAAGGAGAATTACAGCCATTCGAAATCAATCCGATGGAAATCAAATTTTAATTACAGAGAGTTTAATATTCAAATAGATATGAAGTCTATTAAACAGATATTTGAAAATAGTAGAACCATCCGATCAAGGAAGCAGACATATCTGACGGTTATCGCAATTTAAGTTGCAAGAAGGATAAGACTTCAAACAGACCCAATAACTTATAAATCCAATTTCATAATTTGAGTTGTTCGTCTAGCACTCAATAGATCTGACGGCCTTTGCATTCAAAATCAATGATCTGGTGGCTTTTGCATAAAAATATGCGTATGGTTTAGTTCTATGATTGGATGCGATAAATTATAAACTCCAATTGAATTGTTTTTGAGTTATGTGTTTTAATGCAAAGTGTTTAATATGGTTTGGGTCCACTGATATAATTAAAACAAGGGAAATGCGATTATTTGTTAAGATATGATTCCATCATCATTAAAAGGGGTTTTGATGTTTTGAAAGTTGCATTAGAATAATACTAAGGAGAAAAATTCATGAATGACTGATATAGAACAGGAAAAACGTGAAGAGGATCCACTTGAATTAGAAGCAATAGTTTCAAAGTTTGAGAGTTTATCTTTGACTTTGAGGAAAAGGAAGTAAAGGTGGTAGAGGAAGATCTACAGCATCTAGAGAAGGAGCTAGCAGCAGCTCAAGTCAGCATACATCCACCGAAGGTGATGCAAGTGGCAGAAGGGGTTTTTCCAGAGGAAGAGGAGGCAGAGGCAGAGGAAGAGAAAACAGATGTTATAGATGTAATAAGATTTGACATAGAGCTTATGAATGTCTAGAGAATGTGGGGAAAAATAAGAGAAATGTAATTTTTTCTCAGAATGAAGAAGAAGCAGCAAAATTGCCAAAAGCATAAAATACACCAGAGAAAGGAGAATCTTTGGTAGTTAACAAATTTTTGTTAAAAGAAACAAAGGAAGTTGTTGAACGAGCACAGAGAAAAAATTTGTTTAGAAGTGTGTGCAAAGTTCAAGGAAAATGCTATCAAATGGTAATTGATAGTGGCAGCACTGATAATTTGGTATCTACAGAAGTGGCGGAGAAATTGAAATTGAAGACAAAGAAACATCCAACACCCTGCAAGGTGTCATGGCTGTTAGTGAATAAACAGTGTGAAGTGGAATTCCAGTTGGGTAGCTACAAAGACAAAATTATGTGTGATGTAATGCCTATGGACGTATTTCACATATTACTCAGTAGACCTTGGCAGTATGACAGAGGAGCTATGCATGATGGGAAAAAGAATACATACAAGTTTTGTAAAGATGGTATCAAGCATACATTGTTGCCGATAGAAGAAGAAGATGCATCAAAAAGAAGATCTGATCCGAAAGCTTTGTTACTAAGTGGAAAAGAATATCTGCAGCAGATTGAAGATGATGAGGTAAAATTTTCATTAATTTGCAAACCCAAGGTAGTAATTACTTCCACTAAAGTTTTTGATTTACCAATTGAAATTCAAGAGATGTTGGAAAATTATTGTCATATCATTATAGATGATCTGCCGAATGAACTACCACCTATTAGAAAAATCAGCCATTATATAGATTTCATTCCAGGATAAAATTTGCCAAATAAAGCAGCATATAGGATGACTCCTACAGAAAATGAAGAAATCAAGAAGCAGGTACAAGAACTATAGATAAAGAACTGATCAGAGAAAATTTGAGTCCTCGTTCAGTGCCAACAGTGTTGAGTCCAAAAAAATATGGAGGCTGGAGAATGTGCACTGATTCAAGAGAAATCAACAAAATAACAATTAGGTATAGATTTTCTTTACCCAGAATTGAAGATTTGATGGATTTTTTAAGTGGGGCAAGATATTTTACAAAACTGGATTTAAAGAGTGGCTATCATCAAATTAGGTTAAGGGAAGGAGATGAAAGGAAAACGGCCTTTAAAACAAATGAAGTATTGTATGAATGGATGGTAATGCCTTTTGGATTATCAAATGCTCCTAGTACATTTATGAGGCTTATGAATGAAGTACTGAAAGAATTTATTGGTAAATTTGTAATAGTATATCTGGATGATATATTACTTTATAACAAATCTAGAGAAGAACACATGAGACATCTGAATTATGTCTTAAGGAAGTTGCATCAGGAAAAGTTGTTGGGAAATTTAAAAAATGTTCATTCATGAAGGAAGAGTTGGTATACTTAGTCTTTGTTGTTTCTGTTGATGGATTGAAAATGGATCCAGAGAAGATAAAGGCAATCATAGAATGGCCTTCAACTAAGAGAGTTTTTAAGGTAAGAAGTTTCCATGGTCTTGCTAGTTTTTATAGAAAATTCATAAGGAATTTTAGTAAGATCAATGCTCCTATTATTGAAACCATAAAGAAGGACAAAAAACCATTTAAATGGACTGATGAAGCAGAAAAAAATTTCCAGTTGTTGAAACAAAAGATAACAGAAAAGCCCATCTTAGTTTTGCCTGATTTTAACAAACCCTTTCAAGTGAAATGTGATGCCAGTGGAGAAGCTATTGGAGTTGTGTTAAGTCAAGAAGATAGAACTGTAGCTTATTTCAATGAAAAAATGAATGAGACAAGAAGGAAATATTCTTCTTATGACAAGGAATTTTATGCAGTTGTGCAGTCATTAAAAAAATGGAGACATTACTTGATGTCTAAAGAGTTTGTGCTTTATTCAGACAATCATGCATTGCAGTACATTATGCAACAGCCAAAAATAAATCAGAAACATGCAAAATGGGTAGAATATCTTCAAAGTTTCAATTTTGTATTGAAAAATATAACTGGCCAAGCAAACAAAGTAGCAGATGCCTTAAGTAGAAGAAGTATTTTAGTTCAAGAAAGTCAAATTCAAGTGTTGGGTTTTGATTTTCTTAAAGAATTATATAAGATAGATTTGGATTTTAAAGAGGCATTTGAAGCATGCAGTAATCTTGTTTTGTTGGATAGAAGTAGGTGGTTGGATTTTTTCTTGCAAGAAGGTTTGTTGTTTAAAATAAATACGCTGTGCATACCAAATTTTTCTATGAGAGAAAATCTAATTAAGGAGAAACATAGTGGTGGACTTGGTGGACATTTTGGTGTAGACAAGACTTATGAACAACTGAGTCATTTTTATTTTTGGCCAAATATGAGATCTGAAGTGGAAAAGTATGTGCGAAATTGTAAAGTTTGTCAGTATGCAAAAGGAAGGAGTCAAAACACAAGTTTGTATATTCCATTACCTATTCCGAATAGACCTGGGGATATGGTAAGTATGGATTTTGTTTTGGGTTTACCTAAAACACAAAGAGGGAATGATGCAATTTATGTTGTAGTTGATATATTTTCTAAAATGGCACATTTTATTCCATGTTATAAAACCAGTGATGCTACTCATGTTGCTAATTTGTTTTTCAAAGAGATTGTAAGGTTGCATGGGTTACCTAAAAGCATTGTCTCTGATAGGGACACCAGATTTGTTGGTCATTTTTGGAGGACATTGTGGAAAAAGCTTGGTACTAAACTAAGTTTCAGCTTAGCTTATCACCCTCAAACTTATGGACAGAGTGAGGTGGTGAACAAAAGCTTGGGTAATATTTTGAGAAGTCTTGCAGGTGAACATCCTAAAGAGTGGGATCAGATTTTAGCACAGACTGAATATGCTTATAATTACTCTCCTAACAGGAGTACATGGTAGAGTCCATTCCATATAGTTTATGGAATGCACCCAAGAGGAGTGTATGAACTAAGAAATTTGGGAAAAACACAGATGAGAAGCGCTAAAGGAGAAGATTTTTCTTTAGAAATATAAGCAATACATGACCAGGTAAAACAAAAATTACAGGACAACAACATCAAATACAAAAGCATAGCATATTTGAAGAAGAGGGAAGTTAATTTTGATGTTAGAGATTTGGTTCTAGAATATCTGAGGTAGGAAAGATTTACTAAAAGGGCGTATAACAAGTTGAAGTTTAAAAAAATTGGACCATGCAGATTATTGAGAAAAATTTCTACAAATGCATATGAAATTGAATTACCCCCCTAACATTGGAATATCTCCAATTTTCAATGTTGCTGATTTGTACAGGTATGAAGACATCGACACAGATGATACAGCTGAAAGAAAGGAAGAGATTGATTGGTTGAAACAGTTACCCACAACAAAAATATTGCAGCCAGAGAAAATTTTAGACAAAATATTGTCTAAAAAGACAAGAGGATGAGAGTATTTTGAGTATTTATTCCAGTGAAAAGATCAACCAGTTGCAGAAGCTACTTGGGTGACAGATATCATGCTACAGAAGTTGGGCAGTTCTGTAGAGGAGTTCATGGACAAGAGCCCATGAGGAATTTTGTCCTCAGGAGTCTGATGCAGGAGCATGAGGCTCGAGGGAAAAATTACTTCATTTTTATTCCAAAAATACAAAAAAAGTTTAGAAGCAAAGGAATGGGTTCCTTTAGCTGGCAATTTACTGTTTTGATAGATAGGATTTGAACTATTCCTTATGGATTTGGATTGCTAGTAATTAATTCAATATATTTAGTTGTTAGTTGATAAATTTAAGGAGAATATTGTGTAGGGGGATTTTATCTAAAATTGGACAAATTTGATAAATAGAATTTGATCAATTTGTTTGTATGAACAATATGTCTAAAATGTAAATTTAGAATGTATCCGGAGAGGAGGATTGGATGGAAAATAATTAAAGAGAAGAAATTTGTATTTCCTCTGTACCTTTGTGAATGTGTGCGTAAATGCCAAATCTGGAAGGTTATACTCATATTTCGAAATTTCTGAATTGATAATAATTCAGGTCAGATCCTAGTTAATTGATTGCTATGTGTATTTTTTTCTCTTAAAAAATTCCACATTCATTGTGAAAGCAAGATGGTCCAGTTGTATTAAAAGGCTATCAATCATTGATATAAGAAACTGTAGTTCTTTGTGGAAGTGTAAACTTGGCGGAATTGAAGAAATGGAAATGCTATAATGCGTGAGGTGTCAAGGAGAATTACAACCATTCGAAATCAATCCGATGGCAAACAAATTTTAATTACAGAGAGTTTAATATTCAAATATATCTGAAGTCTATTAAATAGAGATTTCAAAATAGTAGAACCATCCGATCAAGGCAGCAGACATATCTGACAGTTATCGCAATTTAAGTTGCAAGAAGGATAAGACTTCAAACGGACCTAATAACATATAAATCCAATTTCATAATTTGAGTTGTTCATCCAGCACTCAATAGATCTGACGGCCTTCGCATTCAAAATCGATGATCCAGTGGATTTCACATAAAAATATGTGTATGGTTTAGTTCTATGATTGGATGCGATAAATTATAAACTCCAATTGAATTGTTTTTGAGTTATGTGTTTTAATGCAAAGTGTTTAATATGGTTTGGGTCCGTTGATATAATTAAAATAAGGGAAATGTGATTATTTGTTAAGATATGATTCCGTCATCATTAAAAGGGGTTTTAATGTTTTACAAGTTACGTTAGAATAATACTAAGGAGAAAACTTCATGAATGACTAATATAAAAGAGGAAAACTGTGAAGAGGTTCCACTTGAATTAGAAGCAATAATTTCAAAGTTTGAGAGTTTATCTTTGACTCCTGCATCCAGACCACCAATTTACTCAGTGACGAATGTAGATAACCTAAAAGTCTATGAGACCTCCATGCAATACTAGGAAGAGGAATAGGTCCTCCTTTTTGCAGAGGATTTGGCACCAAATTCTTGTGGAAATTATATGCACTGAGCATGCATATGTCCTAGATCCACCGAATCTCACACTATTTAACTTTATGAAAAATACTGAATCATTCCACTTGTTAATATTTTGCGGAAAATTAATTGCACACACACGTAAAGCATAATGATGCAGGGGCATTATGCTCAAGAAAATACTTTGTATGTAAATAGACATAGGGGGGTCTCATGTTTTTACTTTCTTATGTAATTATTAATATTTGAGTGATTTTTAATTAGATATGGAGAGAAGTTGTAAATGTTCCCAAGTGATTGGAGAACATGAGAGAAGTTGATTAGTTAGGAATATGAAGAGTCATGGATTTAGGCTAAATTTAGGACTTTGGGAAATCCAAGAGTTTTGTTGAGTCATTGAAGGAGCTGAATCGATTGATTATCAATTTGTATAAAAATAAGCCTCAGAGGCATTAAGCAGGGAGACCTGGAGAGATCTAGGGAACTGCACAGAGTTAGAGTAGGTACAGAAACCAAAGTTCTGTAAGCCTATGGGCAGTAGAGGGGCCATTGATTTTGAAGATCTAGCCAAAGACCAAAAGCCTTTGTAAGTACTTTCATCTGCATATATGAAGAATCTGTTTCAGTATCCCATGAGTATTATTTGATTTACTTCTGTGTGAATGGCTTTTGAATATCAATGAACAATTGTGTGAAAAATGCGGATATAGTCTCTGTAATTGGGGTGTTAGCGATGTTCTGTATATAATTGAGGAGCCCATATAATTGTCGTGACAGGGTAGTTTATGAGATTGAGGATTGGATGGGTATTGCTTGGTTTAACTCTGCGTAGAAGTCCTTAAAGTTTATTTGGCATGTTGAATTCACCCACGAGCATTTCTAGAATGAAGTAAGGAGTCTGGTTAATGTTGAATAAGAATCCAAGGTTTGAAATCGCTGAACCATGGTAATGTTAAATTAGTGTCAACATTGTTTGCATATGGCGAAGATAAATAAAGAGTGTTTGGAAATTGCAGAGAACCTGACCTTGTTAAAAGAAAAAAACCCGATTTAGCAGAAATCGAACATAGGCGCAGTGAAGAGGAATCAAAGGTTGTTCGGACTTGGAAATAAAATTATGGTGTTGAGGTCTTCAAAATTTTAATTTGCATTGCCAAGGGATAAGCTAGTATGCAGAGTCTATGCAACGACGAAGTGAGTTGAGGGCTATTCAATTGTGAAATTGGAACAACAAATTTCCATCGGAATCACGAATAGCAAATACGGAGTCAATATAGAGCAATGGACGAAGGAACAGAACCTTGAACAAGAGGAAGCGGAACTGTGAAGAGAAACTAAAAGGGTGGTTTTGAAGAAGAAAACCAGCAGTATCGTGCGACCATAAGAGTGGTAAGTGGAATTGTTGGAAAAAACGTGATATATGTCTTTGGTTGACGCATGGCAATAAGCGGTTTTTAAAAACTGTTTATATCGCGTAACTTTTGAAGTCCAAGGCACGTGCAAGCTACTTGCACGATTTCCGTTTGATGGTGAAGGCGAAAGATCAAAGGGCGTTCGCATTTTCAAGTTGCTTGGAAGTTAACAAGGTACAGGAATTGATATGCGTTGAATGGGTTGTGGGACCGGAACCGCATGTGATGTGATTTGAGTCCAATTGCATTATAAAATAAACACGACGGGTTGTTTTATGTTGGAAGCCGAAATTTTTTAATAACCTCTGGGACCCGTTTTTACCCTTTAAATAGTTGGGTTTATGAAAATGTGAACGTAAACATATATGGGGGTAGTTGAATTTTAATCCACAAGATTGAATGGTAGGAAGTTTATATGGGTTAATAATATTAAAATAGAGGAGTGAAAAGGGTAAAATGATTGAAAACCTTAGATGTAAGGCTTGTTGGGTTTCACATGTGTAAGCATAGTATATGCATTGGAGTTATTGCTATGGTTCGGACCATAGAGATGAAACAAGTTTCCGCATGAAGTATGGATTGATAAAGCGTTGGCACATATGTTGATATGTGTGAGGTCGAGATTATATTGACTTGAACCGCATGAAAAGGTATTGTAATATGGTTTTATAACCATAAGAGATTTTTATTTAATATCTCAAATCTATGATTTGAGATATAAAAGTTTCCGTATAGAATATTGAATTTGTCCAAATTTGAAATCATTGGGAGCATGTACTTGAATGCATTTTATATGCAGACATCAGAAAGTGGAATATGTGGTTTGGTAGGGTACCCCGACATCATGTGGTATCAGATCTAGAATAGCTCTTTGAAGGTTCAAAGTTTTTAATTAATTGCATGTATGAAAAGAAATCATATTTTTGAAAACTGATAAAGATTGCAGCATACAGAGATGCATTGCAGGTGAAAGAAGAAGCAAGATTACACAAAATCTTGAAGGCGAGTTGATGAGAAGTGTTTAACTCTGGTTTGAAGATTTTTTTGCAGAATCCAGATTGCAGGCAATTGAAGAAATCTCAGCAAAAGCAGATCACAGCTTTGAGAACAGTGATGAAAGAGTCCAACGGAGGATTCTAAAGTGAAGAAGAAAGTGTGGCAGAGCCTAGAGAATTCCCAAAAGAGGTTGGATGAAAGAAGAACCGATGTGTTCTTTAGAAGCTGCAGATTGAAGCCTAGAGAGAGCAGAAGAGAGTGCTCAGAAGGTTCCAACAGATAGGGGACCAGTAATTTCCAAAAGCCCAGATCCAGAGGAAAGGATTGGTGAGGTAAGTGGCAGCAAGAGAGCTTGCTGTTGCAGAGGATTAGTGCAACTTGTGAGTGAAGAACTCATGAAGAAGAATATGGCTACTGGTAGTCATAGAAGAGATAGCAGGGGTTCTAAGAGAGGCCACAATAGAAAAGAGAAAGAAGATGCCAGGAAAAATGGCATGAGGAAGAAATTGATTGATGCAGAATATTGGAAAGAGGTAGCTAAGATCAGAGAACAATTTAATAAACTGGAAAAGATGATAGAGGAAAGCCAGAGAGTTGGTTGGCTCATGAAGAGGAAAGTAAAGTGGCATGGGCTACAGATGAAGAAAGAGTAGATGATACATGCTCAGCAGAAAGAGAGACTACTTAGGATGATTGAGTATTTGGAGAAGGACTTGAAGACTGAAACTTCAAGTGAGACCAAGAGGTCAAATGACTTTACATCTAATGGTTTTTTCATGTTTGCAGAAAAGCTGAGGAAGCTTGAACAAAGGATGGATGTACAGTTGGGATGTACAAAACTCAGAGCAGCTGAGTTGAGAAGAGAATTTTCTGTTTGTGAAGTAGAAAAAAGTACAGATGAAGAATGGGGATTTGTAAAAGATCTTGTGAACCATGGTGGAGGTTTAAGACAGCAAGAAGTTTGTCTTGCTAAAGAGGAAATTATTGATGATTTCCTGAGTTATTGGACAAGTCCAGATCAGCTGGATGATGTAAAATCTTGTATTTTTGTGACTGATAATTGTGATGTGATTACAGGTTTTACAGAGGAGGACGAACAATCGTGTGAAGTTGTCACAAGTATGAAGAAGTATCTCTCAGAAGATGAATACTCTGAAGTAAAATGAAATGTTGGGGAATGTCTCTTGACTGAAGGAAGCAGTGACACGTTTATGATGGAAACTGTTGCAGCACGGGAAGAAATTCTTGTGAATGAAGAAGGAGAGGATCAGTTTGAAGAACTGATATGTGAAACACTAGTTGAGGTTGTTGAAGCTTGTGGTTTACAAACTGAAAATTTGTGTATGAATGCAGGGACTGTAAGTGATGATGAAATTCTTAAAGAATTCCAGAGAGAAATTGCATTGTTGGAATACTTGTTGGAGAATTCAGAGTATGAAAGAGATATTGCAGAAGGTAGAGTTCATCACAGTGAACAGGAAAACATCATGGAGGCAGATGGTGTGAATGAAATATTTGTTGACAGTCTTGGGAATTCTTCAGAGAATTCTTTGGGAAAAGTGAATCAGCATACTGATGTGCTGATAGAGAAGGAAGGAATTTCAGGACAGCATATTGAAATTCTAGCAAAGGAAAGAAAGGCACTGAGGCCTTATGATTTTTTTTAAAAAATTGTTTTGTGAATGTAGATTTTGTTGGTGATGAAGAAAATTTGACACCACTAGATAGCCAAAGAAATAAGGAGGAGAATTATGTGGAATACTTTAATCCATGGAATGAGGAAGTTGAATTGTAGGAGATTATGTTGAACAACCAGGATTCAATACAGGAAGGAGAACCTCAATTTCAAAATTGGGGATTGCAGAATGTGAAAGTACAAGGGAAAAAAGACAGTGGAGAGTTCCTAAGTCTTGGAAGAGACTTAGGATTACTGAGGAAATAATTGGTGACGGGATCATCAATTGAGGCCATTGGGTCTTGTATTGTTGAATTTGACAATTTGACTATAATTTCAGGTGTTATAGAAGACAATACATCACTTGGAGTTGTCTTGAATGAAGATGGGTTGTTGGAAGAAGGTGAGGCAGTCATGTCTCATATGAAGGAATTTGCTACTGATAATGACAAGAAGGAATTGATTTTTCTGATGGATAAAGAGTAGACTGTAGGGAAGATTTCTGGAACTGCTACAGTGGTGGAGAATCAGAATCTTATTCTGACAGAAGATGAGGACACGGTACTTGAAGGAATTGAATTGATTGCCAGAATCAATCAAGAAGATGGAAGACAATTACTAAAGATTTCCAAGGAAGAAGAAGAAGAATATGCTGAAACAATTTTGCAGCATATTGATGAAATGCTTGGAAATAGATGGCTGAACTACTTGTTGAAAACATTTAGAGAAGAGAATGAAATGGCAGAGCAGCAGATAAGTGTTGCTGGAAGAAATGTTAGAGCAACAAATTGAAGTGTTGCCAGAAGAGGAGGAAGAGACACAAGGATTTTGTAATTTTGGTGTTTGTTTTATGATTGCAGCTACTGATGGAAGGACTAAAGGGATGTTTAGTCTAGGAGAAGAAAAAGAGATGATGATAGTGGACTGAAATTTAAATACCAACAGAGAATTTCTCAAGTCGAGAATGAATAAATTGCTGTGGATGACAATCAAGAAGAGTTTTTATCAAGCAGAAAGAGAACAAGAGGGCATGGATGATTGGTGCGAAGCGTGAGAGTCAAAGAAGTTGGTAAGCTGAGCTAGAGCTAGAGCTAGTGAGAGTCACATAAGAAAAGCAGAAGAGTTCAGAAATAAGAACTCAAGAAGTAGAAGCTGTATAGAAGTTCATCAATCAAGAGGAAGCAGATCCAACAACAAGACATATTAGGATAAATTAGATCAGGAAATTGAATTGATAAGAAAACCGATGGTGAAGGTGTTCCTAAAAAAACAAAGAAACAAGAAAACAAAGAAGCAAGAAGGTGAGCGTAAGAAAGATAGAAAGAGAGTGTAAAAGTGCAACTAGTGGAACAAGACAAAATAAGATAATGTAGTCTCGAGGAGTGCAAAAGAAGAATATTGCAACAAGTGATCAATTGTAGAACGGTGCTGTGGATCCAGGAAGACAAGGATTGGAAAGCACATGATCAAGAGACTGCGATTAATTTTAACCTTGGGAGTCCAAGGTGGGCATTAGGCACAATAAAATACTTTGTATGTAAGTAGACATAGGGGGTCCGATGTTTCTAATTTCTCTATGTAATTATTAGTATTTTGAATAAATATAGGGAGGAATCAGAAGGTCCTCAAATCATTGGAGAACATGAGAGAATTTAATTAGCCGGGAATGGAAGAGATAATCAGCTTCATTAAACCCAGAGATTTAGGCTAGATTTAGGACTTTGAGAATTCCAAGAGTTTTGTTGAGTCATTGAAGGAGTTGAACTACTGATTATCAATTAGATAAATGTTTCAATGGCATTAAGAAGAGATCTAGAGAGCTGCAGAGTGTGTGAGAGATTCAAGACTTAAAACAAGGTTATTTCCTCGTAAGCCTACTAAGGCGCTTTAGAAGGGCCATCGGATTTGAAGATCGTGCCAAATGACTAGAAGTTTGTAAGTAAATTCATAGATATATTATGAAAGAATTGTTCATCATTTCATGAGTACTATCTGATTTAAATTTAGGTAAGCACCTTTGAATTTGTAAATAAAATTGTATGGGCAATGGGTAGTACGAATCTTGTGTAAAAGGTTAAATTGTATCCCGTATGATTGGGGAATTGATGTTATGTTATAAAATTTATATCAATTTCTGGAGATTAGGACAAGAAAAATTACAAACCAATATGTGAAAATAGATACATTGACTCGTACCGATCATGGAAGGATCGATTTCACAAAAGGAGAGTTTAATCTAGTTTAATCACAATTGTTATAAATGTGAAGAAATGGTGATTTACATTTCAATGAACTATTTTTTTTAAACTAAGTACTAGCTTGGAAGCAAATGGTCAGGAATAGGAACCACCAAGTTGGTGAAGGTTTGCCCCAATGAAACCCTCGGAAAGGTTTGCATTTTCAAATAAGACGAGAAGGTATTTCATGGTAGGTAGTTATTTCAATTGGAGTTTGGACTATATCAAAATTGAATGTTGAAGTAAGATGGGAACGTGAACCTAATCTAAGAGGTGAAGACCTGTCCTAATTCCGGAATAAGACTAACACAACAAATCTAAATGAAGAACATATTCTAAATTGAGGGAAGGCACAACTGTGAAGGGAAATTGTAACCAAGTGAGTGACAAACAGAAAGAGCTTGCTTTCCGAATCACAAGTGGTCTTCGTGTTGCAAAAATACGGTAGTTGCTCTCGCCGAAAACGCCGATAGTGCTCTTTCGGCTCTACACGTGGCATATGCGTTTATTTTGAAAACCGTTTATTCTCATGCTTTTTTTAGCTGCCAGTTCTTTGCAACAACGTGATTTTCGTTCGATCTGAAGGGCAGATCCAATGGCAATCGCGTGTCAGGAGTTGCGTGTATAACAATGCCAAGGTGAATCATGAATAAGCTTGGACCACCACTTCTCCGTCGTATGCGTGGTTCGGTGGAGTTTATATGGAATGAAATGTCATAATAACAACATCATATCGATAGTTGAGTTTAATGTTGAATGGGTTTGGCTTTTTGAATCTGGTGTGGAGATTAAGGTCGTGTGTTAAAGTTTCTCAGATCTAAAAATTTTTATATATATATGTTAGAGTCATAAACCAACAAACTTTGAGTGTTCATCGGTTTTGGTTATAAATCAAAGTCGACTGTTAATGCTAGATGCAATTTTCCGTGAACATTTAAATAAAGATCCTATATATATATATATATATATATATATATATATATATATATATATATATATATATATATATATATATATATATATATATATATATATATATAATTAACTGGGTAAGTGAACTTTCGATTGCAATATGGAATATTGATATGATTTGGTCTTAATATATGGTTTTGAATTATAAGCACACTAGCTTAAATAAACTCCAACACAAGGGTTTTGTGTTGGTTTAATATATGGAGGTAACTCTCTCTCAATAGCTAAATATTTGGTTTTAAAACCTTGATGTAAAAGTAAGAATCTCAATTGAAGCTGTTTTAATAGCTTCTCGTGATGAAAGAAGAGAAATTATGAGCTGATTTGAGTTAATGGACAACCAAGAGGATTTTGTCTTTATATCTCAAATCAGAGATTTTAGATATAGAAGCTGTGATCAATTTAAATTTCCATTTCAAAAATTAAATTATTGAAATTGCCTGTTTGAAAATGTGTTGAGTAAAAATGAGATGCATTTTATATCCATGAGCGTTGAAAGTGTAAAAGGTGTAACCCAAGACTTGGCAAGGGGCCAATGTCAAGTGTGTTTGGAAAAATCAAAGCTTGTCAATGTTCTGATTTCTTATATGTCCAACAAATATATAATATTTATAACTATATTCATAAAACATCACATTCATATTTTGTCGCAGCTTAAGGGAAAGGGAAATATAGTTGACATAAAATTGTCTCATTCCCATTATCATGTATAAACATTGGGATGGATTGCTAACATTTTGACTAATCATATCAAGCAAAGAAATAAGTAGTTACTCTAATTTCTACCGTAACCATTTTCCTATCAAGAATTTTATGCAACCCAACATTTACCACAAAATTTGATGTTGGTATAATACCCACTCTTATAGCATTCTACTTAACGAGATACATAACATGTGGACGTATATTGGAAATTGGGTTTATGTGCAAAAGATAGAATTAGATAGGAAGATGAAGTTGCTCATGCTTACTTCTAGTGCTCCTATTTTGCATGATAACATTTGGGAAGCATGGTTGATAAAATTGGAGATGGTTTTAGAAATTTTATGTCCTTAGTGAGAGGAAAAAGATGGATATTCTCGGGTATATGAAGCAGCCAATGAAATAGGTTGGATTGGGAATTTAAAATCGAGGAATTTGGTCTATATATATTAGGTTGAATTTGCTAAATCAATCCAAATGTTGCTTATAAAATGCATCACATCAATATTTTGTTCAAGGATTATATTGATTCCATATTTCCAATCGATTAGTCAAACCATTCTCTTACATGTATATTTATGATCCACTTTGAACTTAAGAGTATTGTTTTATATTGAAAATTTGAATGAATCAATAAATACATGTTATTTGTCATCTTCTCCATTTGACATGAATAAGTGGAGGTGGAATGAACAATCAATACATGTGAAAAATTATACTACGTTACTCTCATAGGTTTGTGAGGTGAAGATCTAAATTGGAATGTCCAGACGATAAAAACTAAAGGCATAAAAACTGATGTTTGTACCCTAGTCTTGAATGTATGTGTGAAGTGACACTCTCCATGCTTTTATCTACTTCAACTACATGATAATGGATCGATGTTATCCGAGTAATTTCTGTACTCTCTTGATTTTTTAAGTATTATGGGCTTGTGAATGATACTTAAATTTCACCGAGTCTAGATAGGTCCACTATTAATTTTTTGATAGTCCTTTGTTGTATTTTTTAATCAGCAAGTTTGACAAATTCATATTGAATAAAATTGGATGTTGTCGAAGAGTTTTTCTTGTTGATGGTGCATTTGAAGCAATGGTACTTCTCAGATTAGAGGAATTGATAACCTCCATCAACTCAAGCTTGAAAAGGTCTTTCCTTTATAACCATCTTTTGCATTATTTGTGAACTTATAAGGACCTTGGAATGAGATCACATGAACTTGGTTTGGGATGTTTTATGTAGATGGGGTTTCACATTATAACCTCACAACATGAGTTAAGTTTACCACACAAAATTGAACTGCTTGTTAAGGAAAGATTACAATTCGTAGGGGGTTCATTTGTAGGAAATTCATGTACAATATATTCATCTCTCATTGTAATTACAAGAAAATTTTAATAAAAGGAAACTAAACATTCGATTGTCTTCCTATACATATGAATGCAAATTTAACACCAAAGTCATTATGTCCGAATTTAGATATCTATAGCCATAAAAACTAAAAAGGGACATCTTAAGAAAACAACTTTGTCACAAAATTCCATGGACAAGGTGAAATGTCACCTAGCAATTTTGCAAAGAAACATATCCTAGTATTCTAAAAGAATTAAGCCACTTATAACTTTCAATAAGTTGAACACTAGCTTATCTCCACTCAAAATTTGAACTACCAAATCATCCAAGACATTATTCCAAAATGTTGAAGCTCTTTCTACATTCCTATATGTATTTTTAAGAAAATAAAAGCTACACACCTTCCATTATAAAATGTCTCATTCACCATGGTCCTCATCATACTCATAGCCACCAGATAATTCCCTATTAATTTACACCATAGTTAAATTGCCTAGAAATACCAACAACATGAGGAAGATCAACACCCTAACGCTTTCATTCCATTATGTCTCCTCAACATTCTCCCACAAGCATACCTTGTTGCTTTTCTAGATCATTCTCTAGAAATATTGGACCAAAGTTGTAATGTTCCCTTCCTCGTGAAGGCAATGGAAATTCCTACAAAATTTTTGAGTTTATATATGTTGGCTACTATGGAATTTTTACAAATAGTTTGCATGCAAGTGTTTGAGGTGGTTATTCTTGTTTTTTTTTTTTTTTACACACATATAATTCCAAAGAGTAGGCTCATATAATACTTCAGAGCAATCCCATAACATTCACACACTAGAAAATTTGGCGCAATTTCCGACGGCCAAATCATCGCTATTCCGACACATAGTCGTCGCAAGAGCGACAGTTCGAGGATGGGAAAAACGTGGTTTGTCATGTCGTCGCAATTCCGATGCATTTACAAAGTGTCACACTACCGACACTTTTTCCATCGCTTCCAAACATGCGTCGCTCTTCCGACGTTTCCCAAACCGACATTTGTAAAGTGTCGCCATTCCGACGAAATGTCGCCCGACGTTTTGAATGTCACTCTTCCGACGTCTTTATACTGTCGCTCTTCCGACGTGTCTAAACTGTCGCAATTCCAACGCCGTACAAAAGTGTCAGAAGACCGACGTATCACAAAAGTGTCACAAGACCGACGCTTTCCAGAAGCGTCGCAATATCGACGCCAGGAAGAACTGTCACAATTCCGACAAAATGTGGTCCGAAATTTTGAACGTCGCCCTTCCAACGTCTTTGTGTTGTCGCTCTTCCGATGTTTCTAGAGATATCGCAATATCGACGGACGTCACAAGACCGAAGAAAATGGAAATCATTCAAAACATCAGAAGAGCGACGCTTACAAGGCGTCGGTATACCAACGGCGGTTTCAATTTAAAAAAAAAAAAAATGAAACTTTAAAATAGGACAGTAAATCTCCAATATTTGTTATCACAATAAGAAATCAATGATCAGTGATCACGTCAAATTTTCCTCGTAGCGTGACGGGTCTAATAAATTTTATTGTAAAGGTTGTTGGCTAGTGACAACTGCAGCATTGAAGGAAATGCATTAAAGAAAATTAATGAGGCTGCGAACTCCAAGCCAACTGGCAAAAACCCTGATAATTTTCCTTACCAACTTCCAAGTTGTGACTCGGGCTTCAGACTCCAGAGCTAAGAATTTTCTTTTCATCGTGTTGGAGAAGAGAACTGCAACCTGCAGCAAAGGAGCAATTCCTCAGTCTCACTGCTCAGGACTTGGAGTCATTCCTTGCTAACACGGTATGTGGAAATTTTGATAAGATAACTTTCTTCACCCTCATTTTTACTAAATTTATTCTTTTGAAAAGGGCTTGGTTCTATCTGTATAAAATAATTGCCTCTTTTTTTCTTCATGTTCAGGGTTTTTGATTTTATCAAACCCTATCTCTCTTTTAAGCATGCCTGCAAATTAATATATTCCAGGAATGTACACAATTCCAGGCTTCATGTACAACATATTGTATCAACTATATTTTAACAAGTGAGCTGCATGCCCATATAGTGTTACAGATTACATGGCTTCATTTGGAGAATAAATGATAAGCCTGGCAGCACTAAATCCAAGTAATTCCCCTCATCCCTTAAAAGACACCTCTAAATATAACTAGAAATTTCAATTAGTTAGTAAAGGAAAAGTACAAAGATATAACAGATATGTGTTGAGCCAAAAACCTGTGCATTCACAACAAAACTGGGATGGATAAAACTTAAAAACAATTATGGACTTTGACAAAAAATCGTCTTATGCATTCAAAGTGAAAGAAGCATTGGCATACTACTATGTTTACAAATTTAAGGACATGCAGAGTGAGTCTCCGGGCAACACATTTTCATGTGGAGACCCTAGATCCTTGTACCCACAATATATAGTGACTTAAAAAATGATTGCCAAAACAATGCCTTTGCTATGCATGTAAGAACACCACCTGTATAATGAGGGAGATGTAATATTGTTTGAGAAGCAGATTTATACAGAGTGGTCCAAGATTGTGTATTTATGGAAGGTACAACTGATTTTGGCATGAAACATGTATCCAAGATTTCAATGTGGCCTTATTTCAGAGCCCATTGATGATTTACTATGAAACCTAAACTTTCAAAACAAACACATTGAAATCACAGGATCTCCATCACGAATATCATAAATATTAATTGTCTTTTGGGCACTAGCAGTAGATACCATAAGAGGCCCACATGGCCTGTACCACCAATGTTGATTCTCTGGCACAACATTTGCAAAGCCAAAATTTCTCCCCGAGACATCCCTCTCTGCCAAAACTGGAGAGATGGTACTGGACGTTGAAGTGAAGGCCTCCGATTCAGTATGGAATGCCATAATGTCTTTATTATAAAAGTCCCATGAACAGAAACCTGAGTCCAATGTACAACCTGCAAATGCTGCCACAACATATTTACCAGAGCGACCATCTGAACCAGCTGCTCTGATCAACCAGCAATCACCCCACATGTTTGGGGTAAGCCCATATGGAGCTTTATATTCAGCCTTCTCCTGGAGATTGGAAAAAAACAATACTGAGTATTACTCATACATCAATTGCCCTTTATGTTAAGGGAAAATTTAAAGAGTGCATAAATATTCTTGAAATCCCAATCATAGTTTCTAGAAAATTTCAACAGTCTTTGAAATGAACTACATCCTATTTAAACTACATCAAATATTTAGGCAAATCATTTTTTTTAATAGAAATTGGTGAATTTTATTTCAAATATAGAAATTTAAACCATGAGAATAATCTAACCCCTAGGATTTTCCCTATTTCTAATAGAAAATCCCAAAATGTATAAATTATAACACCCATAAACCCCAAAATTAAGTACAATAATTAAAACCTCCACACCTCTGAATTTTTTATATCTTGAAAAGAGCAGCATCCATCATCATGGGAAAGCAAAACCGATTCTCCTTCTGATACAAACCGGCCTACAGTAGATGTCTTATGGCTGAGTTGATTCAATCAATCACAGGAAACCTCTTTAGTTTCTTCAATATTGCCAAAATGCTCTGGCTTGTTTTCCTGATCATCATCAAAGTCCATATTTTCATCACATTGAATTAGTTGGGGTTCATTACGATCAGGTCCAGTGCCTATTGCAGAGCTCTGGACATCCAATCCAATATTGGAACTACCATACCCGTTCCCATTAGAGATTGTAAATCCTGCTTCTGGCTTTAATTCGTTAAGTTCAAGAGCACTAGAACTGGATTCAGTTGATTTAGACTTGGTATAGTTGTCCTCTAATTTGTATTCCGATACAACACTATACTTGTGCTTCAACGCAGACAGAAATTCTGCAGCAATGGGATCTTCATCTATGGGGCTTATGGATCTGCCCTCAAAAGCATCCCGAATATCTGATTCATTTTCATTCAACCGATCATGCAAATCCACCCTCGTCTTCAGCACAGCAAGCTGAACTAAAGGCCGATTTTTCAGCAATTTATGGTGGGGGTAAAGCCTGTCTTCCAGATCTTGACTATTTAAGTGTTTAATTGGTTTTTTCAGAGACCTGACCATAGAATCAAATGAATCCTGCGAAATAATAAACAATAGTAAGGCCATTATTTATTGGTTTGAAATAATAAAAAACATGCAACAAACTCGCATAATTAGTAAATTATTTAAAGACAATGTTGGCAATATGTTTCCTATATCCTATTATATTATTTTCCTTGATGGCAAGCTTTGTATTTAATGGAGAATCGATATAAATAAGGACGATTTAATTCATGTGTGAACATATGTATGCATTCTGATGAAGGATAATTGACATCCGTAAGAAGCCCTGTGCTTTGTATGTTGATCGAGGAACCGGTGTTAATATGGTTGACAGTGTATCCAAACTGGTAGACAGTGGAGCTATATATATATTCGTTAAATATATGATGGAAGGGTCTACGCTATTAGTAAGGAGTTGACTGGCTTTCATGGAGAAAGGAACGAGGAGCGAGAGCAAACCAGTTATAACGCGAAAGAACTAATACAGAGTATTTGGCATTGAACTTTCAGTGGAACACGGACTAACCCTTTGGAATCATCAACGGAACCTGGAAGGAAAGAGGTGGAACATAACAAACGGAAGCGCGACAAAACCCTGCGTGGAAGAGTGGAACCGTGACCGAGTAAACAGTAAAGGTGGTTTGTGGTTTCTATCGCACCACCTTCGACGGGCAAGCAGTTTTCAAGAGGTTGGGAGCGATTCCATAGAACACGGGACACACGTCCTTGTATGACTCCACAAAACCGCTTGTCACTGTGCGCCATCGCGCGTTATTGCTCGACCTAGGATGCCCAGCGATATTGATAAGCATCATTGATCTGGGAAGGGGTCATCGGACGATGTTCATTTTCTATAGATGCGCGAAAGTTACCCAAGGTACGGCGCGCCATCGCGCGTTATCATCCGTGCATCATCAACGAACGATATCCGTCGGATCATCTGATGCTGAGCGATGTGTTCTCTGCCGTCGGATGGAAACGATCGTAAGCAATGGGCCCCAGTTTTTTAAATTATATTGATTGGGCCATCGATTATGTATGTGGGGCCGGAACCAAAGGTCTATTTAAAAGCCTTTTAATAAAAGTGCTAGTTATTACTATAAAGCTCTATTATATATTTAATTGCCAAAGGTTGTGAATAATATTTATTTATCAAATTCCACGAATTTGATAAATAAAAGAAAGAAAACCATCAGCGGCACGTTATTGGTACTTTACCTTGGCTATAGTATTATTTGGCAGAGATAGAGATTACCTTTGGGACAATTCGAGCATGGAAGAACAAAGATCGAGATTTCAATTTGGATTGGTTCAAATTTTAATAATACCATTAGCAATTGAATGGTTTTGACCCATGGTTTCAATAAAGGCGAAAACTATATAAGGTGATGAGAATCATAGTACGAGGTGTGCATGCAGAGGCATTGTAAATAAAAATCTCTTTATGAGATCTGCATGATCGAACTCTGTTGTCTGATAATGCTGAATCCATGATGCACCTATGGAGTTGATCGAGGAAATGAAAAAGCTCTAGGAAGATTAGCAAAGAAATAATAAAGATCTGAAGAAATAATAAAGATCTGATGCAAGTCTGATGAAGAAATTGAAGAAATTCGATGGATCTGAGGGTTGAAGTATTCTGCATAGAAGTGGAAGCTTTCTGCCAGTTCAAGCTGGTGTTAAATCAGGGGGTCGAAGCTCCCTTCCAGGAGAGGCTGGAGAACGAGAGAAGGTTGAAGCCTTCTATAGGTTGGTGCCTACGTGCTTGTATGACTTTGCGCCAGCACAAAATTGTAAAATGTTTTCTTTATAATAAATATTGAAGACTGAGACGACAGCAGTGGTGGTTTTCTCTCAAATTGGGTTTCCACCTTAAATATTGGTGTTCATATTTGTTCCTTTTGTGTAATGGCTTATTCTATTATTTCTTTTCACATGTTTACTAAAAGAATGATGCAATAATCTAAGTAAAGAATTAACAACATAATAAGATCTCTGGTGAAAATTTTTCAGTCAGCCCTAAATACTGATTCACCCCCCCTCTCAGTATTTTTCCCAACGGAAAATAATTCCTACATATTAAAATATAAAGTTATAACATACCAGCTCATACTCGAACATAACATTTGTATCAATATTCTTCTTCTGTATCTTCTTGATCTTCATCCAACTGATCGACATCTATATCAACATCTGATTCAGAAACGGTGTTGAAATGATCGACCATGTCATCATCATCATCAATTATGTCATTTTCAATAATATCCTCATCGACATCATCATCAATAATTGTTGCCTCATCTCTTGTGCCTGGTTCATCTTCTAAGATATCTTCTTCGTCTGTCAATGCATCTTCCTGCTCATCTGCCACTGCATCATCTTCTTCTTGATCAATATCATCTTCTTCCTCTACATTATACTCTACTAGCCTTCCTCTTGGATCATATCTAATAGCAAATGACCATTCGTTCTCACCTGGAACCTCTGAGTAAAAGACTTGTTCGCATTGGCTTGGAAAAACATAGCGATCTTTTCCTGCTTCAAACTGTGATGTTTTAACCATTGGAAATCCATTTTCATGTTGAATAAGTGTTCTATCATCATCACGTACATTCATTCGTAGCCTATACCATTTGACATCGAACAAAACTATTTTGAAGGAATTAAAGTCACACTCAACTATATCATCTAAGAACCCATAATATCTATTTTCAGATTCTCGAGGATGTTTGTCACTCCTGGAGGAAACATTAGTGACCTGTAATACTGCAGTTATCCCACTATCAGAAGTTTTCCTGTTATCATCCAACTGTTTAACGCGAAATTGACGACCATTGCACCACATAGCCTTGTGGTGTTTCAACTACAATATGCCAAACATGAAAAAGATGCATTCTCAATTAATAATTAAATATATAATTTACACAGCATGAAAATTAACTGAAAAATCAAACTTCTTGTCACATTATAAATATAGTATAAAATAAGTAATGAATAAAATAGGTGAATTAATTGCTTACCTTTCTATCTTTCAAACCATATGCTAAATCGATTTCCCTATCCGTAACGTTTCCATCTCCACTACGATACGCTTCTCTAATCAATTCACACAGTAGTTGCCATGATAACCTACCATCGTTACATGCTTTACATGTTTCAATCCATTCACTCATCCACTCAAGATTTTTTGCAATGTATAAAAGTAGTGCCTCATAATCTTGAGCACCTGAATAAAAAAATAATAATTCACCAATATTAATAAATATTACTTATAACCATGGTAAATTATATTAATTAATAAACTATGAAAGAATAAGACCTAAATGAATATAATGATCATATACATGATGTAAAAAATGAAACATTATATGTATTATACATAATAAATCTTTTACCTCTCACTTTCTTCATTCTACCTTTTCCCAACAGGTGCTCCTCTTCAAATTTTTTGATGGAGTTCACATCCCAAATGCAATCCACTGCCTTCATGACTGGCGCATCTAATTTAGGAAGATAATGAATAATATACACCATGGATTGATATACCACATATCCCTCCACCATAGAACCCTCAGGTCGTGCTCTTTGTTTAACCAAAGCCTTCAAGGATTTCAGGTGCCTCTCGACCATCCACATTGACCTTGTGTGTACTGGTCCACACATTTCAATCTTCTCAACTTGGTGTATCAAGTAGTGTTCTTGTGCATTGAAAAATGCTGGAGGTAGATACTTTTGCATTTCACACATTAGCCGAGGAATTTCTCTCTTCCAATACTTTATTTCATCTTGATGGATTTCTTTCAATGACAACCATCTGCAAATCATTACGCAAGGTTATTTCAATGAAACATAATATATATTTCATTATCAGTAAATTAATATATATTAGCAATTAGATTTTGCGTATAAATCAAAACTACTTACCTCATGTATTTACTAAGACGATATATAACTTGTTTGACATTGTTGTCGAAGTCGTTTGGGAGAGATACAAGTAGAACATACTATAACAATAAAAAATGAATCGTTATTGGTTTCCAAATTAAACAGAAAAAAGGAAAATTTAAAATATGTATTCAAGCAATAACATACAAAAACGTATACCAAAAAAAATACCTTAACAAAGGTATGCCAATCATGTGTTTTCACCCCACTGAAGTCACCTTTCTTCGTTAAGATATTATTTATGTTTGAAGCAAAACCTGTTGGAAATTTAATTCTTCTAACGACCTCTTTTACATCATTGCTTTGTTGTTCTATTAATAACCATGGAATATTATTATAATTTCGACCTCCATTGTTATTTGATCCGTCAATCACACTTTTCATTGCATGATTTGATTTCTCAATGTCAGCACAAATTTTGTCAATTTTATCTCTATCATGTGCACCATCTATGGTTCGCCATAACATTTCTGTCACATTCTTCCCGACATGCATTGTATAAAACAAATGAGCTATTTTTAGGTCCTCATAGTAGGGAAACCTCGCGAATTGAGAAGGATAACATTTCATTCCAGGTGGAAGTACAATATTAGTACCTTCACGGCGATGATGACCTTGATATCAAAGAATGAAATAAATCAGAACAATATTAATTATAAAACACAATAAAATAAATTCATTAGTTAAAACAAAAATTCCAAACATTACATAAACAAATAATATATATATATATATATATATACACACACAAATTACGTACCAGTTGCTCGACGATTATTAATTCTGTTATATTCCAACATCCACAACTGAGGTGTCATTCTTCGTGGTTTTAATCTAGTTTCTTCTTTATCATTGAAAAGATGTTTTTCAGTAGTACGATACTTATGGTTCCTAGGGAGGAAGTGCCTAAACTCATCAAACACCATCTTTCTTAAGTCTAGCGAATGACGATACTTCATCTTAGGGCCACACATGAAAATCTACCCTTTGTTTGAAGACCTGCAATAGATGGATCAATAACAATTAATATACTATGAGATCATTTTTAAAACATGCAATATGGTATATCTAATTTAGATAATTATGTATTATATTAAAGTGCAATGAAATATTACATACCACAAACATGCGTTAGTCCTGGGGCATCATGAATTGTCCATACAAGCATTCCACGACATTGAAATCTCTTCTGCTTGATTGGTTTAGTGATGTCATACATAGTGATGCCACGCCATAACTGTATTAGCTCATCGATAAGAGGCTCAATATATACATTCATATCTTTGACCTGGTACTTACCGAATTGTTCAAAATTACGGTACATAATAATTACTCCCATGATATATGTATATATAAGTAAGTAAATAAATAAAATATATATTTATGCAAACAACGAGAGAAATGAAAATTTTACATTCAAAGAAATAATGTATCAAATACTTGGAATAATCATAGTCAACATTATGTGCTCCCTCTTTATTGACATCCAAGGAGGAATGTTATTGTTGATAACTAAAATAGGCCACATTGAGTAAGTAGATCTAAGCTCTCCGAATGGATTAACACCATCAGCTGCCAATGAAAGCCTGACATTATGAGGTTCATTTTTAAAATCTACATATTTTTCCTCGATTTCTCTAAATGCAGAACCATCTGCAGGCATTCGAAGAACACCATCTCCACTTCTATTCTTTGCATGGAAATCCATAAACTGTGCTATGCTGTTACACCTGAACATTCGCTGCAAACATGGAATTATGGGAATATGACGAAGAACCTTTTGAGGCACCTTTTTGGTTAGTTGATCTGTTCGATATCTACTGGTACCACATTTCGGACATTCTATTTTCAACGCATGTTCTCCGTAATATATAATATGATCTTTAGGACATGCATATATAGTGTTATATTCCATTCCAAAGTGTTTCATAATAGCACGTAGATCTCGATATGTTCGAGGTAAAGTATTTGGCGATGGTAACAAATATTCACCCAACAATCTACAACATAAACAAAAAGTAGTGTCTTGTAAAGATTATTAATCATATATATATATATATATATATATATCATAGTTATTAAAACCGGAACCGGTGACCGGACCGGTGGGGCTAATGAACCGGGTTTTGAACCGGAACCGGTCTAACTAGTAGTGGTCAGATCTCAATGAACCGGTTTTAAAAAAAATAAATTAAATAATTATTTTTTAATAAATAAAAAAAAACTATTTTTAAGATTTGCAACCATGATTCCAAGCCAATAGAGACAAAATATGAAAAGTTTGCTCATTTATATACCATGCAAAGGTGAATATATCAAAATGGCACCAAATGCAATACATATCATCGAAAAATACATAAGCAAACTTGTTGAAGTAATGTATCAGGTTTCTCTTATATTATTCATTGTGTTTTATTGCTGAGTTAATATTATAATATACAATCTGTCCTTGCTCAGATCTGTTGTCAATTCATTGTATCAGCCTTAAAGACAATTTTGGGTTCAATATATATATATATATATCAGACCAGCATTTTGAAGATCTTGTATTCTTCATTATCTATGTTTTCTTGCCAATAAATTTCTAGAAAAACATCTACAACACTTAGAGGTATTGAATTGGTTTATGAAACCCACTATTAGTGCTATTTGTAACAAGTTGAGAGAGAATTACAACTTCAGCAGGCTGCTCACAATGTGTTTGACAAAATTTATCACTGAAAAGATTCATTAAAACCCAGAAAACTCAGTAGCCAGTTTAGTGCATTTCCAAGCGGGAATTTTCTAGTGGTAAATTTATTATTTCCAGTCACATTTTCATTAGGTTGTATGTCGTTGTCCCTTGAGTGGCGTCAGACCATTTGCATCAGTCTTTATGCCATGATCAAATTGCTTGTATGTTGTGTGAAAGGTTTTGTATTTATGCTGCTGCTATGTGTGAGCAGAGAGAGAGGGTCTGACAGTTCCTAGTTGAGTGTGAAATAAGGTTGCTGCTGATTGTTTTGAGAACAGAAATTGTCATCAAGTACACTTGATGAGTTGCATGCTGCCAGGGATTTTATGCTAGCCAACCTTGTATTTATCAGTCATCATGTGTATTGCTGCTACTATAAGGTGTTGAGTATGACATATTAGACAAGTTTGTTGCTAGTATAATAGAGGAATTTGCAGCTCATGGACGAGACACTGAGGAATTTGCAACTCATGGAGGAGCACGGAACCGGCCGGTTAAGTATGGAACCAGCCGGTTTATGCATAAACCGGCCGGTTCCGTACTTAACCGGCCGGTTCCGTACTTAACCGGCCGGTTAGGTCCGGTTAACCGGCCAAAACAGGGGAGAATAGGCTATTGACCGGGTTGCAAGGCTGGTTCCAACCGGAAGCCCTCCTCACCAGTTGGTTTGACCAGCTACCGGTTCAAACCGACCGGTTTTGATAACTATGATATATATATATATAAGTTATTATTTTACACATTTATTACAACTAAAAAAAGGGAAAATAATCAACATTTACATATATGTGATCATATATACATATTGCATACCTTAGGAGTTGTGTCATACATCTGTTCGACAAATTATTCATAACCTTTAAGTTCACCAGCAACAATGTAGCAGAGAGAAGAGTTGCATTTGAGTGTTAAAAAAGTCGTTCACTTGACCTTTCAATCAGAGGTACATCATAAATACCGTCACTGATATCTCCACCATCATCATCTGACTCACCATACAAGTCTTGGAGCATTTGATTTGTCCCATCATTGATGTGAACTGTCTCATTACTGTCATCATGATCTACCTCCATGGGATCATTAAAATTACCTTCATCATTCGCCTCATGTTCTTCACCTTGTACAACATCATTTCCAATACTAATATTTGCTGCAATATTCTCTTGTACTGGTGCAACATCATCTAATCTACTACTATTTAGCTGTGGAATTTGGTTGATCATCTGCAAAAATTTGGGGGGCAACTGTGCCTTTATGAAAATTACAAACATTAATAATTAAACATTAGTGTGCATATAAAAAATATTAAAATAATATAAAATTTTACGATATAATCAAAATGAAGATAGATAATTAATTACCACGGGATGATAGTCATTCGATCCACCATCAATGTGCCCATATTTCCTACAATGCACTGTTGTTGTTGCTATTAAAACTCTAACATTATTTCTCATACAACATTTTTTACAACGGCAATAAACTCTGCCATCACCCCTTTCACCCTTTTGAATTTTTTTTCCAACTCCAATGTTTTCTTCCATTGATGCAAATTATCCTATAAAGAAAACAATAAATCTCTCTCAATGGTGTAGAAAACCCAAGACTTGTTGAACTCAATGGGAGCTCAATATATAAGCAAAAAGAAAATAAAAGTGGGCATTTTACAAATTGTGAGCTTTTTACAAAATGTGGGCTTTTTACAAAATTGTGGGCTTTTTACAAATTGTGGGCTTTTTTTATTATTAATGCATTTTCTATAGAATACTAAACATATTTGTCCAAAATTTCAGATGCAAATTGTAGTCTCTACTACGTTTGGAAAATTGGAGGTTTATAAAAGATAAACTGCGAACAAAATTGTACCACTATGATAAGAAGCTGTCAGAAGCATTCCTTCTGCTTCACAAACGTGGAACTACCTTAAGAATGCTTATGGTTGATATAAATATTAGAGCTTGGCAGTTAAATGTAGTAGTTATGCTAAAATACTGAATAACATCTTGAGAGTGCTCTTCAGATACTGTACGAATGCACCAAATTAAGGTTGTACCATTACTAAAGATAAATGGCCAAAAATAGTCAATTTTGATATCGTGAAGTTATGTCTTTCTCGGTAGAAAACTGGGGATAAGATGGAAAATATGAGAGAACTAGTTCCAAGGACTAAAAAACCAAGGCCAACATAGTTCAGCCTTGAATCAGAGACAAAACAAAGCTGCCCAAAAAAGTGTTTGAGAGCACCCATTGAAGCTCCTATATATAGCAGAGTCAACATTTTCCTATTGAACAAGTTTGTATAGTCAAAGCCACAGCAAGATCAGATAGCCACGATCCTAAATGAGAACCAGATCCAAAGCTAAGACAGATCCACGTTTAGCAAAAAAAGACAGCCATAGCAAAGGATTTGACCACAGAACCAGATCATGAGAGATAGCAAGATTCTTGCTTCCACTGTGGAAATGTAAAAACTGTACAAGGGCTTTGCTTCCAGCAGATTTCATTGTGACAGTAATTGCTATGGTGTTGTAAGCGCTGATTAGTAGAATCTTAAAGCCATTCTGGAATTCTTTTAACCTGGAGAGGGTTTTCTGTGGTTATAAATCCTCATGTTCAAATTCTATTGTGGATTGGTTGTGTTTGATATTATGTTTTTACTGTCCGCAGTTGAATTTTTGCACAGAAAATTATCAGTCTAAAGCAGAGAAATTTTGCGATTTTCTTTTGCTTCCTATTGTGAATTATTTCGCTCAGAACTCTACTCATTGTAACAGAGGTCTTGGGCATAGAACATGGGACTTTGGTTTTTTGGAATCAAACTTCAGGTTAAGATGCTCATCTGAAGAATGGCACAGTGAGCCTTAGCATGGAGTTGGGAGTACCAATTTGAAGTGCATGTAGGGCATTGTACAATAGACCAGTTAGATTTCTGGACCCTAATACAAAAGTTTCTTCTTCTTTCAAAACGTGTTTCTCCTTTTCTGTAACCAATGTGGGTCATGTTCTTGTTTCAATTGGAGATGGATGATAATTTGTTATTGCTCCAGATGATCACACTCTGGGTAGCCCTGGAGGCTATTTGGGGGTGATGAGTCCAATAGGTCCCAATGAACTGTTGCCCTCACTGGGGAATACTATTGCAGTGGAATTTGATACTATTTTGGATGTTGAATTCCACGATCCTAATGGAAACCAGTACCTTCAGCTCCAGTACCTGTTCACAAAAGAGAGTGCCATAGTCATTCATGTGTGCAGAGAGGGTGAATTGCAGGAATTGCAACAGGAGGTGATGTTGTTGTTGCATTGGCCACTAGATTGTTTGTCTGGTTTTGTTGCAAGCGCAGAGTATTGAAAAGGACAAAAAAATTTAGTTCAGATATTGTGAAATTGCCTCGGAAATTCACCTACAAAGAGCTCAGCAATGCTATGAAAGACTTTTTTTGAATGTGATTGATAATCGATAATTGCAAGCAAGGGTAATCCCCTTGTGAAACCTAAATTTCTGAGCATTTTCTAAAACCTGATGACAAAGTCATTGTAATGAACAAGCGCCTAGGTCCATATTACGTCCAAATCTACCAAGCACCAAGATCTATAAAAAAAATCCACAGTATCTGCGAACTAAGAAGAAGAGGCAGAAAATGTATTATGCTTACCTGTTCGAATAGTGGTTGGGGTTTACCACGGCAAAAATTTGACAGAGCCCATGTACCATTTCGTATCATTGAAATTCTGGCAGTATCATTCAACTGGGCAAGCACCTGCCTCGGAGCTCCATGACTGAGGGCAAGATCCCTAAATGATGCAGAGTCTCTAGAAATATTTCCCAAAGCCCAAACAGCCTTACACGAACACCAGTTGAACTCAAAGTTGGGTAGTAGTTTTTTAAATCAAATTCCAAAATTACAGACGTATAAAGATAGTTGGGAAGAATAATTTTATGCCTCTAAAATGAACGTGCTACCTGTTCTAAAAAAATATCATTCCCAGAGGTAAGAAGTTCCACAAATATAGGCAGTGCCCCGTAATCAATCACAACCTTTGAATTCTTAGAGGCTCCAAAAAAACCCAAATAGGGTCAACTCTACTACAGGAGGAAGGGCCTGCAGTAAGAACTTACCATTTTGCAAGAACTGAGGGCAAATGTTGTTCTACAAGAGCTGAGGGTGAATGCTGAGGGTGAATGTTGTTCTGCAAGAGCTGAGGGCGAATGCTAAGGGCGAATGCGCGCGTGATATCAGACGTTAATGTATTTTTAAAAAAAATCATTTTTATGTAGCGCGCATTTGAATTTTAGCATTTCAAATCATTTTTATTTACATTTGATTTTTGCATTTCTAATACAAGTGACAAACAAATTTCTACAAGAGGTTGAAATTTTTACTAGATAGCCATGAAAGACTAATTAAAATGGCTTAAAATGCAAGTGGAACTTCAAAATAAATGTAATTGAAGGTTCTCTCCACTAAATTTTTGCAAAAGTGCTTACATTATTTAAGTTATCTAGGATATTTTTTTGTATTACACAATCAAAATTAAATAATGAAATAGTTGGGCAGTCTTATTGTTTCAAATTAGGACACAATTTTCAAATGGTGATGAAGTTTCATGTGATGATTAACTGACAATATTCTCCTTTCCTATCCTTGAAAAACTATACAAGGTTCCCTGTTGCCACATGAAACCCTAACTCATGTAGCAGCATAGGACCAGTCCTCCATTTTGCCCGTCATAAGGCATTTTGCACATATTTGACGACTAGAATTTGCGGATTCCTGTTTTCCATGAGGTGCTAGGAAGGATAGAAGACTTAATTTTGACGTTTGAAATTTTTTGAAAAATGTTCTTACGCCCTTTAATTTCCACTTACCAATAATTTTGCAACACTAGTCCTCTTCGCAATTGCAAGATTGTAATCAAAAAGTAAGGAAAGTTACTTTTTTGGCTCACTCAATGATCCAAGTGGATACTGGTGGCCACCCGCCTATTCCACTTGGGGCCTCACCATTGTCTCTTTTAGTTTTTCAGTTTTTCCACAACTTACTATTTTTAGTATTTTTTCGGGTCCTAAACTTCCGGAGCCGTTTTGAGGCCCTAAACGACGTTTTTTGGGCATCGCGTCTCCAGCAAATATCATTATGTATCATTCTGTTCCAGAATTATATTTGTGGAGAAAGTTGTAGTCCTCGGATAGATCTTTCTAATGATGTATCATGTGCGTCAAACAGAGATAGTATGCCAAAGTTACGTCCCTGGGAAGTTGAAACACCAATTTACCCAAACGGGGCCCATAGTTTTGACGCTTCATCTCCTAGGGTTAGGTTTTTGGATGTTTAGGGTTCTCCATTGTTTCTCAATAATAAATAGGCCCTCGAGCCTCATTGTAACTCATTTCAGAGGCCTGTAGCTGCCACATCTCTTCTCAGAGATAGCTACCAGTGCCCTAGCTAGTTTTATTTCCATTCTGTCTGTAAGCAAATTTCAGTTCTTTGATATTAATAAAATGAAGTGTTATTTCCGCTGCATCTCTGTATTTATGGTTATGTGTTTATTCTGTTGCGTTCCTGCATAAATCCGGATCAGTGGTATCAGAGCGGTCTGCTTTTTTCTCGATCCTTCTTTGCATGTCCCCAACGAGGTCGGGGTATAAGGAGCTAGGGCTTGATCTGGTGGAACCTTTGCAAGATCAGCCTCGCAAACCTCGACGGATGCCCATGGGGGACGAAAAGAAAGATGAGGGAGCAGGAGATTCTATCAAAATATTGCTCGAGGAGGCCCTCGAAAAACAAAGGAACGCGATGATGGATAGCTTTTCTCAGATCCTTCAACGGCTGCCCACCGGCGGCGCATCTGCATCCAGTAGCCACTCTGGAGTTGCGACTCCCTTTAAGGTACAAGTAAATTTTGACATTCCCATATTTGAGGGTCAAATAGACGCAGATGTCGTAGATAGATGGTTGAGTCTATTAGAAGGATATTTCTCTGTTCATGACTTTTCAGACCGGGAGAAGATTATTTTTGCACTCCTCAAAGCTACCCCCCATGTTAAGGACTGGTGGGAAACCTACTGTGAGAACAAGGACCAGACAGAACCCTCTCTGTTCTCGGCCGTACCAACTTGGAATTCTTTCCGAGACGCCGTCAAGGAACAGTACTATCCAGTGGGGAGCTATGAGGACAAGTACATACAATGGACCACGCTGCGACAACAAAGGGATCAAGATGTGCATGAGCTGACGAATCTGTTCCATACCCTGCGCACAAAGTTGGGTATCAAAGATTCAGAGAAACATTTGGTGCTAAAGTATCGCAGCTTTTTGCACAGATACATTCAGGAGGAAATGGAGTTCCTCGACATCTCCTCGCTTCGTACGGCATACCAGTATGCTGCCAAGATTGAGCAGAAATTCAAACAGAAGAAGCGAGACTTTGGATATGCGAATCAAAAGCAAGGGAAAGGTGCTTCCAAACGGCAGAACAAAGGATAGAGTTAAAGCACAGGCACATTAAGACAACAGCACAGTGAAGCCACAAGCGAGAGAACAACACCATGAAAGCCAAAGAGACGGGAAAGTGGTTTGAGTTCCATAAGAGCTCCACTGCGCCAACCACAGTGAGTGTCGGGCCAAAGCGGTACGTTGGTGGCCAAGATGCGGAGAAGCCACGAGTTAGATGCATGTACGACTACGAATCGAGAACTGACAAGAGATGACAAGGGAAACAGATTATTGATGCGGAGCCCAATGCCATTGTTGCCACTACAAAGATCCAAAAGGAGGAACCGGAAGATCCAGAGGAGGAGGAACGTCTCTTCCACTCCCGGATGTGGGTAAAGGGCTCCCCGGTACAGTTCATTGTCGACAATGGGAGCCAAAAGAACCTCATTTCAGCAGACGCCGTGAAGCGGTTGGGCTTGCCGACCACAGCTCACCCACATCCATACACCATCGGGTGGCTTCACCAAGGACGAGATCTCCGCGTCAGCCGGTAGTGTCGCCTTCCCTATAGCATCAAGCCCTTCACGGATGAGGTATTATGTGACGTTGCTCCTATTGATGTTTCTGATGTATTATTAGGACAACCATACTTGTGGAAGCATCATGCGGTGTATGAGTCTCGGCCTCGTGCTGTTATTGTTACTTTGGGAAATAAGTTGTACAGGATACCAGAGGTACCACCTCCTGCTACTATCTCTTTGGTTACTGCAAAACAATGCAGTAAGCTCATTTCCCAAACCAGGAAATTTGTTTTCCTGATGATCCGCCCCCAAGGCAAGAAGAAGACTATGGCCACGACCTCCAGAAAAGGCTCCTCTGCACGACAAAAACAAATGGATAAGGTTGTGGAGGAGTACGGGGACATTTTCACCTCACCCACAGGGGTTCCTCTACACTGTCAAGTCAAGCACCCGATTGATCTGACCCCAGGTGCGTCGCTACCCAACGGACCGATCTATCGGTGCTCTGTTATGGAGAACGATGAAATCAAGAGGCAGATTCAGGAGCTGCTGCAGAAGGGTCAAATTCGACCAAGTTCATCGCCCTGTGGGAGCCCGATAATTTATTATTGTGAAATCATAGTTCTGAATTCACCAGGGCACTACTAATGTGTTGATACCCTATCATTTCTTAGATCCTCATAACTTACCAACACCTACTATATTGGTATACACATAATATGGCATTTACCTGAAGTATTTCATATGTATCTAGAAGTAAATAAGTTGTATGACAATTGTTATGGCAAATATAAGATGTGTATTATAGTTTATATTTCAATTTTTCTTAAGTAGCATGCATGTGCGGTCCATATAGTGACTACAATTACCAAATATATTTCAGTGAAGATGTGAAGATGATCTCTCATTAGGTCGTAATTACTTAAAGCATCATTAATTAGCTTTCCAAATGAATAAAATATGTTAAAAAATTAGTAAAAACTAGGAAAACAAATCATGCTTTAAAAAAATATGGCACAATGAGTCACACTCTGAGATTTATTTAATTACTCATCAAGTGTCGCTATAACATATATATGATCACCATTACCATAGAAATGGGACATGTGACCATCATTTTGGTTTCGCCAATGACATTCCACATCATGAGCATTGTTTAGGGTTGATTGTGTTGATTTTTTTTAAACAAATCATTTATACATTTATGGAAATTATAGACACAATTTATAATCACATTACAAGATCATGATGTATGGATATTCCTTATCATTTCTTAGATACTCACAACTTACCAACACCTAATAGATTGATATACACATCATATAGAATTTACCCCTAGAATTCCACATGTATCCTAAAACAAATTAGTTGTATGGCAATTGTTATGGTGCATATATGATGTGTATTATAGTTTATCTTATACTTTTGTTGAAGTAGCATACAACAATTTACATAGTGATATGAGAACCACTCTCTAGAGTATACATCGATTTTGTACACATGGCTTTTCAGTTGCTTTTTAGGATATATCATTGGTGATGCTCACATGATTATATGATGAACCATTAAGTTGAACTATGAAATTATTCCTCACAACACACACATATTGATGAATTAATAATTTTTCTCATATAATTTTTTTAATCTATTTTGAAAAAAAAAAAAATTATCTATAATTATTTCTAAGAAGAACAAGAGAGAGTTCCTTACCATATCTTCGTAAAACATATAATAGCGACGTTTGGAGGCAATTGCGATGTTTGGAGGTAGCCGTCTAGCGACGCTTTGGGGCATAGTGTCGCAATTGCGACACTTTTTCTAAGTGTTGGTATTGCGACACTTTTATCTAAATGTCGATATAGCGACGGTTTCCCAAGATCAATGGCCCAAAGTGAACCCGATAACTTACCTTTTCCCTGCACCTTTCCTTTTGATCGTGGCCGTTCGCTCGTTGAATCCAGATCCGATAGCGCTAATACATTTTCGCGCTCATAAAGTAATCGTTTGATGTTTTGGCAAAGCCACGCGAAATGGGTGGTTTTTCCAAACCACCCGCGCTTACGTGTTGCCACCACGTTGTATCGCGTTCGAAAAGCTAGTTTCCGCTTACCACCCGTTTAACCCGAGTTTAATGTCATTTAACTATGGTTATACCATCGTTAAATACATTAAAATTATATTTTTCATTCAAATTTTCACCTTTTCGCTTTAAACCTGTAAAAACATTACAGAACCGTTTTTCCTCAAAATCACGCCGTTTGAACCCTGAGAAAATTTGCAGAGCCATTTTCAACCTACTAGTACCATTTTTCGATGCCCATTGCCCTGAATTTCCATTACAAAGTACTACATTGTCCTCTGCGAAGCCATTTTCAAAAAATTGAAGACTGAGCACCTCTGCAACATCTTCAAACAAATTCTGCTGGTTCTCCGGGTACTTTTCTTCGAAGTTTCTGTTTGTACTCAACCTAGTGTTCCTAAATTGAGTTCATTAATTGTCAACCAGGGCTAGTAAACTGCTGAAGTGTGGTGCACTATATGTGCCTAGGTATTTGTTTCTCACTACGTTGTGTTTAGTGTTTTATGATGTTTTTGGTTTTATGGTTTTATGTTGAAAAAGGAAAGAACTAAATGTTGGTGAAAAGAAGCTATTGGTTGTGTTAAAACATAACAAAGCCTAAACTATGGATGGCAAACAACAAATGCAAAGTTTGATAATGACTTCAGTGCAAGAAAATAAATCACAACATGAACTTAAACTTATCCAATTCATTCATTAAAGATGTGTTGGAAGAGCTTGAGAAATGGACAAGTTAAGTATAAATGAAGTTCTCCTAATTAAACAATTAAACAATCAAATTACAATGTTACAACATCTCATCCATGATTAAAGGTTTATTGGAATATATTTGGAAAAGAACATTTGTAGCACAATAAGATTTCTACTCTAAACTAGCTTCTAATTCTGTTCTGCAACTCAATTTAACACCACTAGGCCTTACTCAAAAGTTATAGATTTCCTTTTTAGAATAGTCTTTGAAAAAAGGCTTGTTTTTGAAATGGTAAAAAGGTTGCAAAATACTCCAGGCCTTAGGCTGATACTAGCTTCTTTCCAGATGATTATGTATTAATATGAGTTTGGAACAAAAGAAGTTTTGTAAATAATGAAGACCGTGGTATTTAAATTTAACAACTAATACAATTTAAAATGCAATGGATAGCAACTAAACTGGAATGTTAATACAATGAGCTAAGACTAAACTAGAGTGCTACTAGTCTACTTGGAGTACAGTGAATAGTGTTAAACTAAAATGCCATTATCAAACTGAAATGTAGTGACAGAGCTGAACTAAATACATTCTACCTCCGGAGTGTTGTAACTAAATTAACATGCAACTAACCTAAGGAATTCTACAGCCCATCTCGTTCAATATGAATGATATTTTGGAAGAGTTTGTGAAAACAAGTATGGATGTATTATTCAATGCAATTGAACATAAACATAAAACTGAAAGCAAATACAACTAGAATCTAAGACACCACAGCTGTTTCTTATTCGTTGTTAATGATGTTTTGGAAGAGTTTGTAAGAGTAAGATCGGCTGTGACACTTAGTGTAAACAAGAAACTAAAACCTACAATACCACAGCTATGCCTTATTCATCGTGATGATATTTTGGAAGAGTTTATTAGAGTAAGTCTAACTGTGATAATTAACGAAAGGAAATGCAACTAAAACCTACAATACCACAGCTATGCTTTATTCATCGTAATGATATTTTGGAAGAGTTTATTAGAGTAATTCTAGCTGTGATAATTAATATAAACAAGTATGAACATAAACTTCAGAAACTTGCCTAAACTAGAAATGAAAACGAGACTAAAATACTTATCTAAACAGTATAAACAAGGCTGCTCAGGTAGCAGGGGCCCTCTACCACCAGAGTAGCACAAAATCTACTTCAAGATTGACTTCAACGCTTTCAAGGAAATGATACTTATTTCATTAAAGATAAATTACTTCAAAATAGAGTGTTTTCGGACTTCTGAAATCTAGCAATCAACCATCAAAATCTAACTTTGTCCCTCGGTTTCCTGAGCATATTTATAACAAAATTACATAACCGTATCTGAGATAACATAGGAATAATTGTCTTTCCTAATTAGAATCGAACTACAACTCTGAAGGTGGTCTCGTAATATGATTAAGGACATCTGGACTGTCCTTATCCTGTTAGGAGTCTACCTCCTAATTTGAGTTCCCACGTACATAACCACCTACAGGATTCCGTTCAAACTTCGTGGAGAGAAAAAAATGATAAGGAGATGATGTGGAATATGACCATATGTGCTTTTCTCTTAGATGACACCTGAAACCTGTGTAGACATGAAGACGGCTGTAGAATTGGCAACTAGCTACAGAATGTCTGCATTTTGTAGCTAGATTTAGTTCAAAAAGTACTACAATGACAAAATCATAAAAACATAGCAAGTTAGTCATGATATTCATTCTCAAAGCAATTTTAACTAATTCTATTGATCATTTGAGCCTGATATTAACAATGGACAAAAGAAATGGAGTGGAGTGTGGTGGAAGAAAGAACATTCTTGAGGCTCAACATACCCCCATTGCTAGATTCTTGCATGTCCTCATGCAACTATTCCATGAACTCTAAGACCTCTGCAAGAACATCCAACCCTCTTCTTCTGTTTTGCCTGGTATTTAAAGGCCTTCTGGGCTTCCTGATGATTAACTTGAACCTTAAATTGGTAAGTGCCCTGATTAACTTTTTGTTTCTCTTTTTCAATTTTTCATTGGCCTTTTCCACTTTGTCCATTTGTAGAGACAGGGTTGAATTCATATTGGTTTTTAGTTTAACTTTCTCCTTAAAAATATCATTTTCAGTCCTGATATGCCTATTAAGTACTTCTAGCTCGTACTTATCTCTTCTTAGCACATCTATTTCGGACTCTGGTGGACTAGGGGTTCTGTCTCTTCTTTCTGAAGCTCTTCTCTCCAATGACTCAACATAGTTGTAAATTTCTTGCTGTGCAGGGTCTATTTCAGGAGTTTCTTCATCAAAATCCTGCTCAGTAGGTGTTTCTTCCTCTTCTATGTTTATGACTCCAGTTTGTTTAACTTTTGTTTTCTTTAGTATCCCCCTAAGTCTGTGGCTCCTTCTCGGTTGATATGGCCCTTCTCCTTTTTCTCTGGAAAATTTTCTTATGATCCTCTCTTTCTTAAGCTGCTTCTTAATCTGAACTAATTTTTCAGAAACCATTTCTTCACTGCTTTCTTGTATTGTTTTACCAGTTTCAGTTTTGGAGGATTTCCATTTTCTGCTTTTTTTTGTAGGTTTATCTTCAGGTGGAGGTTCCTTTGGTTCCTCAAAGTGATTTCTCACCAAGAAGTCATCCCAAGTATCTCTTATTTTTGCTAAATGATGTTCAATTAAAATCTTGACTAAACCATGATGGTATAAGGTTGTCTCCAGAAATTGAATTCTCTTTTGAACACTTGAAGCCATTTTCTTTAAACTATGAAGCAAGAAAAAGGGCAAGTTGAGTTCTTCTTCTAGAAAATGCATTATCAACCTAATATGGTAAACATAGAAAGTATCATATCTACCTTCACAAGTGATGAATTTTTGCAGGATAAGCAACATGTTCCTCCATTTGTTAATTAATGCAGAGCTAGGGATACCCTTTTTAAAAATGGTGACATCCATGCCTGGTGACTTCAATATCTGCTTCCATGCTTCGTTATGAAATTCTCTGTTCTTAAACCACCTTTCTCCTTGTCTAGGCAATCCTGTTGCTTCTGCAATAAAAGCCTCTGTGATAGTGAATTTAATATCTCCAACTTCAACCTCGGCTCCATTAAATGATCTTGCAAAAGTTTTAGTAACCTCTTTGCGGAAGCCACTGAATTTTTCAAGGAATTGCAACCATCCTGCTTGTAAGATTTCTCTGATTTGGGGATAGCCTTCCAAGTACTTAGTGCCAACTGGTTCAGTTCTCACGATGAGGCCCATAACTTCTTCTTCAATCTTCAATTCACTAGTCTTCTGCTCACGCACTTACTACATTTCGCGGAAATTCCGACACCTGTTTCCGACGCTTTTGACCAAATGTCGGAAATTTTCCCAAATTGTTTCCATCCCGCCCGAAACCGTCGCTATACCGACGTCTATAGAAAAGTGTCGTAATACCGACACTTAAACTAGTGTCGCAATTACGACGTTTAAAGGAAGACGTCGCAATTGTGACACCATGGCCCAAAGTGTCGCTATTGAGACGACTCTAAACGTCGCAACGGCGACACAATGTCTAGGTGTCGCCATTGCGACGTTTGGAGGCCAGATCTAATAGCGCCTTTTCCGCCGTCGGATAGCGACGATTATTTTTAAGCTACATAAAAATGCCAAACTTATATGGGCGCTACATAAAATTCGAAACTTATATGCGCGCTACATAAAAATGTTTGGTATTTGTCGCAGTAGCTACGTTGATATCACGCGCATTCGCTCTGCGCTCTTGCGAACGGCATTTGCGGTCGGCATTCGAGCTCAGCTCTTGCAGAACGGCATTTTCCCCTCGACGTCGCCCTCGGCGTTCGCCCTCGGCTCTTGCGAACGACGCTCGCCCTCGGCGTTCGCCCTCGGCTCTTGCGAACGGCCGGTCGCCCTCGGCTCTTGCAAAATGGTAAGTTCTTCTTTTTGCGGAGCCCTTCCTCTATGAAGTAGGGTTGACTCTATTTGGGTTTTTTTGGTCAATTCCATTGGATTTTGTTAGGTTGTAGGGTTCTCTTGTAGATGTCAGAGTCAAGATTCAATACCCTCTATTATCTTCATCACCCAATACAAGATTTAAATTTTCCCAAAGAAACGCTTATTAATTTGGCGACCATTATTTCTCCCTGCTTTAAAAACCCTACATTTAAATGAAAACAAGCATTGCATTTCAACTACAAAAATCTATTAGTGTTCAAATGTACATGTGTGCTACATTAACGTACGATGTCACGCGCGCAGTCGCCCTCCGCTCTTGCGAACACCATTCGCCCTCGGCATTCGCTCTCGGCTCTTGCGAGCAGCATTCGCCTTCAGCATTCGCCACGAGCTCTTGCGGAATAGCATTCGCCCTCGACGTCGCCACCCAGGCTCTTGCTGAGGAACAACATTCACCACCAGATTCCCCCTCGAAGCTCTTTCGGAAACCGACCGCCCTCTTGCATTCGCCCTCGGCTCTTGCGGAAACGGCCTTTGCCCTCGACGTCGCCCTCGGCGTTCGCCCTCGGCTCTTCTTGCGAACAACATTCGCCCTCGAGCGTTGCCCCTCGGCTCTTGCTGAGAACAACATTAGCCTCGGCCTCTTGCAAAATGGTAAGTTCTTACTGAAGGCCCTTCCTCCTATAGTAGGGTTGACTCTATTTGGGTTTTTTTGTTCAATTCTATTGGTTGTGTTAGGTACAATATGGTTCTCTCTAGATGTCAAGAATCGAAGATTCAATACCCTCTTATTATCTTCATCACCCAATACAAGATTAATTTTTCCCCAAAGAAACGCTTATTAATTTGGCAGCCATTATTTCTCACTGCTTTAAAAACCCTACATTTAAATGAAAACAAGCATTGCATTTCAACTACAAAAATCTATTAGTGTTCAAATGTACATGTGTGCATAACTTGTGTAGGGTATTCCTTTTCCACTTTCACATTATCCAAGAATGTGTACGTATAGTTCATATTTTTTGTGATTTAGATTGCCTTGAAAAAGGAAAAGGTAAATTATTTCCCATGGAAAAAGAGGTTTTCCATTTGTATAAGTTGTTTGGACTTACGTGGAAAAATTTATGGTATTACCTTTCATATTATGTAGTTTAAATTTGAATTATGATTATTCTACATGAAAATATAATTACCTATGTGATGTCCTTCATCACTAATTAAAATTATAGGCTTTCAATTTCCTAGACTCTAACTCATCGATGCTAAATTCTAGGTTCTCATTGGTGGATCACTCTTCCATTGATTTCCTTTCCCTGGATCTTGTCATACTTTAAAAGTCATCAATGATACATATATATTATTTCAGGTATCCCAAAAGGCTTTATGGTAGAACATATTGTGAAGTTTTTTTGACACTTGAGGATTCTTTTTAGAGCGCAGTGGTCTATGCTATCGAGTTATATATCAAGCAACTTGTCCTTAACCACACTATGAGGTAGGTTCAACCGGTTTAATTTGTTGGGACATAGCATATGAAGTTGTGTGATGAGTCCATATCACGAATACATTATGGTGAAAAAAGTGAAGACATGTAATGATAGTTATTATGTTAACATTACTAGAAACATTTTCGAAATTATCCATGCTATCAAGATGTCAAAATTCCAGGCATTAGGTGTCAATACTCGTAGCTAATAGATAATAATAATAATATAAAAAAATCACACCTTTATTCTTGAAATATAGTTATTTACACATTGGTAACTGAGTTCATGATTACTATCACCCAAAGATTGCAAAACAAACTTAAAATATAAATTAAACCAACATGAGATCAACTAAGGGTTTCTCGACAAAATCATGCCATAACCTGGCATTTTGAAATATGAAATTTGAATCCATCATAAGTAATACAATGCAAACTCAGATGGATTTGCAATGCATGTTTGCATGCTACACTTATTCTGTCTAGATGTCATTTTTTAAATGGAACCATTAGTCAAGCCCACAGTCCTTTTTATGTGAAAAATTTCAGCTCTATTTGAGCTCTTTTTGCTCCACCACCTCCATAAACCGGTGTTACACGGTCTCGCCCCCCACCTAGGGGTCACCAGATTCCTCACCCCCTCGCGCTCGGGGGTCTTGAGGACTTCACGGGGATGTTTTCCTCACGCCCCCTCACGTCCCCTCACCGCCCCTTTCACAGTTTATCGGATTTTCGTGTTAAAATTTGATGTGCCACTCGCATATTTGAGAATCCAAGTGATTGATTCGGATGGTGACATCGTTGATCTTGATATATTCGTGCGAGAAGTTGGATGCGAGAGACTGGTGGGGGCATTAACTTGAGCATTTGTGCTCATTTATCGATTATGATGATATCATTTTGATATTCTTATGTTATGTTTTATGTTTTATGTTTTGAGACATAACTTATTTGCGTTTAAGTTTTATGTTTCGGACTTGAGTTGTAAACTTCGGTTTAAACTCTATTTTGAATCTTGATATAATATGTCATATGATATCTTAAACTTTATTTTCATTGTACATTGTTAGTAGTTACATTAATGATTATATAGTTACAAACTTACAAACTTACATGCATGATTGTATGATGTATGTTTTAACTTTTAACTTTTAAATTTGTTTCAATTATATGATTCATCATTCTTCGATTTGTAATTTTATCATTTATGATTTATCTTTCATGATGCAAGTGTATGATGACTGTATATACATTCCTTTTAAATATAGTTACATTTTAAATATTAAATTTTATAATTTTTATATTGAAAACGTCCCCCCGTTTCACGAAGAGTGGTAGGAGCTTTTGCATAGGCCGCTCCCGCGGCTCCTGCGTCCTCGCTCCCACCTCCCGGGGGACTTGGTGGAACATTGCCATAAAGCATATGCAAACATATATCATGATCTTGGAATCCATTACATATGTATGTGCCAATGTTCCATAATCTTGCCCCATCATCAATTTGAAAATTTCCATTGGCTATCAAATTATGGAGGGGGGAACTTTTTCTTTTACCAACATTTGGCTCAAAATCGGGGACCATCTTAAGGTATGAGGTGAATGAGAACTATAGATATTTGAAAGTAGATTAGTGCCTTTTCCTCTAGCCATGGAAGTCATATCTGATCATCCATACAAAAATTTGTCTTTGTTCATTCTCACCTTGAAAGTTGCAAAAAATCATGCCCTAATTGAAACGACACTAAATTTGAAAGATATAATAAAAATGCAAGCTAGAAGTGCCCTATTAATACAAAGGAAAACCTTCCTACCTACCTAACTGAGATAAATTTTGATTGAATAGGAAACATGATATTTCCTATGGAGTTGATCCAACAACTTGTTAAATGTATGGGACTAAATCATGCATTTGATTTCCGGAAACATGTATGAAGAGAAAAAGTGCGAATTAATGGAAAATCCATACATGCCACTTATAAAAACTACACAGAAAGGTCAAAAAATACTTAAGGCCACCAGCAATTTGAATCCAAAAATGACCATGAGTTAGTGAAAACAGAGTGGTGTGGGTGAACAACATAAATAAAAAGTGAAGATACCTTTCCCCAAGATGCCTTTGTCACCGTTGTATGAAAACATGTTTTCCTTTCCCTTTAACATGCAAGTGAATGCATTATAGGTATGGTTTTTCCCCGGAATAGGAGAAGCCTACTTAAATATATCATTTGTGGATTGAATGTTCGTTTTACCTTAATGTGCAATGACATGTTTCAGGTGAATTCAATGCAAGGCATATTTGAAACTCTAACTGCGATATTTAGGTGTCTTATTAGAAATTATTTCGAGTTTTCATTTTGTGTTTTCAAGTTAGATATTGTTTTCCAAAGTTTTTACATTTATAATTTTATTGCAATGTAGCGGTGATCGAACCGGTGTAGGAACAACCCCCGAGACGGGATGATCGCGGAAAGAGACGGCGGAAGAACATGTAAAGTGCCGGCATTGCTCTATCTTTAGGAGTATTTTAGTTATTTACATAATTGAAATAATATTAATTTTGTTCAAATATCTGAGACACCTAGCCATGAGTACGCCTGATGATTCCCTCTTTGAGGAAGAGCTTTTTTCATCCTATCTCCAGTGTTGTTGTTGCAAAAAAAGGCACGAGATGCAACGTCGAATTTAATGCTTTGATAGATGCGCCTCTGACACGACGAAGAGGATACAACATCTTGTAGAGCGTAAATGAATGTCGAGGTAATAAAAAGTCAAAAGGATATTTTTTTTGTTAACGCATGAGATGAATTGTGATAGTTTGATTTTTAATTTTTACATTGACTAAACTAACAAAGTTCTTTTGTATGTAGCGTCTTGGCATTTGTTGAACCCGGTGTTGGTGGTAGTGGGACACAAGGGCAAGAGATTGCCCAACAACCCTCTCGTACACCTTCTACTCCTTCAGAGTGCTAGCCAAAAACACACCACCCTTGCAAGGCGACACCCACGACCAAGCTGAACGTGTTGGCAATGATGAGGCGATATGGCCGGCTACATTGGTGCGTTTCTTGGGCTTACCGGTAATCGGCTCCACGAGGGGACCATTAATGGCACGTTGTTGGTGAACGATGAGGTGTCCCTATAAAGCATGTACAACTCCCGAGTAAATTTTAATATTTTAACTATTTCATGTACTTTATCTAAACATATTTATCTTAGATTTTTATTTTTAAATTAATGATAATATCTTCTTTTTCTTTGGTTTATGCATGTAGGAAACAATAGTTCTACAAGATTAGGAGAGCCATACGTTGGTAATTTTCCCAAATACAGCCATAAATCGAGGTGAAATTCCAGAATTCAGCTTTGAAAAAACTTTTAGATTATCTAGAAGCCCTTTTTAGGTCGGCACATTGTGAAGAAAAGCGATGGCTCGGAGTACTTCAGCAAATATTTGAAATATACCGGGGACACCTATAGGACGCAATTGCAATTTAACCCTAGATATGAGCGTCCTCTCGCGGTTTTCGAGAGAGTGAGTGGAGAGCACTCATCCATGACGGAAAAGAGAAAAGGGCAAAGAAAGAAGGAAAAATGCACCAAGCATTGGACCCGCAAGGTAAATTACAACTTTAATTCAATAGCTTTAATTTTCTTTATGTCTAAAATAAAAGTGTCCTAAATCATATCTGACTTCAATCTTTTGATGCTAGGTTGCGACACCTCAAAGGCAACCAAAGCTAGGATAGAGAAAGACCATCACAAGCTCGGCGAAGGTGGCTACTTGAAATTAGGCATTGCAAATTGTAATTAAGTAGCTAAACATCTTATAATTAATTGTATCGCCTTCCAACGTTTTTGTAATCCTATCGGATATGATTAAAAATACAATCATATATAATGTAGGGTGATGACTTTGGAACAATAACTACGAAAGGAGGAGAAGATAAAAATATTGCTTTCCGTTTTGGCTATCAAGTTGTAGTTGAACGTCGCGAAGCTTGGGGCGAGGTCCCAAGATCTACAATGCTGATAAGGTAAAACATTAACCTTTCAATATTTTTGTTTTAGATCCCATAAATTTAATGTCTAACAACTTTGTTTAAATCGGGGGGAGCAACACTACCGACGAGGTAAATAACCCGAGTTTAGAGCCATATGTAGATGATCCTCTCGTGCAACTTTGATCATTGTAGTGGGGACCGGAGCCCGACAATCTTTGCTCCGGTGGGGGCCGTGGTAATTAATTTCCACTTATAATAATTTTTTCTAATTATACCTTGATGGTTGTCCTTATAACGTTTTTTGTTTATATGACAGAGAATGTTTCCCTTGAGGATCTTACCACCGAGGCAGAGAACGGGGAAACGGTCCCAACGGCGACAGGCGGCACCGGGTAAATAATCTCATTGCAATTTTTTTTATTAATATTACCGAACTAGTTCAATGATATTTAAAAGCTGATAATTAAAATTTAATTATTATGCGATTTTTTGAAGCGATGCCCGTCAACTGGATGAGACGAGACATCGGCATTGACAATGCAACTAGGTCGGCGGCGACAGGCGGTGCACCGAATTAAAAACTAATCTCATTACCCAATTTTTTATTAATATTACCGAACCTAGTTCAATGATATTTAAAAAGCGACAATTAAAATTTAATATTATGCGATTTTTGTAGGCGATGCCCGTCCTTTGGATGAGCCCGGACATCGTGAATACGCAACTAGGTCGAGCGGTGCGGGTTGAAAGGCACGAAACGGGAGCGAGCACGATGATATTGATGATGTAATTAGGAGCTTTAAAAATAGGAAGAAGAAAAAGAAAAATTTGACAATGTAAAATATTGTATTATAAGACAAACGTTACCATACTTGGAACATTTTGCGTTATATAAAAACTCATTTATCATACTATTTTTATGTCGACGTTAATTGCAATGTTTCCTTGCGTACTTTTTGTTGAATTGTTTTTTTACTAGTTATTGAATATTTTTTTTTATGCTCATGAAAGTAAAAGTGAAATATAGATTAGGTATTGGGGAATTGAGAGTGATGTGAGGGGGGGAAGGGGCCATAAGAGCTTCCCACCTTCACGTGGTTAGCCTGTTAGTAGAGGCAATTTATTGGAGCGATTTAATCTTGGAGCAAACCTCCCTTGATCAGCGTAAGCAACAAAGAATCCTTGTTGACTTAGTTGCTACTCTTTGAATGGTGGAGGCTTGTTCCAAGTTCATGCGACTCCGATAAATTGTTCTTGAAAAACGAACTTCTTCGAGGTATGTTTTGACATTTTCCCAGCATATGTTCTAACATTATCATAAGAATGCATCTTAAGAGTAAAAAATACTACATCAATTACTTGTATTTATTGTATAGATAATGATGGATTTTGATTGACTTGGCCGGTGCGGTACAAATCCTCTTGCATCATGAGCAATACAACTTGTCAACAAGGTCTATATCCCGGGATATTTTTGCTTGTCCGCTTGACATTTTGTAAGTTCCTTTACGAGTTCATAATTCAATATTAAGCTTGTGCACGATTATTATCTAGGTTTTTTGTATGTGTTTTTTCATCTATTTGATTGTAAGCAACTATGCATGTTTCTGTTGTTCACTATGATTTCTCCCATTACCACTCCCGGGATGAATCCGAATTTATTGTTACATAGGTTACTTTATTGTTACTATGATTTCTCCATTTACGATTTCATAGGTTACATCATGTAAAATTGTCAATCTCGGGTTGGTGATGAGCTTTAGTTCTCCGGATTTGGGCTTTTCGATATTTTCTCCCTCATGTCATTCCATCACCCTCGTTGTTTAGAGCATACCCAATTGTCTACCACTTGCTGGGTGGCACATGTCAATCTGCGAGTGGTGCCACATTTCACACGGTGAGAGTTTAGGGTTTCTCTAACATAGCTTGAAATCCAGTTGAGTCTGCTTGAATAGTGTCTACATAATACTTATGGTTTGGATTGATGAGCATGTTCTGAATGGTTGGTTGATTCATAAGAACCACCCATAAATCTCCCCCTCCCCTCTAACACACGGACAATAAAAATTTCTTTGACGGGAGACGAGTTTTGATACTTTGAAAACAAACTTCTATTCCCTTCAATAACTCAAAAAAAAACTATTACACTACTTCCTCGAGAGGATTACAAAATTATAGCATTGCTACAAACGCGATTGCATAAAACCAACTCCTTTATCTGTTCAAAACAAACATGCTGTCTACAGACACTCTGGCATGTTTTTCCCGCACTGCATCGCTATTTGTGCATACACACTTAAAAAGTTACACTCAATTTTTCACTTTTTACACCTTGCTATGTAATAAAAAATTTACGTACTTGTCTATAAAAAAAACTACCAAGCTTTCGACCTTTTTATTTTTATATCTTAGGAACATATAAAACATATTATAATAAACCCTCTTTTTAAAAAAATAAAAATTAAAGCTAAATTCTATTTTATTTCATTTCGCATATGATATATATATAACATATGTATATATTAAACTATCAAAACATTAAAGAACCCTTTCCGTCGGACTTCAAAAGTCTAAATAGATTGAATTTCAAACCAAATTCGCGTTCCAAAATGGGATGTTGACATCTGCTATTTTAACTCGAATTCTCAATCCAATGTGCCTATAAAAAAAATTCGGGTCCGGTTTTCAAGTTTTCGATTCCCTTCAATTTCATGCGATCCAATATTAATGCTCCACGTGTCCTCCTTTTGAATTTACAAAGCTTGTCGGGTAAATTTGTTTGTTTAATTTCTGGTTGGTGGTGCGTTAATCTTTGTTGTTGTGTTTTAAATACAATCCTGTACGGAAATATAGGTATAGCCGTCTACAAAAACTTGCGGGGAATTTTAAATGTTTGAATTAAATTTACGGATGGCATGCGAAGCAACCTCCAAAAAAAAATGTTCTTCTTTGCATCAAGATCCTTCTTCACGGCGAGTTGAAGTTAAAATTCAACGGCCACGGGGTTTAATAAGTGAGGGTGTAAAAGGTAACTTTTTGTCGATGGTATTTGGATTAAGATCATCTATTCATTTTTGTAGGGTCTTATGGTGTTTGGTTTTTTAGTTTTGGGTTGGGTTTATTGAGTCTAAGATAGTTTTAATTGAAAAAATTGCTATCGAGGTATTAAAAAATTTTGGTTCTTTTGTCAAAATTTATGAGCTTGTTAGGAAATACAATAGGCAATGGTTGTATCTTAAATTTGTGGAAAATAATTTGAAATGAAACCTTTTTGTTTAGGTTGTTGCGTAGTGCAAACCCCATTCAAATTACTAGGGGCATTGACAAGACAATAAAGGCCCTTTGTTTCGAGACTCAAAATTTGTCAAAATTAACGCTTGCCTTTTGAGTAGAATTTGGTTTTCCTTTTTGCGATGGTTTGGTGTCTCTAATTGAATTAGTTGCCTAAGGTATTTTTGGTTGCAAACTCCTTTTCATTTTTCATACGATATTGGCCTTGTGGAATACATTTGATTGTGTGGTCTTGTTAGATCTACAACATTTGTAGTTGTTTAGTCTTATGGCCGAGGTGCACTTTTATTATGGAAATAGTTGATGCAATATTGTCATTTAATCCCCTTCTTACTTGAGGGTAGCATGTTGAGAAGTTTTTTGTGAAACATTTGGTATTCAAAATGACACTTGATCCTATCTGACATCATGCACTTGACTTCAAAATTTATATTCAAAGTGTGCCGGACAATTCTTGCAAAATTTCAAATATTTCGATTTGTTTTAAACCATTATCTTTTTCATGTATTGGATCTTTGAAAATGTGAACTTTAGTATGAAACCAGCGTGAATAATTTCCGGCTAACAACCACTTCAGACATGATTTAGAAGTAGAACAAATGTGCTTATGAAGCATAGAAAGATATCCTTGATGCATTGTCAATGTTTGGCTAGGGTTATTTTTGGAAAAATAACTCCTTATTCCCTAGAATAGTGATCTTCAATACAAGTAAATGCCCAGGAAGAAGAGAGATCATCGTGTGACGCAACAAAGGCGAAATTGGACCCCCGAGGAGAGGCTGGTGTGTCTACAATCATTTGTGTCGACATTTTCCCTTGGTGTACCCCGTTCTTTTCCTCCGGCCACGAGTCTTAATTGACTTCTTCTTTCTTTGGGTTTATTTATCAAATTCGTAGAATTTGATAAATAAATACTATCCACAATGGTTGGACTTTAATTTATATTCCCGACTTTATATTATCTCCAATCCTTATAACCAATGTTTTAACTTTCAACACTTATTTATACTCCACGTTTCTTTTTAAATAAATAACTTGTAGTGAACTTTCGGCTCTATATTTCACCACCCTGACCTTACAACAATCACCCTCGAGACTTATGCTAATTGTCAGCCAATCGTTTAATTAAACAATTTCAAGTATATAGGCCCCACCTATATATATATGTAATCAAACACTCGTATCGTACCTGGCTATCCTCCGCACACCTTAGTTAACCTCGGGCAAGTTCAACGTGCGACCCGCAGGTAGATGGCCCTTCTCCAAATCAACGACTCTTGGCAATTTCGCTCGGCTTCCAACGTCGGGCTTTAAAATGCGATGGCGTGGGTTAAATGGTTGTTTGCGGGGGAGTCACTTAGCCACGTGTCGCATTCCCTATGGAATCGCTCGCGAATAGGAAATACCGCCTACTCCGCAAGCGGTGCGATATAGACAACCGGCTTTTGTGATTCCGCTCGTGGTTTTGGTAGAGGGCTTGACCACGGGTGCATGTGCAGATTTCGCTATCCTTTTGTTTGTTAACTCATGTCCAATCCTCGGGTCAGGTTCCGAAAGCACAACAATTTTTGTCTCTTTATTAAGCGGGATTTTAATATGTGTATTATCAAAGAAAACCAACACAGGTACATAAGAAAATTGTTCAAAAGTCGAGCCGTCGGACTTCAAACGACGATAAACCATAATTCAAACTAAATTCGCGTTCCAAAATAGCCTGTGACGTCGGCCAATTTTGTGGCCTTCGAATTCTTATCAAGTCGCCCTAATATTTTACGGGTCAGAGATTTCCCTTTGCGCGAGCGGCGGTAAAGATGCGCTCCAATCGATTTTTGCCCGTGCTCTCATTAAAACTTGCCACCTCCCGGTTGCGGGTGCATTCGATGGCGTTTGAGGTGATGGGACATGGATATGGCGATTTCATATCATTCGCATTAACATTTACTTATTTGTTCAATTAAGTTTTCACATCAAATCTAGATTAATTAATTTTAACAACTGTTCAAGATCGGACCTCCACTCCTACGGCGATTACGCACGCTCAATTTGATCCGGCCTTCGGCTCTCATTATTAATGATCAGAGATTCATTATGACGGCCGTCCTTTGGTTACTTGCATTACGGACGGGTCGACATAAAACATGGCGTTTAGCCATGGTTTTCGAACAAACGGTTCTTTGGATACCTTGTCTGGTAAGCTGCGATGATAAGGAGAAGTGGCCGAGGCGGAACCTGCCCTGGGCTGCATACTTCCATTTCTCTTGGTTACGTACTCTCTGTCTTTGTCTTCCTCTTGTTAGTGGAATTCGCCTTGTCTCTTGTGCCCACGCGATTACCCATGCCTCGCGTGCGTCATGGGATGCGTTGTCGCGGGGGAGCACTAGAGGTCAATCCGTGACGCTCCCTCCGGCCACCTCAACGAGAGGCTAGTTCACCTTCTCCCACGACGCGCAACTGCGCAATTTCCCTTTGATTGCACTCTCAACCGCCGCGAATCCCCTGGCCTTAGTCCTTGTGGTCTTCCGCGAGGAGGCGCCCAAACGGGGAAGAATGCACCGTCGGCGGGTACGAGGCGAGGTTTTTAATTTGTTTTTCTTGCTTAGCGAGGAGCCCGATTAATTGAAGTTGCTTTTAGTTTATTTTCTTGTCTTTAGGACCTTTAAGTAATATTTTTGAATTACGTAAATTAAACGTTCAAGTAGTTTCCCATGAGGCGGTCTTCTTAATTTTTTGATTTTTTGATGACAAATTTGCCATGAGTATGGCCAGGCAATGTTTTTGACTTCGGTGTAATTTTATTCGCAATGTTAATAGATTAAATTTACTTTGAATTCTCACATGATTAGCGTTTTTCTTGATCTGTTCAAGGATTTTGGGTACTTTAATTTGTATTTGGAACAATGGACGTCGGTACTCTATGTTGCTTTAGCATTTCTGCATACTACTATTTCACTTTTCTTATAGATGCCTCGGGAATATTTGAATGCTTTCTCGAGATTGTCGATAATCTCCATGTGGACCGTTCTTTTGGATTTTATATAATGTCCACGTATGTGACATGGGGTATTTTTCTATCATTGTACGGGGTGGGACTTCCACTTTTGGATGGATATTTGGGTTCCAATCTTGATGTGAAAATGTAATGACTTCATGGTGTTGTTTTACTTCATATAATATATTCAAAATAGCATTTTTCTCTTCGAAAAAAATGATTAATGTTTATCATTACGCAGCCAAAACTAGCGATGCGGGTCTATGTTCTTCAGTTTATTGATATGGTACGATGGTCTTTTTATATTTTGGACATATCACACTCCTCACATGATTAGAGTTTTCTGCGTTTCGAGGATTTTGGTGCACAATTTGTATTTGGAACAATGGACGTCGGTACGTACTCTATCTTGTTGCTTTACTATTCTACATCTTGCTATTTCACTTTCTTATAGATGCCTTGGGCATATTTGGATGCTTTCTCGGATTGTCGATAATCTCCATGTGGACCGTTACTTGGGTTTATATCAAGTATTTGTATGTGACATGGGGTATTTTTCTATCATTGTACGGGAATTGGGACTTCCACTTTTGGATGGATATTTGGGTTCCAATCTTGCGATGTGAAAATGTAATGACTTCGTAGATTTGTTTACTTCATACAATATATTGAAAACATCGTTTTTTCTCTTGTGAAAAAAATGATTAATGTTTATCCTCTGCCTTCAAAACTAGCGATCTTGGTCTATGTTGCTGGTTTATTGATATGAATTAGATAGTCTTTTTATATTTTGGACATATAACACTCCTCACATGATTAGCGTTTTCTCTTGTTGCGGGATTTTGGGTACTTTAATTTGTATTTGGAACAATGGACGTCGGTACTCTATACGTTGCTTTACTATTCTACATACGCTATTTCACTTTCTTATAGATGCCTCGGGCATATTTGGATGCTTTCTCGGATTGTCGATAATCTCCTGTGGACCGTTGCGGGTTTTATATCAAGTCCTTTTTGTATGTGACATGGGGTATTTTTCTATCCTTTATGCAGGGTGGGACTTCCACTTTTGGATGTATATTTGGGTTCCAATCTTCGGATGTGAAAATGTAATGATTTCATGGGTAATTTTTACTTCATATAATATATTCAAAACATCGTTTTTTCTCTTGTGAAAAAAAAAATGATTAATGTTTATCCTCTTGCCTTCAAAACTAGCGATGCTGGTCTATGTTGCTGGTTTATTGATATGGTCGATAGTCTTTTTATATTTTGGACATATCACACTCCTCACATGATTATGATTAAGCGTTTTCTGCGATTGCCGGGGTTTTGGGTACTTTAATTTGTATTTGGAACAAATGGACGTCGGTACTCTATGCGATTGCTTTACTATTATACATGTTTGCTATTTCACTTTCATGGGCTGTTTTACTTCATATACGCTATTTCACTTTCATGGGTTTGTTTTACTTCTTGTTGTAGGGTCTTGGGTACTTTAATTGTATTTGGAACAATGGACGTCGGTACTCTATCTGTTGCTTTACTATTCTACATCTTGCTATTTCACTTTCAATAATTTGTTTTACTTCTTGTTGTAGGGTTTTGGGTACTTTAATTTGTATTTGGAACAATGGGTATTCAGTACTCTATACGTTGCTTTACTATTCATACGCTATTTCACTTTCATGCTTGTTGTTTTACTTCATATAATATCTTCACTTTCATGGATTGTTTTATTTCATATAATATCTTCACTTTCATGGACTGTTTTACTTCATATAATATCTTCACTTTCATGGGCTTGTTTTTACTTCACTATTGCAGGTTTTGGGTACTTTAATTTGTATTTGGAACAATGGACGTCGGTACTCTATCGTTGCTTTACTATTCTACATCTTGCTATTTCACTTTCATGGTATTTTACTTCATATAATATCTTCAAAACAGCGTTTCTCGTCTTTTAAAAATTGAACCCTCCATCGGTCTACCGACGCCTTGTAGACGTCGAATTTGCGACAATCCAAGGAAACGTCGGACGAAGACGGTATGACGTCGGAGCGCGACGTGCTAAACGTCGGAGCTTGCGACAACCCGAAACGTCGGAAGAGACGATGTAAACGTCCCGGAAGCGCGAACGTTCCAAACGTCGGACCACATATCGTCGATTCGACATCCTTTCGGACGTCGGAAGAGTGACGTCCAAACGTCGGACCACGTTTAGTCGGAATTGCGACGGTTGCAAGCGTCGGAAGAGCGACGCCAAAGCGTGCGCACCACGGTTTAGTCGGAAGCTGCGACGGTTAATGAGCGTTGGAAGAACCACGTTTAAAAGCGTCGAACCTAGACGGTTTGTGAAGGAACGTCGGAAGAGTGGCCTTTGTTCGGAGCATTCGGAATAAGTGTCGATAGTGCGACACTTTTTGCTTGCGTCGGAACGGCGACGGCAGGAGAAACCACGGTTTGTCCGCCCTTGAACTGTCGCTCTTGCGACGAATATGTGTCGGAATAGCGACGAATTGGCCGTCGGAATTTCCGCCAAATTCTCTAGTGACGGTGACAATGGTTGTTACAGAGATGCCTCTGTCTCACAGACCGAAATGGTTAAAAGTTGGCTACGGGAAAGAGTGATATGGAGTGGTTACGGAATGAATATAATGAGGTGAGGATGATGTATATGAGTTGAAAGATATCACGAAGGAAAAGACTAGCGGAGATGATACATGAATTAAAAAATCATAATTAAATGCTCGATTGACGTGACTAATCCAATCACTTCGGCCACTTTAACCGTTTAGATTTTTAAATGATGATCGGATATGGGCTTTGAAATGGCAAAATAGAAGAGTTTATCCAAAATTTTTGCAGATATTTTATTAGTATAATCAACAAAATTAAATTAAAACAACTTTTTCAATAATATACTACATGATATGCTAAAAATTTCATGATATGTCACCATAATAATTTCATACCTTTACCTTTCTTTGATTTCTTGTGATCTTCATATGCTTTGTTCTCCACGAAAATCATTACTTTTTGAGTCTTCATAACTCCCTTGAATTTGCTTGTTCTTGGATATACGAGGATCATTTTATTGCGAGATCAAATGATTACTAGATAGTGCTTTAGAATACTCTGGTACAGTCTAAATACATGTTTGTAGAATGTCACATTTTGGTACACGAGAGATAATACATTGGCTACAAAATGTACGATTGATTGCGAGAAAGTACACTGTAGAGAACTTTGAATATGGTTTGAAGCTGGAATGATGAAAGGTTGTATGAAATGAATAATGAAATACGGTAGGATGGAGTATGAATGAAATGAATAATGTAGTGGAATGGACCACAACTTATGAAATGGAGTGAAGTATGAGAAGTGGGCTGCAATTCATGATATGTATTATTTAATTGCAGAAAAACATCAAACTTTAAATTAAAAGATTGAAATGAGGTGGATGAAGTATGGAATGAAATGAATGAAATATGGAATGAAGTGAAGTATGAATGAATGAAGTGAAATAGAGTATGGATGAATGAATGAAATGGAATATGAATGGATGAAATGAGATGGACCATAAGTGAAATGGATCTGCACTTATGATTTTGTAACAGGCCTTGCGAGAAAAAAACAAAATGGAAAAGTTAGAGTGTCGGAAAAATTCTGATTTTCACTCTATCTTTTACGTATAAACTGTCTGTCGATGATTAGTTTTCATGTTTATACTTTTTTTTTTTCAATATATACGCTTAGAAAATTCAACTAAGTTGATGAAGAAGAAAGATTCTTCTTCATTAACTTAACATCAACTGTTTCCTGAACTTCTTGACAAATTCTTCTCTTGAGAGTGGTTTGTGATACGGCTTCAATCTATGACCATTCACAAGAAAAGTAACCTCTTCTTCATCTATTGTCGATTTTTATTGCTCCATTGTCGAAAAATTTCACAATTTCATATGGCCCAAGCAATTTGTTTTTGAAATTTACCTTGAAAATCTTGAACTTTGAATCAAACAAAGCCCGATCCACGTTCTTTTGAACTTCTTCTCTTTGATGTACTTGTCATGCCATCTAGTCCTTTGTTGTTTGGACTATACTTGTTTACGAGCGCATCTTGTACGATCTCATCGATTCATTAATGCGCTCCAATCACATTGCTTTTGCGCCTCACGATAGATCAAGTCCTAGGTTGAACTTCCATTTTGAAAGTTTGAATGCGGAACTCTATGGGAAACAAAACTTGCTTTCCATAAACAAGTTCATAAAAAATTGTGGCCTATTGTGCTTCTCCATGTAGTTCTATAGGCCTACAATGATTGAGGAAAGCCTATCTACCCAATCTCTTCTATGTAAATGAGCAGGTCTTTTGTTGGGATCCCTTCAATGACCTTATTAAGAGATTCCACTTGACCATTTGTTTGTGGATGATAAGGAGTAGATTTTAAATTGTTTGATTAAATACCTCTCCATCATTTGTTCCACTAGCCTTGATGTGAATTGAGCTCCTTGATCTGTAACAATTTCCTTGGGACACCAAAACGAGTAAAAATATCCTCAAAGAAAATTAACTACGGATGCTTGATGTAAAAAGTAATGGCTTGGACTCTACCCATTTGGTAACATAATTAGTGCAAACTAATGTATATCTCTTTGTCTTGATGGAGGACTAATAGGTCCTACAAAATCCAAAGCCCATTTTTCCAAAAGGTTCAATATGTACTGGTACATGTGGCATCTCACCTGAAGGAGAAGGTTTCCCTACCCTTTGGCAATACACCTTTTGACCGCCTCTTCAACACATCTTTGAAAAGGATGACCAATAATATCTAAATGAAGTATCTTATAGAAATTTGTCCTCTTATCACCAAAGTGTACGCCACAAGGTTCATCATGACATGCTTTGAGAATCTCCCGGAGCATCTCATCTTCCCGAACACATCTCCTAATGATAAAATGCGGACACCGTCTGTCCTGATTGATTAGCAACTTGAATATTTTTCACTCTCATAAATTATTTTCTTTTATCTCACATTCATTATTGAAGGAAATTTCATCGCTAAATAGTATAATGGAAAACCAAGTCGAGTAGAAATTGCAAAAAGATATTCATCGGAAATTGATCTTCAAGCGGGGTATTGTCTTGGATGTTTTGGAGTCTAGAGGAAATCATCTACCGTGTTTTGTTTTCAGTCTATCTACAATGGTAATGTTGAATTCTTATAAAAGCAATAACCATCTTATGGCTTGCCATTAGTGGGTCAGTTGTTCATTGAATCTAATTGCGGAGATGATGTTTATTGTGAACAAAAGTTTCATGGCTTTGTTATGTAGTGTCTGAATTTGTTTATGGCATGAAAAACGGCTAAAATCTCTTTTTCGATTCACAGAGTATGGATTTCTTTACTAGAGTCAAATTTTACGGTATAGTAGATGGCATAAGGAATGCGGGTCTTTTGTCCCATCTTTGCTCCTAGAGATGTATCTGAGGGCATACGTTAAAATATGAAAGGTAACTTCTAGTTAGGTCCCTTAAAATAGGTGCTTCAGAAATTTTTTGTTTTCGGGGTCTCAAGGCTAGCGGCAATCGAATTCCATTTGAATTCCATGATCTTTGGTAAATAATTTGAAGAGTGGAGATGCTATCTTGGTGAAGTTTTCTATAAATCTTCGATAATATCACACGTAAATCTTGGAAAAATCCTAACATCTTTTTGAAAACTTGGAATAGATAAGTTAGGAATGAATTCAACTTGCAGTTCATCAACTCTAATCACATCCACTGAAATGTGATGTCCTAAAACAATTCCTTGATAAACATCATAAAACACTTTTCATGACTAAGTGAAAGATTTCTTCTCTAAAATTTCCAAGTTTGCTAAGGCTTCTTCAAATGTGTTTCCGTAAAGCGTAAGAATCATCCATATATACACGTATACAATCATGTATTAGATCTGAAAAAATTCCTAGTACGCCCTTTGAAATGTTGCGGGTGCATTGCATAATCCAAATGGAAACACTCATTAAGCACTAGGTACCCCAAGGACAAGTAAATGTAGTTTTCTTGATCTTCAAGTGCTACTTGAATTTGATTGTAACCACTAAGCCACATCTAGAAATAGAAGTACTTTTTGCCGGCTAATGTATCTAACACTTGATCTATGAAAGGTAAGGGAAAATGGTCTTTAAAATTGCTTTGTTTAATTCTCGGTAGTCAATACATACCCTCCATTTACCATTTTCTTTGACACAATTACCAAAGGAGAAACCTTGACTATCTGAAATAGGATAGATAAGGTTGACATTCAACAATTTACGCAATTCTTCTTTAACAATCTCCCTAAGATTTGGATTCATCCGTCTTTGAGTTTGTGTCGATTGGTTTGCACAATTTCCTCTGTAGATGTGATGAGTGCAAGTCTTGGGCTTATCCATTTCATATCAGTGTACTCCCATTGCATATGCCGCATAATGTCTACGTAAGATCTTGAATAGCTCTTCTTGTTGAGATTTTTCTAGGTTCTTGTTTATGTTTAAAGTTTTGCCTGGAAATATCTCACTTGTAGAAGGCTTCCCTTAAGAATTATCCATAGAATGAAGAGACATTTGTCTTGATGATAAAAACTCAATGTTGGATTCTTCTTGAAATTGTTCATGTTTGCATTCCGAAGAGGATTCAAATTTTTCTAAAGTATTCGAGAATTTGACTATCTTCACTAATTCTGAAATTGTGAAGAGAGGTTGTAAGTCTTCTTCATCATCTATCTATTGAGTATCATCTAAATCTGTAATTGTCCTTCTTTGGAGGATACAAAGTGAATTTCTTAGTTGAACTACCATCGAGGAGATGTACATATCACGGATCTACAACTATTGACATCGGTGTGACTAACCAAGGTCTCCTAGTATAATAGGATGTCCTCCTATATTATTCTTAGGAGTTAGGATCATAAAATCCACAGGGTACTCCCAGGAATCTAGGGACACTGGAATGTCTTCTATTACCCCATCAGGTTTGATCACAGATCTGTCTACTAATTGTAATAATGTGGGTGTAAAGAGAAGATTAGGAAGTTTCAATTTATCCATGATTTGTCTACTCATGATATTGATTGCTGCTCCTAAATCAATGAGTGTGTTTTGGATCTCAATTCCATTGATGTGAATTTTGACAACTGGATTTCCTGGGTCTAGATACTTTGGAATAGAAATCTTACCCATCATGATATCTGCTATTTTTCCTGCCAGTCGAATTTTCTTTATCTCTCTTATTCTTTTTCTTGTTTTCTTCATGCTCAACTCCTTTATTGTTTTTGCTAAGATTGGAATTTCCTTGATGGCTTGCAATAATGGGATCTTAATACAAACATTTCTCAGCTCATCTAGGAAATCATAATTAGGCACCATAATTTGCTTTTCTACACCCCTATCAATTTGTAATCTTTCTGGAAAGGGAGGTGTAGAAGTGGATGTTGATGGCTGCTCTAATACAGGAGTTGAAATGATTGGTTCTTTTTGTTTTGATTTTTCAATGTTTGGGTCCTGAAAAGATGTGTCTTCTTCAAGACTTTTATTTTCTCGTAGAGAATCTTCCTGAGAGTTGTCTTGTTCTTGTATAATCACAGAAGGTTTCCTCTTTTCAAGTATTCTTCCAGACCTAAGTTGAACATCACTAAGGTCTAGAGGAGTAATTAAATAAGTTCGAAACTGTTGGCCTTTTATCATGTATGTATTCTAAGGATTTTTATTGTTGGGGTTTGGTATGGGTTGAGCAGGCAACTGATTTGATTTCTGAGGAAATGGTAATGGGAGTGGTTGATTTTGATGTTGTGGATTTTGAGGATTTTGTTGAAAATTTTGTTGAGGAGGAAAATGTGGATATGGTGGATACTGATAGTACTGAGAGTATCTTCCATAGGGATTTTGTGAACCTTGTTTCCAAGCTTGAGATTGATTTTGAAATTGGGGCCAAGGTTGCTGCCAAGAATTCCAATTTGGTGGGGGTTGATTATACATTTGATCATGAAATTCTTGTGTTTGAGGTCCTTGCCAAGGCCTTCTAGAGACAAAATTAAGAGATTCTGTGGAATTTGCAGAAGTTTCCTCTTGAAAGACGGCTTTAAGACCAGGAAGTGAAGGACAACTCTTGGTCTCATGTTTTTCTGAAAAAATTACACAAGTCTCTACAACTTTTGCATCCAAAGGACACTCTCTCAAGGCATGCTTCTTTCTACATTTGGGACAAAAGATTTCTAAGGCATCAAATTCAGCTTTTTTCTTGTTTTGTAACTTAAGGGTGTCTATTTGTTCACTAAGACTCCCTAAGATATCGGATTTGAAATCATCAAGCATATGTCCTATTTTTGCCCTACTTACTGTCCTAGAAGCAGACTTACTTGCCCTTGCAAGAGCAGGGTCTCTTGGGCCTTTTACAGTTTTGGATTTCCCTCTTGAAATGTTAATACATAACTCAGATATTTCAGGTAATGTAAGATGAGATATATCCCATTTTCCCATCATGTTAAGGATATCCAACCATTCATCCCTAATTGTCTTCAACAAGAGAGCTTTTAAAGTGTCTTGATCTAAGTTCTCCATTTTTTCTCTTTTGATGTTGTAATGAAATCTCTCCAACAAATCTTCCAGGTTTTCATCTTCTTTTTGTAACATCTTAAACACTTCCTCCTTATGATTGATTGGCATAAAATAATCCAAATACCTCTCTAGAAATTCTTGTTTCATGTCTTCCCATGTCCTAATAGAACTGTTGATCAAACTCATAAACCACTTCAATGTTGCTCCTTTCAATGTTGAAGGAAATAGTTTAAGTTTTTGAGCATCTTGTAAGTAGTCATAAGTTCTACACAGGACTTAAAATTCAAATAGGAAGGTTTCAGGATCTTCAGTTTTAAGTCCATAGAAGTTTGGAAGGACAGAGGGTGAAATATTTTTCATAGTTGTATTGGTTTCTTCATCTACTATAGGAAACCCAAAAGATCTTCCCATCTCTCTTCTACCTCTTCCTCTGCCTCCTTCACCTTCTGCACCTCTACCTCCTTCTCCTCTACCTCTACCTCTAACCCCTCCAAATAATATGTGTTCTCCATTAAAGACTCCTCCCCCCCCTTCTTCTGCCATAGTTGATTCTTCTGTGGAAGTGGAAAATTTTGTGTCTCCAGCAGGAGTCCTTGAATCTTCATCTAAGACAGGCTCAGTGGATGAAGTGGAAGGTCTTTCTAATGTAATATATGATCTTAAGTCTTCTAGAAGTCTAGGATCAGTAAAGGATGGAATGTGGGTCTGAGTTGGAGGTGTACTGGCTCTTGGTATAGGTGAAACAAGTGGTGTTCTAGAAATCAATCTTCTGCTTCTACTTCTTACGAATCTACCCCTTGAGTCTCTCTCTCTACGCATATAATTGTTTTTGGGAGTTAAGAAACAAGTCTACCTAGTTACACTTCCCCAGCAATAGCGCCAAAATGTTTGTGCTCAACCTAGTGTTCCTAAATTGAGTTCATTAATTGTCAACCAGGGTTGGTAAAATATTGAAGTGTGGTGCACTATATGTTCCTAGGTATTTGTTTCTCACTACGTTGTGTTTAGTGTTTTATGATGTTTTTTTGGTTTTATGGTTTTATGTTGAAAAAGGAAAGAACTAAGTGCTGGTGAAAAGAAGCTATTGGTTGTGTTAAAACAGAACAAATCCTAAACTATGGATGGCAAACAACAAATGCAAAGTTTGATAATGACTTCAGTGCAAGAAAATAAATCACAACATGAACTTAAAATTATCCAATTCATTCATTAAAGATGTGTTGGAAGAGCTTGAGAAATGGACAAGTTAAGTATAAATGAAGTTCTCCTAATTAAACAATCAAACAATCAACTTACAATGTTACAACATCTCATCCATGATTAAAGGTTTATTGGAATATATTTGGAAAAGAACATTTGTAGCACAATAAGATTTCTACTCTAAACTAGCTTATAATTCTGTTCTGCAACTCTATTTAACACCACTAGGCCTCACTCAAAAGTTATAGATTTCCTTTTTAGAATAGTCTTTGAGAAAAGGCTTGTTTGTGAAATGGTAAAAATGTTGCAAAATACGTCAGGCCTTATACTAATACTAGCTTCTTTCCAGATGATTATGTATTAATATGAGTTTGGAACAAAATAATTTTTGTAAATAATGAAGACCGTGGTATTTAAATTTAACAACTAATACAATTTAAAATGCAATGGATAGCAACTAAACTGGAATGTTAATATAGTGAGCTAAGACTAAACTAGAGTGCTACTAGTCTACTTGGAGTACAGTGAACAGTGTTAAACTAAAATGCCATTATCAAACTGAAATGTAGTGACAGAGCTGAACTAAATGCATTCTACCTCCAGAGTGCTGTAACTAAATTAACATGCAACTAACCTAAGGAATTCTACAGCCCATCTTGTTCAATATGAATGATATTTTGGAAGAGTTTGTGAAAACAAGTATGGCTGCATTATTCAATGCAATTGAACATAAACATAAAACTGAAAGCAAATACAACTAGAATCTAAGACACCACAGTTGTTTCTTATTCGTTGTTAATGATTTTTTGGAAGAGTTTGTAAGAGTAAGACCGGTTGTGACACTTAGTGTAAACAAGAAACTAAAACCTACAATACCACAGCTATGCCTTATTCATCGTGATGATATTTTGGAAGAGTTTATTAGAGTAAGTCTAACTGTGATAATTAACGAAAGGAAATGCAACTAAAACCTACAATACCGTAGCTATGCCTTATTCATCGTAATGATATTTTGGAAGAGTTTATTAGAGTAAGTCTAGCTGTGATAATTAATATAAACAAGTATGAACATAAACTCCAGAAACTTGCCTAACCTAGAATTGAAAACGAGACTAAAATACTTATCTAAACCGTATAAACAAGGCTGCTCAGGTAGCAGGGGCCCTCTACCACTAGAGTAGCATGAAATATACTTCAAGATTGATTTCAACACTTTCAAGGAAATGATACTTCTTTCATTAAAGAGAAATTACTTCAAAATAGAGTGTTTTCGGACTTCTGAAATCTAGCAATCAACCATCAAAATCCAACCTTGTCCCTCGGTTTCCCGAGCATATTTATAACAAAATTACATAACCGTATCTGAGATAACATAGGAATAATTGTCTTTCCTAATTAGAATCGAACTAGAACTCTGAAGTTGGTCTCGTAATATGATTAAGGACATCTGGACTGTCATTATCCTGTTAGGAGTCTACCTCCTAATTTGAGTTCCCACGTACATAACCACCTACAGGATTTCGTTCAAACTTCGTGGAGAGCAAAAAATTATAATGAAATGATGTGGAATACGACCATATGTCCTTTCCTCTGAGATGACACCTGAAACCTGTGTAGACATGAAGACGGCTGCAGAATTGGCAACTAGCTACAGAATGTCTGCATTCTGTAGCTAGATTTAGTTCAAAAAGTACTACAATGACAAAATCATAAAAACATAGAAAGTTAGTCATGATATTCATTCTCAAAGCAATTTTAACTAATTCTATTGATCATTTGAGCCTGATATTAACAATGGACAAAAGAAATGGAGTGGAATGTGGTGGAAGAAAGAACATTCTTGAGGCTCAACATACCCCCACTGCTAGATTCTTGCATGTCCTCATGCAACTATTCCATGAACTCTGAGACCTCTGCAAAAACATCCAACCCTCTTCTTCTTCTTTGCCTGGTAGTTAAAGGCCTTCTGGGCTTCCTGATGACTAACTTGAACCTTAAATTGGTAAGTGCCCTGATTAACTTTTTGTTTCTCTTTTTCAATTTTTCATTGGCCTTTTCTACTTTGTCCATTTGTAGAGACAGGGTTGAATTCATATTGGTTTTTAGTTTAACGTGCTCCTTCAAAATATCATTTTCTGTCCTGATATGCCTATTGAGTACTTCTAGCTCGTACTTATCTCTTCTTAGCACATCTATTTCGGACTCTGGTGGACTAGGGGTTCTGTCTCTTCTTTCTGAAGCTCTTCTCTCCAATGACTCAACATAGTTGTAAATTTCTCGTTGTGCAGGGTCTATTTCAGGAGTTTCTTCATCAAAATCCTGCTCAGTAGGTGTTTCTTCGTCTTCTATGTTTATGACTCCAGTTTGTTTAACTTTTTTTTTCTTTAGTATCCCCCTAAGTCTGTGGCTCCTTCTCGGTTGAGATGGCCCTTCTCCTTTTTCTCTGGAAAATTTTCTTATGATCCTCTCTTTCTTAAACTGCTTCTTAATCTGAACTAATTTTTCAGAAATCATTTCTTCACTGCTTTCTTGTATTGTTTTACCAGTTTCAGTTTTGGAGGATTTCCATTTTCTGCTTCTTTTTGTAGGTTTATCTTCAGGTGGAGATTCCTTTGGTTCCTCAAAGTGATTTCTCACCAAGAAGTCATCCCAAGTATCTCTTATTTTTAATAAATGATGTTCAATTAAAATATTGACTAAACCATGATGGTATAAGGTTGTCTCCAGAAATTGAATTCTCTTTTGAACACTTGAAGCCATTTTCTTTAAACTATGAAGTAAGAAAAAGGGCAAGTTGAGTTATTCTTCTAGAAAATGCATTATCAACCTAATATGGTAAACATAGAAAGTACCATATCTACCTTAACAAGTGATGAATTTTTGCAGGATAAGCAACATGTTCCTCCATTTGTTCTTTAATGCAGAGCTAGGGATACCCTTTTTAAAAACGGTGACATCCATACCTGGTGACTTGAGTATCTGCTTCCATGATTCGTTATGAAATTTTGTATACTTAAACCACCTTTCTCCTTGTCTAGGCAATCCTGTTGCTTCTGCAATAAAAGCCTCTGTGATAGTGAATTTAATATCTCCAACTTCAACCTCGGCTCCATTAAAGGATCTTGCAAAAGTTTTAGTAACCTCTTTGTGGAAGCCACTGAATTTTTCAAGGAATTGCAACCATCGTGTTTGTTGTAAGATTTCTATGATTTTGGGATAGCCTTCCAAGTACTTAGTTCCAACTGGTTCAGTTTTCACGATGAGGCCCATAACTTCTTCTTCAATCTTCAATTCACTAGTCTTCTGCTCACGGTGACAATGGTTGTTACAGAGATGCCTCTGTCTCACAGACCAAAATGGTTAAAAGTTGGCTATGGGAAAGAGTGATATGGAGTGGTTACGGAATGAATATAATGAGGTGAGGATGATGTATATGAGTTGAAAGATATCACAGAAGGAAAGACCGCGGAGATATTTTGTAACGAATTCAAAAATCATCATTAAATGCTCAGTGACGTGACTAATCCAATCACTTCAGCACTTTAACCGTTTATATTTTTAAATGATGATCGGATATGAGTTTTGAAATGGCGGAATAGAAGGATTTTTATCCAAAGTTTTTGCGGGAGGTTTGTTAGGCACGATCAACAAAATTAATTAAAACAACTTTTTGAATAATATATAACTGAACTATGCTAAAAATTTTCATGATATGTCACCATAATAATTTCATACCTTTGCCTTTGCTTTGATTTTCTTGTGATCTTCATATGCTTTGTTCTCCCCTGAAAATCATTACTTTTTGAGTCTTCATAACTCCCTTCAATTTGCTTGTTCTTGGATATGCAGGATCATTTTGTTTCAGATCAAATGATTACTAGATAGTGCTTTCAGGCTCTCTGGCTGCAGAATGTCTAACTGGCTGCAGAATGTCTGATTGATTGCAGAATGTACATGTAGAGAACTTTGAATATGGTTTGAAGCTGGAATGATGAAAGGTTGTATGAAATGAATAATGAAATATGGTAGGATGGAGTATGAATGAAATGAATAATGGAGTGGAATGGATCACAACTTATGAAATTGAGTGAAGTATGAGAAGTGGGCTGCAATTCATGATATGTATTATTTAATTGCAGAAAAACATCAAACATTAAAGATCTGGAATTGAAATGAGGTGGATGAAGTATGGAATGAAATGAATGAAATATGGAATGAAGTGAAGTATGAATAAATGAAGTGAAATGGAGTATGGATGAATGAATGAAATGGAATATGAATGGATGAAATGAGATGGACCATAAGTGAAATGGATCTGCACTTATGATTTTGTAACAGCTGCTTGCAGAAAAAAACAAAATGGAAAAGTTAGAGTGTCAGAAAAATTCTGATTTTCACTTTATGTTTTCTGTATAAACATGCCAATCAGTGATTGGTTTTCATCTTTATACTTTTTTTTTTTTTAATATAGCTGACTTCAGAAAATTCAACTAAGTTGATGAAGAAGAAAGATTCTTCTTCATTAACTTAACATCACTGTTTTCCTGGAACTTCTTGACAAATTCTTCTCTTGAGAGTGGTTTGTGATACAACTTCAATCTACGACCATTCACAAGAAAAGTAACCTCTTCTTCATCTATTGTCCTGATTTTTATTGCTCCATTGTCAAAAAATTTCACAATTTCATATGGCTCAAGCCAATGTGTTTGAAATTTACCTTGAAAATCCTTGAAATTTGAATCAAACAAGAGAGCCCAGTCACGTTCTTTGAACTTCTTCTCCTTGATGTACTTGTCATGCCATCTAGTCCTTTTTTGTTGAACTATACTTGTTTTCTAAACTGCATCTTGTCTAATCTCATCCAATTCATTAATCTGCTCCAATCTGTGCTTTTGTGCCTCTGATAGATCAAGTCCTAGCTGAACTGCCATTTTGAAAGTTTGAATCTGGAACTCTATGGGAAACAAAACTTGCTTTCCATAAACAAGTTCATAAGGAGTATGGTCTGTTGTGCTTCTCCATGTAGTTCTATAGGCCCACAAGGCTTCAGGAAGCCTATCTACCAAATCTCTTCTATGTAAATGAACAGTCTTTGTTAGGATCCCTTCAATGACCTTATTAGTATATTCCACTTGACCATTTGCTTGTGGATGATAAGGGGTAGATTTTCTGTGTCTGATTCTGTACCTCTCCATCATTTGTTCCACTAGCCTTGATGTTAATTGAGCTCCTTGATCTGTAACAATTTCCCTTGGGACACCAAAACGAGTAAAAATATCCTCAAAAAGAAAATTAACTACAGATGCTTCAGTAGCAAAAAGTAATGGCTTGGCCTCTACCCATTTTGTAACATAATCAGTGCAAACTAATATATATCTCTTTTTTCTTGATGGAGGACTAATAGGTCCTACAAAATCCAAAACCCATTTTTCAAAAGGTTCAATATGTACCTGAGGCTGCAATGGCATCTCACCTGAAGGAGAAGGTTTCCCTACCCTTTGGAAACTGTCACACATTTTGACATACTCTTTAGCATCTTTGAAAAGGGATGGCCAATAATATCCTAAATGAAGGATCTTATAGGTTGTCCTCTTATCAGCAAAGTGTCCTCCACAAGGTTCATCATGACATGCTTTGAGAATCTCAGGCATCTCATCTTCCCGAACACATCTCCTAATGATAAAATCTGGACCTGTCCTGTACAACTCATTAGCAACCCATGAATATTTTGCACTATCATAAATTATTTTTCTTTTATCTCTTGCATTCATTATTGAAGGAAATTTCCCTGAAACTAAATAATTAGCAATGTCAGCAAACCAAGGAGTCTGAGTAGAAATTGCAAAAAGATATTCATCAGGAAATTGATCTTCAACTGGGGTATTGTCTTGGATGTTTTGGAGTCTAGATAGGAAATAAGCTACTGTGTTTTGTTTTCCAGGCCTATCTACAATGGTAATGTTGAATTCTTGTAAAAGCAATAACCATCTTATAACTCTTCCATTAGTGATTGATTTATTCAATAGATATCTAATTGCAGAATGATCTGTGTGAAAAAAAGTTTCATAGCCTGTTATATAGCGTCTGAATTTGTTTATGGCATGAACAATAGCTAAAAACTCTTTTTCAGTTACAGTATAGTTTAACTCTACAGGAGTCAAATTTTTACTAGTATAATAGATGGCATAAGGAATCAGGTCTTTTTGTCCCAATACTACTCCTAGAGTTGTATCTGAGGCATCTGTTGAAATATGAAAAGGTAACTTCCAGTTAGGTCCCCTTAAAATAGGTGCTTCAGAAATTTTTGTTTTTAGGGTCTCAAAGGCTAACTGGCAATCAGAATTCCATTTGAATTCACAATCTTTGGTAAGTAATTTGAAGAGTGGAGATGCTATCTTGGTGAAGTTTTCTATAAATCTCCGATAATATCCTGTAAATCCTAGAAAACTCCTAACATCTTTTTGACAACTTGGAATAGATAAGTTAGAGATGAATTCAACTTTTGACTCATCAACTCTAATCCCATCCCCTGAAATGTGATGTCCTAAAACAATTCCTTCAGTAAACATCATAAAACACTTTTCATGACTAAGTGAAAGATTTGCTTCTTTACATCTCTCTAAAACTTTTTCCAAGTTTGCTAAGGCTTCTTCAAATGTGTTTCCGTAAACTATGAAATCATCCATATATACCTCTACACAATCATGTATTAGATCTGAAAAAATTCCTAGTACTGCCCTTTGAAATGTTGCAGGTGCATTGCATAATCCAAATGGCAACACTCGGTAAGCATAGGTACCCCAAGGACAAGTAAATGTAGTTTTGTCTTGATCTTCAATTACTACTTGAATTTGATTGTAACCACTAAACCCATATAGAAATGAGAAGTACTTTTTGCCAGCTAATGTATCTAACACTTTCTCTATGAAAGGTAAGGGAAAATGGTCTTTAAGAGTAGATTTGTTTAATTCTTGGTAGTAAATACATACTCTCCATTTACCATTTTTCTTTGGCACAATTACCAAAGGAGAAACCCACTGACTATCTGAAATAGGATAGATAAAGTTGACATTCAACAATTTCTGTAATTCTTCTTTAACAATCTCCCTAAGATTTGGATTCATCCGTCTTTGAGGTTGTCTGATTGGTTTACAATTTTCCTCTATATATATGTGATGAGTGCAAGTCTTGGGGATTATCCCTTTCATATCAATGTACTTCCATGCATATGCAGAAGAACGTCTCTGTAAGATCTTGACTAACTCTTCTTGTTGAGATTTTTCTAGGTTCTTGTTTATGTTTAAAGTTTTTTCTGGAAATATTTCACTTGTAGAGCTGCCAAATTTATCCATAGAATGAAGAGACATTTGTCTTGATGACAAAAACTCAATGTTGGATTCTTCTTGAAATTGTTCATGTTTGTATTCTGAAGAGGATTAAAAGTTTTCTAAAGTATTCAGAATTTGACTTTCTTCACAAATTTCTGAAATTGTGAAGAGAGGTTGTAAGTCTTCTTCATCCTCTATCCATTGAGTATCATCTAAATCTGTAATTGTTCTTGTTGGAGGATAAAAAGTGAATTTCTTAGTTGAACTACCATCAGAGATATACATATCACCAGATCTACAACTAATGAAAGCATCAGTTGTAGCTAACCAAGGTCTTCCTAATATAATAGGATGCCCTCCTAGATTATTCTTAGGAGTTAGGATCATGAAATCCACAGGGTACTCCTAAGAATCTAGGGACACTGGAATGTCTTCTATTACCCCATCTGGTTTGATCACAGATCTGTCTGCTAATTGTAATAATGTGGGTGTAAAGAGAAGATTAGGAAGTTTCAGTTTATCCATGATTTGTCTACTCATGATATTGATTGATGTTCCTAAATCAATGAGTGTGTTTTGGATCTCAATTCCATTGATGTGAATTTTAACAACTAGATTTCCTGGGTCTAGATACTTTGGAATAGCAATATTGCCCATCATGATATCTGCTATTTTTCCTGCCAGTTGAATTTTATTTGTCTCTCTTATTCTTTTTCTTGTTTTCTTCATACTCAACTCCTTTATTGTTTTTCCTAAAATTGGAATTTCCTTGATGGCTTGTAATAATGGAATCTTAATGCAAACATTTCTCATCTCATCTAGGAAATCATAATTAGGCACCATAATTTGTTTTTCTACACCCCTATCAATTTGTAATCTTTCTGGAAAGGGAGGTGTAGGAGTGGATGTTGATGGCTGCTCTAACACAGAAGTTGAAATTATTGGTTCTTTTCGTTTTGATTTTTCAATGTTTGGGTCCTGAAAAGATGTGTCTTCTTCAAGACTTTTATTTTCCCGTAGAGAGTCTTCCTCAGAGTTGTCTTGTTCTTGTATAATCACAGAAGGTTTCCTCTTTTCAAGTATTCTTCTAGACCTAAGTTGAACATCACTAAGGTCTAGAGGAATAATTAAATAAGTTGGAAACTGTTGGCCTTTTATCATGTATGTATTCTGAGGATTTTTATTGTTGGGGTTTGGTATGGGTTGAGCAGGCAACTGATTTGATTTATGAGGAAATGGTAATGGGAGTGGTTGATTTTGATGTTGTGGATTTTGAGGATTTTGTTGAAAATTTTGTTGAGGAGGAAAATGTGGATATGGTGGATAGGATGGTGGATACTGATAGTACTGAGAGTATCTTCCATAGGGATTTTGTGAACCTTGTGCCCAAGCTTGAGATTTATTTTGAAATTGGGGCCAAGGTTGCTGCCAAGAATTCCAATTTGGTGGGGGTTGATTATACATTTGATTATGAAATCCTTGTGTTTGAGGTCCTTGTCAAGGCCTTCTAGAGACAAAATTAAGAGATTCTGTGGAATTTGTAGAAGTTTCCTCTTGAAAGACAGCTTTAAGACCAGGAAGTGAAGGACAACTCTTGGTCTCATGTTTTTCTGAACAACTTACACAAGTCTCTACAACTTTTGCATCCAAAGGACACTCTCTCAAGGCATGCTTCTTTCTACATTTGGGACAAAATATTGCTAAGGCATCAGATTCAGCTTTTTGCTTGTTTTGTAACTTAAGGGTGTCTATTTGTTCACTAAGACTCCCTAAGATATTGGATTTGAAATCTTCAATCATATGTCCTATTTCTACCCTACTTACTGTCCCAGAAGTAGACTTACTTGCCCTTGCAAGAGCAGGGTTTCTTGGGCCTTTTACAGTTTTGGATTTCCCTCTTGAAAGGTTAATACATAACTCAGATATTTCAGGTAATGTGAGTTGAGATATATCCCCTTTTCCCATCATGTTAAGGATATCCAACCATTCATCCCTAATTTTCTTCAACAAGAGAGATTTTAAAGTGTCTTGTTCTAAGTTCTCCATTTTTTCTCTTTTGATGCTGTAATGAAATCTCTCCAAAAAATCTTCCAAATTTTCATCTTCTTTTTGTAACATCTTAAACACTTCCTCCTTATGATTGATTGGCATACAATAATCCAAATACCTCTCTAGAAATGCTTGTTTCATGTCTTCCCATGTCCTAATAGAACTGTTAATCAAACTCATAAACCACTTCAATGCTTCTCCTTTCAATGTTGAAAGGAATATTTTAAGTTTTTGAGCATCTTATAAGTAGTCATAAGTTCTACACAGAACTTCAAATTCAAATAGGAAAGTTTCAGGATCTTCAGTTTTAAGTCCATAAAAGTTTGGAAGGACAGAGGGTGAAATATTTTTCATAGTTGTATTGGTTTCTTCATCTACTATAGGAAACCCAAAAGAGCTTCCCATCTCTCTTCTACCTCTTCCTCTGCCCCCTTCACCTTTTGCACCTCTACCTCCTTCTCCTCTACCTCTACCTCTACCCCCTCCAAATAATGTGTGTTCTCCATTAAAGACTCCTCCTCCCCCTTCTTCCGCCATAGTTGATTCTTCTGTGGAAGTGGAAAAGTTTGTGTCTCCAGCAGGAGTCCTTGAATCTTCTTCTAAGACAGGTTCAGTGGATGAAGTGGAAGGTCTTTCTAATGGAATATCTGATCTTAAGTCTTCTAGAAGTCTAGGATCAGTAAAGGATGGAATGTGGGTTTGAGTTGGAGGTGTGCTGGCTCTTGGTCTAGGTAAAACAAGTGGTGTTCTAGGAATCAAGCTTCTGCTTCTACTTCTTATGAATCTACCCCTTGAGTCTCTCTCTCTACGCATATAATTGTTTTTGGGAGTTAAGAAACAAGGCTACCTAGTTACACTTCCCCGGCAACGGCGCCAAAATGTTTGTGCTTAACTTAGTGTTCCTAAATTGAGTTCATTAATTGTCAACTAGGGCTAGTAAACTGCTGAAGTGTGGTGCACTATATGTGCCTAGGTATTTGTTTCTCACTACGTTGTGTTTAGTGTTTTATGATGTTTTTGGTTTTATGGTTTTATGTTGAAAAAGGAAAGAACTAAGTGCTGGTGAAAAGAAGCTATTGGTTGTGTTAAAACAGAACAAAGCCTAAACTATGGATGGCAAACAACAAATGAAAAGTTTGATAATGAATTTAGTGCAAGAAAATAAATCACAACATGAACTTAAACTTATCCAATTCATTCATTAAAGATGTGTTGGAAGAGCTTGAGAAATGGACAAGTTAAGTATAAATGAAGTTCTCCTAATTAAACAATCAAACAATCAACTTACAATGTTACAACATCTCATCCATGATTAAAGGTTTATTGTAATATATTTGGAAAAGAACATTTGTAGCACAGTAAGATTTCTACTCTAAACTAGCTTCTAATTCTGTTCTGCAACTCAATTTAACACCACTAGGCTTCACTCAAAAGTTATATATTTCCTTTTTAGAATAGTCTTTGAGAAAAGGCTTGTTTGTGAAATGATACAAAGGTTGCAAAATACTCCAGGCCTTAGACTGATACTAGCTTCTGTCCAGATGATTATGTATTAATATGAGTTTGGAACAAAAGAAGTTTTGTAAATAATGAAGACCGTGGTATTTAAATTTAACAACTAATACAATTTAAAATGCAATGGATAGCAACTAAACTGGAATGTTAATACAGTGAGCTAAGACTAAACTAGAGTGCTACTAGTCTACTTGGAGTACAGTGAACAGTGTTAAACTAAAATGTCATTATCAAACTGAAATGTAGTGACAGAGCTGAACTAAATACATTCTACCTCCGGAGTGTTGTAACTAAATTAACATGCAACTAACCTAAGGAATTCTACAGCCCATCTCATTCAATATGAATGATATTTTGGAAGAGTTTGTGAAAACAAGTATGGCTGTATTATTCAATGCAACTGAACATAAACATAAAACTGAAAGTAAATACAACTAGAATCTAAGACACCACAGTTTTTTCTTATTCGTTGTTAATGATGTTTTGGAAGACTTTGTAAGAGTAAGACCGGCTGTGACACTTAGTGTAAACAAGCAACTAAAACCTACAATACCACAGCTATGCCTTATTCATCGTGATGATATTTTGGAAGAGTTTATTAGAGTAAGTCTAACTGTGATAATTAACGAAAGGAAATGCAACTAAAACCTACAATACCACAGCTATGCCTTATTCATCTAATGATATTTTGGAAGATTTTATTAGAGTAATTCTAGCTGTGATAATTAATATAAACAAGTATGAACATAAAATTCAGAAACTTGCCTAAACTAGAAATGAAAACGAGACTAAAATACTTATCTAAACCGTATAAACAAGGTTGCTCAGGTAGTAGGGGCCCTCTACCACCAGAGTAGCATGAAATCTACTTCAAGATTGACTTCAACGCTTTCAAGGAAATGATACTTCTTTCATTAAAGAGAAATTACTTCAAAACAGAGTGTTTTCGGACTTCTGAAATCTAGCAATCAACCATCAAAATCTAACCTTGTCCCTCGGTTTCCCGAGCATATTTATAACAAAAGTACATAACCGTATCTGAGATAACATAGGAATAATTGTCTTTCCTAATTAGAATCGAACTAGAACTCTAAAGGTGGTCTCATAATATGATTAAGGACATCTGGACTGTCCTTATCCTATTAGGAGTCTACCTCCTAATTTGAGTTCCCACGTACATAACCACCTACAAGATTCCGTTCAAACTTCGTGGAGAGCAACAAATGATAAGGAGATGTTGTGGAATACGACCATATGTGCTTTTCTCTGAGATGACACCTGGAATCTATGTAGACATGAAGTTGGCTGCAGAATTGGCAACTAGCTACAGAATTTTTGCATTTTGTAGCTAGATTTAGTTCAAAAAGTACTACAATGACAAAATCATAAAAACATAACAAGTTAGTCATGATATTCATTCTCAAAGCAATTTTAACTAATTATATTGATCATTTGAGCCTGAGATTAACAATGGACAAAAGAAATGGAGTGGAATGTGGTGGAAGAAAGAACATTCTTGAGGCTCAACAGTTTCCCTGTGAGATTTCAAAATTCCTGTCGATTTCAAATAATTACCAAAGTTACTCAAAAAAGTGTCCATTTTTCAGGGGAAACTTTGTCAAAATTTCCCTGGAATCCCTAATTTCCCTTTCTCGCAATTTTTTTCATACCCTGGTCCGTTTTGCTGTTGAAATCGATTTTAAATACACGTTCTGAGCTTTAAATTCCTTGCATTTCCTAAAAACCCTGCTCAGAAACCCCATTTTCAGTAGAAATTCGCCAAGAAACCCCTGTTTCTCGTAAAGGAACTTAGCAAACCGTTTAAGCTTGCTTCGTTCATTATTAAAAATGACCAAGAAACAGGCAACCCCCAAGAATGGAGGCCCAAAATCTCAAAAGAAGTCTTCTACAAATATTCCTCAGCCTATGTCCTTCAAAATCGACAAACCAACTCCTGTACTCACGGCTGATTCTACAGAAGTGGTCAGACCAGTCCAGCCTCTAGTCATTTCTCGAGAAAACAACCCTTTATTTGATCTGGACTATAGAATACTAGACCCTAATGTAGAATTTAACTTGTTTGATGTCTATAATTGGTGCAATGGCAAATCAGTGGAAAAGAGTGACAAAGATATTCCAATTTGGGAATCCAATCTGCCTAGATATATTGTCCCTCTCACTCATTCTATTCCTGAATTTATCATATTATGCCAAGCCTATTATATGCCAGAACAAAGATTTATTGTAAACAAAGAAAAAGATATCTTGTTTTACATCACTGAAGAGTCGATAAATTCCATGCTGCAAATGAATCATGACCCCAATTCTGCTTCCCTATCAATAGAAGATTTAACCCAACTATATCTTGACTTGGAGTTCAATACTAGATTCAAAATATACCAGAATTTTTGTCCAAATCAAGTTGATATTCCTAAGGTAAATCCTCCTTTCGACACCGTTGATTTCCTAGATGAAACTAGACAGATAGTCTCAATGCTCTCCTTCATACTAAGATACGCCAGTGATGAATTCACTGATGTGGCTATCCTAGGTTTTCTGTCAACTCTAAGCCCTAGTCAATCACCATCCATTCAGTTCAAATTTTCTAGATTTATTGCTGAAAGTATGCATTATCAGTTATCCAGATTACCAGAAGAAGGAGTTTTCAGATACTCCTCTTATATACTCCACCTCTTCCTATATTATCAAATAGATAAGTTTCCAATTGAATGTGAGAAAGTGGATGCAGAAGGAAAAGTTCTATCAGTAGTATTTTGGTCATCTATTCTAAGGAAATGGAATAGAAAGTATAGTTTTACAGATTTCAATGACTCATTTATAGCCCCTGCTATGTATCTCTTGGAAAAAGAGGAGATCCCTAGGATCAATGATAAGACAAGAAGAATTCTGCAGTTATCAGAGAGCTACAAAACTGGAGATTGGTATTTATATAAAAATCATACAGAAATCAGAGTGTATGGCTCATCCCTGGCCCCATATAAGTTACCTAGATTTGTTACTACAAGAATATTTGCTTTAGAATATCTGAGACAAATATTGAATGTAGATGAAATCAACTTCATAGCTTTCAAGAAAAAGACCCAATTTAAGCTGAAAAATAAAATTGGGCCATTCATTGTGAATAATAGAGAAGCTGCCAATGAGATAAATGTAAAACTTAAAGAGTATAAGTTCCCATGTAGTTTTACATGGAAGTATGACCCACAAGGTATTTTGAGTGCAACAAGGGTAAAATGTAAGTTGCCCGTTTACTTGCATGATCCTAAGCCCCATATTGAAAGATATGTAAATAAAATTGAATGGGAGCCAAACACCCTATCTGATGATGATTCACATGCAGTGCAGGTAATACAGGTAGATAGTGGCAAAGGCAAACAGATTGAACAGACAGTACAGGTGGCTTCTACAAGAAAAGATACTGATAATGTACATAAAAGAGACAGAGAAGGAGATAGTTTCATAGCTGAGATTATTGAGGACATAAAATTCAGAACTCCTTATAGTAAAAGAAGAAATTCAATAGAAGAAGAAAAGGATAAGGCTGTAAATATTGATATAGATGATGAAGCAACAAGAATAGTCACTCAAACATTAAAAGAGCTTCAAAATGTAAAAATTGGAACACAATAAAAAGATACAGTCATGAAGGAAAACCAGGCTACTGTCGATTTGCCTCCTTCTTCTCAGGAAACTCACAATACAGAGTCAGAGATTCAGATCAGATTCAGACAGATTAAAGAGAAGAATGAAGAGCTCAAGAATCAAGCTCATTCTAGATTTCTTAAGGAAAAGCCTGGAAACAAAGATAGGCTTCTTTCAGCATTTGAGTATTCATCCAATAAATTGGTAATGTCATTCTTGAAGCCTACAGTGGCTGAGCCAAAATCAGTGGTAGATTATTCCAAAACAGATCTTGAACTGGATGCAGATGCCATTCATGAATTAGATCAAATTGAATTTCATAGGAGCAATACTGAAATGCTATATTCCAAAATTGTCATTAAAACTATGAAATCAATTAGGCTTGAGAAAACAGTGCTCAACCTCCAAAATCAAATGAAGTTGGACAAAGCCTCACTGCATGCTAATAATTTAAGAATAAAAGCACTAGAAGATATAGTGATTGAAGCAGGGGGTGACCCAGCCAACATTGAAGGGGCAAAAGTCTTAATTAAACAGAAAAATGAGGATATAGTTGCTCTTAGAAAACAGTTGAAGTTGCCTCAGAGTGAAAACTCTCAAGCAAAAGAAATTCTACAGCAAAAAACAGAGAATGGTGATTTAAAGCAGCTTGTACATCAAATGACAGATCAGATAAAAACAATGGAAAGTCAAATAGAAGATCTAATGAAAGAGAATGAAGAACTAAGAAAAGCACAACCAATGGTCATTCCTACAGTGATCCCCACTGTAAACACTGCTATACCATCTACTTTGGCAGAACACTTGGCACCAAAAGGAGTACTGGCAACTGCAGTGCCAATTACTTCTCTAATCTCTACCTCTTCTTCTTCATCCTCACAGAGGAGCACACTACAAGACCAAGATAAAGAGATTCTTAGTTTGAAAGGCACTATTAAAAATTTAGAAAATTCCAAAAATGATGCCTCGATTACTTCTAGAGGACATGAGCAAAGGGCTGATCGACTACAAGAAAAGGTAAAGATTCTGCAAGCACAAGTAAATCTTACAGATCAAGTGGCCTATATAAAAAATCATTTATGGACCAAAATTATTGAAGGCATTCATTCTCAATGGCCTTCAATTCGGATAATTTATGAACAGAGGGAGTTACTTCAAGTAGCTAGTGCAGAGATTGACAAGACAAAGAGGGAAATTGACAATAAACTAGCCCAAGCAATCCAACTCATAGATTTTTTAAACAGTAAAACCAGGGAAGAGTTGGAAGAATTGAAAATTGTTGATAGAACATAAACCATTCTTCAAATCAAAAAGGTCCTGAACAAAAGAAACATAATGAGTAATCTAGAGGACCGGTGTAAAGACATGAATTTATCCATCTCAAGATTTTTAGCCAAATACAAAACATTGTGAGAAGCAGGTTTGCCTGATATTCACGCATTGAATGACAAGTTAATGCCTCAGAAAGATTATGATCTAAAAATCATAAATCATGCAAAAGAGCAAGCCAGACAACAACTGCCTCAAGGATCACCAACAGGCAAAATACTTCTTCAGTGTTTTGAAAATATGTTCTTTTAGATAATGAGATCAGGCATATGTTCACTATCAAGCCTAACTTTGCCAAGTATACAGAGGCAGATGAAAGTTACAGAAAATTGAAGACTATGAAGATCCCCTTTGCATAAAAGTGGCAAGAATTCACAGATCTGTTGTGAATTTAATGGATAAAAAACAGGAAATTCACTTGGAAATTCATTTTTTACTGTGACCTCAAATGGTAAAAATACAGGGTTAAAGTGCACAACAACAATCAGTTCAAATTAGAATAATTAGTTCTATTTTTGCTTGCAAAAAGGTAACAGCTTGCAAACTGTTTTGCAGCTGTCCCTCTTTTTAAGTTTTCTTTCCTATTTTTTATTAAAACATTATCTCAATTCTTGAGATATTTTGTAAACATTTTTTTGTATAAATACTTCACAATTAGAAGTATTTAGTGTGAATAAAATTTCTCAAGACAACTATAGTCTTATTTGCTAGTTATATTGAAGTTGGTGAGTCAATTAGTGAAAGCAGCAAACTGGAAAGAGATCAGAGACATCATAGCTAAGGATTCTCGTGGTGACAAGATAAGTCTCATTTCTTTCCTTGTTTTCAATGTATTTCTTTAAAGTTTACATTCATTCATATTATTTTTTTCTAGTCTATAATGATCAACTAATGAAAAATTAAATAGGATTAGTGATATTAAGCTCCCTGTTTTGAAACTTGTTGGCATTTTAATGTTTTCTACTTTGTTCATGCTCTCTACTTGGCCATTGGCCTGTGGGTGATATGGAGTTGTAATCTTGTGCTGAATGTGGTAGTTTTGCAATGTTTCAACTAATTTATTACCTACAAATTGTGGTCCTCCATCTGTGATTATGTCCCTTGGGAGACCATAGCGCACAAGTATTTGGAAAAGAAACTATACTACAGAGTCCTCTGTAGCTTTTGAAAGTGCCTCTGCTTCGACCCACTTAGTGACATATTCGGTTGCAACTAGTATGTATGTATTTTGGTTTGAGGGAGGACTAATAGGGCCAAAAAAATCAAGTGCCCAGCGTTCAAATGGTTCAATCACTAGTTGAGGGTTCAAAGGAATTTCATCAGACTGCCTAGGGCGTCTTGCCCTTTGGCAGCTATCATAGGCCTGCACGAATTTTTTGGCATCCTTAAAGATGGTAGGACAGTAATAGCCTATTCGTAAAACCTTATGGGCAGTTCTACGGTTCCCAGTTAGATCCCCTTCTTCAATCTTCTTAACTGTAGCTTAAGGATTCTTAAGTGCCCTTTTGCTCAGATTCCATCCAATCCATCAAATCAAGCCTATACATAGCCTTAGAAGGTCATCTATCTTGCCCTTAGCACATTTGCATCTCTGAGCCTTATTTCTTAGTTCTACTTTCCTAGAGAGTTGACTCCATTGCCCAATATTCTGGTAGATCCTTCTTGTTTACCTTGAAATCTCTTTATTCCCACCAATATTTTAAAATCAAACCCAAATACACAATCATAGCTAGCCTAATATCTGTTACTAAAACAAAGCTAAATCATACGGAGAGATCCCTCTCTAGGGTTCAAGAAGGCTAGATCTTGAATTCCCAAAGCGGTTCTTGGTTACCCCTGGTGTTCTTAACTACAAAAATCCCTATCCCACAACCTGAGAATTACTAGGGTGATAACAGGCCTTGGGGGTATTATGATCCTTGGAGGAAACTCCCACAGCGAGAAGATTTGACAGAGAAAATTGGATCAAGTACAAAGGTGTGGCAGGTGGGTTTTACCCTACACCAATTATTATGGTGCATATATGATGTGTATTACAGTTTATCTTATAATTTTGTTGAAGTAGCATACAACAATTTAGTAATTTACATAGTGATATGAGAACCACTCTCTAGAGTATACATCGATTTTGTACACATGGATTTTCAGTTGCTTTTTAAGATATATCATTGGTGATGATCACATGATTATATAATGAACCATTAAGTTGAACTATGAAATAATTCCTCACAACACACACACACACACATATTGATGAATTAATAATTTTTCTCATATAATTTTTTTAATCTATTTTGAAAAAAAATAAAAATTATATATAATTATTTCTACGAAGAACAAGAGAGAATTCCTTACCATATCTTCGTAAAACATATAATAGCAAAAAAATTAATCTATTGAAATTTCGTTTCCAAACATATTTATGGAGTAAAATGAAGATTAAAAGGAGATATTCATGGATTTACCTATAACATCACCTCATAATTAAGAATGTAAATGTACAATATTGATGATACATAGGTTAGGAGAAAATTAATCCATTGAAATTTCATTTCCAAACATATTCATGGAGTAAAATGAGGATTAAAAAGAGATATTTATGAATTTACTTATAACATCACCTCATAAAAGTGTAAATGTACAATATTGATAAAATTTATTTATATATGATAAATAATAAACCTTTATCTCACATGTATCATATAATCTTATAAACAAATAATTGCGCTGGGGGTGCAATCCTCAAAACTTTTAAATTGTCTAATGTATATGTACCTATTTAAAGTATTCGAGGCCCACATTACAAATGCCCAAAGTGAAATATTTGTGCATATGTTATATATGAGCCAATGGTTTAAATAACTATCGGGCGGTGAAACAAAACTTATAACAAAATATTAATAAAACTATATCATACGTCCGGACTTAAAAAAAAATAAACCCGATTTCAATCACAAATTCGCGTTCCAAAATAGCCTGCTGATGTCACCCTAATTTGTGACGCAAAAACTTCATAGAATACGCCATATAAAAATTCAGGTCTGTTTTTTGGCTTTGCGTACGGAGAAAAAATGTGACGTGAAAATCAAATTAATTCCGCCCTATAATGTTTCGGGTCTGGAATTCCACAATGCAAGCGGGCCAAAAAATAACGTGATCGAATCGCCTGCTTCCACGTGGATGGCTGATTTGTTCTGTGGTCTGTGGGAACACGTTCTTCTGAATTAAAATCTCTCGCATTTACTATTAAATTGCTCTGTTTCCAAAACAATACATCGCTCTGTTTTTAAGTGTGCAGGGACTGTGATTTCAAAACCAAAATTAATTGTTCATCAGTTTTAGAAAGCGACTGTTTGACAGAGCCATTCAAACAGATTTAGAAAGCGGCCAAAGGACAGGGTAGTTGAAATTAATATTTCAACATCCCTCATTCACTGAGAATACCCTCCTTGGTGCCTTCTTCGCCGGACTACGATGTGTTCATCAACAGTCGTGAACCCGATGTCTGTTTCTTCGCCAGGCATCTTCACAACAGTCTTGTTTCCAGAGGATTGGGAGTCTTTCTCGACAGCAAAGAATTGCAGGTTGGACAATCCATACCTTCACAAATCAAAGACGCAATTAAATGAGCCCCTCTCATTATTACTATTTTCTCTCCAAATTATGCGCAATCGCAAAGGTGCCTCCATTAACTACTCCTCGCACTGCTCTGTAAGCCGACCATTTTTGCAAAGGCATATAACTGTCGTTTATTGCCTATAAGTGTCGTTATACCGACAACGTCCAGAGCGTCGCTATTGTGACGACTGCCTCCAAACTTCGCAATTGTGACAACTAGACATTGTGTCGCAAACAAAGTGTCGCTATTGCGACAGCTGCCTCCAAACGTCGCAATTGCGACACTTAGACATTGTGTCACAATTGCGATGTTTGGAGGCAGTCGTCTCAATAGCGACGCTTTGGGGCATATTGTCGCAATTGCGACGTCTTCCTCCAAACGTCGCAATTGTGACACTTTATCTAAGTGTCGGTATTGCGACACGTTTCTCTAGACGTCGGTATAGCGACGGTTTCGGGCGGGATTGAAAAAATTTGGGGAAATTTCCGACATTTGGTCAAAAGTGTCGGAACCAAGTGTCGGAATTTCTGCCAAATGTACTAGTGACAATGGACTAAGTAAGCATAAACCCAGTAAACAACATTACTGAAAATCATTTAAATTTCATTCTTCCCTAAAATACATATCCATAAAATGTATAGTGGAAATAAGGATTACAATAATAAGTAGTTAGGGGAGCCTAATATATATTTCTTTACAATGGGATCAACCTTTCGTGGTAGAAAAGACTCTACAATAAGTATTTCAATACATAGCTCATACTATAATACTTATTCAACCACAAATGTGTACACAGTCGTGTAACCCACAACAAAGAACTCGTCGAGAGAAGAGTGGTGAAAATAATGATTAGTTCAGCCACAAGGTAAGGGTTCAACCATCAAATAGCAAGAAACACAGTAAATAAAATCTCTCCACTTAAAGGGAATATACAACCCTCAATTTGTATGAAACTCAACCCTTTTTCCAAGTGTGCTACAACTCATTGAACGCTACCTTGAATTAATAAATATTGTCCCATATCCATGCACTTCAGGGACTCACTCTCTCCCACAAAATATGTTGCCTCTTAGCACAGAACCCAACCAAATTTAGGAAATAAACCACCTTCAGTCATAGATATTATGTTCAACAATAAATAAAAGGAAACTCGGCCCACAATTCATAGTGAATTCATGCTCCTCCAAATGATGAGAGTTTCGACCCACTATGCCAACATCAAAGCTATGAATATCTAGGACAACACGACCTTTGATGGAAAGTAAATTTAGCCTCTAGAAGCCAATGCCCCTATAGATTCTTCTATAGATGAGTCATCCAAGATACTCTCGGGCTCCCTTTTACCTCAAAATTTACATGTTGCTGAAGATTTTTTGTCCTCTAATACAAGCCATATGATATTTCCATTGTTTTCCATCAAGAAAAAGGAACTTGAAGAAGAAATAACATTGGTAACTTTTTCCAGCTTCCCAAGTATTTGACTTTCCTAACCACATTCATAACCACATTCATAACCTTAGAAGGATGAGTTTGATATTTTAAATATTGATGGTAGGAAACATGAATGCAGTTTCCATGAAAAATTTTTGTCAACATAGTTTCTACACTATTCTTGGTAAAATAATTTCAAATCTAGTTTATTCTTAGAAAAGTGTGTATGAAGGTATGAAACTTGTTGGCATATGCTTGGTATATTTTCTCTTGGATTACCTAGCATATTGGGGTTGTTGAGAAGAGAATTATGGTCAATTTTTGTTGTTTTTTAGAAGTGAATTTATGTCACAAGATCCAAGGGCTAAGTGCCCAATGCTCCCCCTAGGTAGGTACCTCTTCACAAGAGAACCCTCACATCACAAAGGAACATGAAACCCATAGGTAAGAACACCAAGACAACACTATAATGTCAATAATCCACCCTAATTGAGCCAACCATGTGCCAATGAAGCATCATCAATGAGCTAGTAGATATAGTGCTCTCGTAAAAAGAGTAAAACCACTTATGTAGTAACCCAAAAAATTAACACCAACTTGATGTTCAGAAAGGGAATGCTTGAAGTCAATTTCATCTCCCCCCCCCACCCCCCCTTGCTTAACAATCTCAACAACAAAAGGAAACCCTCAATCTCTTATATAATCGAAGTACATACACTCTAATACAAACCTACAAATATCCCAGATCATAATAAACTAGGCTTTGACACCATCTTCAAGAGGAGGTAAAACATATATGTTCATTGAAACTATTCCACTGTGTTGTGCATTACAATAAAGACACGCAACCTTAATTATTTTTATTAGCATTTATACCAATGTATTTTAAGGTCATGCAACCTATCAATAAAGTAAAAATGTACTTGTGATTCTTTTCAGGTACAGAACAAGTTTGTCTTATAATAACTACAGACATATTAGCACTTGGCTCACTTCTTTCTCACTTTTTTGTTTCTCACACTTACACCTTTTCTTACACTTCCTTACTTTCTCACATATATGTGTATATATAAGAAGTACAATGATCAAGTTTCACTATGTCAAACACAAATTTTCTCAATGGTTAATTAATTACAAAGATTACACTATCAAGGATAATGTTGCTAGCACCTAGAGACTCAGGTTATCATCTTTAACTTGACCAATATCCTTGTGACTACAAGTCATAACATCTCCAAAAAATAATTCCAAGGAAACAACGTTTTCCAAACTTCCAAGATGATAACGTGGAAATTCCCCCTCAATTGTGTACCTACACTGCATGTGTAATACAACAAAAACTCCACCCCAACAATTTCATCAATCCTCACAAGCTCAACAATTCCACACAATTTTTTTATTGTAATTTCTAACACTCCCCAATTTGCAGGAGAATGGTTGAGATCAAAAACTCTTAAGTGAGGTCATTTGATCCTAGAATGAATCGTAAATCAACCAAGCTTGTAAGACAATTTCAACACAAAATTGATAAAGTATGGGAATTAAAATTCAATAATTATATCAAAGGTGAAAAATAAAAAAGAATCATCAACACCAAATGTGAGTTGCAATGGGAAACTTTGTTGTGGATCAAATTGGAAAACTAGAATTGTGACACAAACATAGTAATATTTTTAGTCAAGTGGTTGTGGAATTACAATAAAGTGTGTTGGAAATATTTTCATTGATGGCAAAGGATGTGGCAAAGGAATTGGCATCTAAATGTAGCAGAAAAGAACAGAGGAAGAATGCATTTACAGAGACAAGCAGTGAATTGAAGGAGAGTTGTCCAAAGACAGGGTAGATTTGAATTGACGGATAATGGAATCCCTGCGGAAGTTAATGTTAGGGTCCCGTGATTTGGCTGATTGGCAAGCCAAATGACAGTGTAACATCAAACCAAGCTTTGGAGCCCGAGGACCTAGCCTTCCTGGACTCAGAGAGGGCTCTCTCTATATGTGTAAGGGATATCTATGTGTTTGCTTATCGTGTTCTGATTTTAGGCTAGTTATGGAGTATGTTTTTTTGGTTTTGGTTTTTTAAGTTGTGAGGGATGAAACTGATCAAAGATATAAAATAGATAACAAGATGTAGATTAACTGGGCTATGGGGTCAAAAGGTCAAGAAAGCTATTAGATGACGATACAGGGCTGTTGAAGGGCCGATTTGATTCAAGGTAGAAAGGATCTTAGGGAAAAATGGAGTAAATGGACATCAAGTTTGTGAACAACAAAGAGTTTCAAGCATCACTATTTCAATAGATAACATAAACATGTTAAGGAAAACCCTTAATCATGCAAAATGTAACTATAAACTAATCGACACATAGAAACAAACATTCAAGCCATGCATAGAAGTATAAGACCCTCTAACTTTGGGAAATGGCTATCAGACTTTGGGGAAAACACATAAGACGGACTAACAACTCAAAACACTATGTCGGAACGCCTAAACACAGTACTTCAAGTTATTGGGTACTTTGAACAACAAGATTTGCATAGTTTTAGGCAAAGGGCTAGATCGGGACTAGGCCTCCTTGGTTTAAACAAAATGATAATCTTAATCAGTCAAAGAGATAGTTTCATGGATGGAACTATGGACAGTCATAGGTAAGCAGGGCACACCATACATCCTACTCAACATGCATAGAACTATTAATGAAACTAGCAACAATATCCTCAAGTTATTAAAGAGCAGTTAAGAATTTTTTAATGCAACTAAGGAAGAAGAAAACATAAAAGCTATGAACATTCAGGAATTTTGAGGTGCTTCCATGGGCATATCTCAAATTTTTTCTCTACTGATCTATAGCAAGCAAGAAACATGTATCATGAATGAAAACTAGAAGACAACAACAAAGCAAGAAACACTATACCATTCTACCATGTCATGGAATCCATCAACAATCCTTCATCATCCATCAAGAACATTCAAGAGGCAATCCAAAAGCATAACACAAGTGTTTTCTCCAAAGCTCATATTACCATATATTGCTTCTCTTCTCAAGTTCAGCCTTCTTTTACAATGAATCCTCTTGGAATATATAGGCCAAGAAGGAGGAAAACCAACCAAGGCAACTAGCTAGCCATTGGTTCAAAATAAATATCTAAACTTGTCCTTGAGGCTTTGCAAAGCCCAAGGCACAAAATATCCCATAAAATATCTAAAAAATGCTAAAAAAGGGAATTAAATTGACTTTGCATCATTTTCCAAGTGTAAAAATAGCTAAACGCACATTTGGAAAAAGCAGTTTTTAGAGGTTCAAAAATTACAAAAATACTTCAAATTTATATCAGAAAACGGTCCCCTGACTTTCCGGAAGCATTTGGCAGCCTTCCTGATGTCGAAACGAGGCTCATGATAGCTCGTTGGAAAGCTCTAAGTGTCTACTTTCCGTCGCAACTGAAATTTCTCCAATCCGATGCCCAGAAGTCCTCCAAATCTGCACCTGTGTGTAAAAATCCAGAAAATAACAGTTTGCTGATAGACCAGGCAGAGTGTGCAAAATGCGAGCCTTTTTCGTTGTTTTGAAGGGGAAAATGATCTCCAAATGTTCTGAAAATCGCTGAGGACATGCTCATGAAATTATGGCATCTGATGGTACCACTCTCCTCCCTTGATGAATCCTCAAAATGAAATGGCAAATTTATGAGTTTTTGATCAAAACTCAAAAAATGCCAAAAAACCAAAAGTTGTCAAAATGGGCCCAAAATTGGTATGCATGGCCCTCAAGGGTCCTTGGCAACATTCTCTGAAGCTGAAGCCAAAATTTCAAGCGTTGATATGCCTTTCTTCTCTTTCCGTGCCGGGCGCTTCCCCTTTTCTTCCTTCAGTTTCTCTTGGGTGGCCTTTAGCTTGCACTGGGCAAACTGATTCAACCTTTGATAGTGCTGTGTCATCTTCCTTTGCAGCTCCTGGTCTCTGTTTGCCTTCTCAAGCTTCATCTCCAAATTTTTATTGGCTCTTTCTAGCCATGCCTCCTTATTCATCACTGTCATGCTGCTGCTTTGTTTCAATTTCCTGCTCATGTTCCTGCCTGGGAGGCATCTGGTTCTAAATGTGCTTCTGCAAAACCAAACTACTTCATAGTTTTTGAAATGTGCTTTTCAAACCTAAATCTGTCCCAGCCTATCAATCCTCTGTTTGTTTAAGACAAAAATGATACCAGGTGTAATGTGAAATGTCTTCTTTTGGTGTAAGACTCTGTTTCTTCAAAATGCTGCTTTCCCAACCTTTGTATATCAATCAACCAATATTCATGATGAAAACACAGCTAACAAGGATAAAGACAGTCAAAGGAGTTTCTTGTGGAAGGGCACCATGCTTTGGTGTTTGAGGCACTAGGACATCCTTGTCTTTGTAAAGGAAGGAAGAATCACAGTTTCTTAGTTCAAGACCTTCTTTTCTTTTCTTGGTATGCCCTTCAATCATTATTTTCAATGTTACACCATAGTCAAACAAAGGAGACCCACACAGTCAAAGTCACTGTTTATAGATATGGTGACAGAGTTTGAAAAGTTTCTTATGATGTGGTAACAAAAAACTGTAGCAGTCCAATGCCAATAACCTCCTCTTTGATCAAAACATTAACCCCCTCGCATGCAGCTTACCGAATATATAATGATATAAGCACAGTCAATTTCAACAAATCTCTACACAGTCCAAGGTTTTCTGTTTTAATAAGTGATAGGGTTTATTTTGCTTTTGCTGTGGTCATAGAGAAATGTTGGTCTTTAACAGCAATAAACCCTCCTAAAATGGAAAACTTCCCTTTTTACTTCACTGTTCCTCACACTAGCTTAACAAAAACACCTCCAACTGATTTACACTGCTTTCTCACTAATGTTTGACTGTGTGGGGGGCAGTTCATAGGTTTTGAAACACTAAGAGTGAAATATGTTTACTGCTGGTGAATCCTAGCTTATTCCAAACTCAGATTCTAAATCAAAACACTTGATCTCCTTTTTAACACAGTCACTTGTCATATCTTGATTTACATCAAGGTCTTTTCTTGCCTTAAGCACCATTTAGCAGTTTGAAAATTGTAAGGGGGGTGAGACAAATACCTTTAAAATATGATGCAAACCCTTGTTTGTGAGTTAAAACCTCTTTGAAGGCGGTTAGGGGCATGTTGGAGGCCTAACAATAAGCGCGGCGCGTTTGAACGAGAAAGTGTCGCGCAACATGGGTTGTCGGGTCGACTGTCGGGCCGACAGGACCCAAGCCTACAGGCGCGCCGCGCGCTTGTACAGGCGCGTCATGCGGCTTTGTTGCCCTATGGAAAATACGCGTCTGAGCGCGCCGCGCAAACTTACAGGCGCGCCGCGCGAACTTTCACCCTTGACCAATTTGTCTTTGCGTTCAAAACCTCCTTCTCTGGTCTCGGTGGCAGCAAGAGGGATCTTCTGCTTGGGCTTTGGAGTTTGCACAACGATAATTGAAACGGTCTTTTAACCTTTGAATGCCAACAAAACAAAAAACCCTTACCTCAGAATTGTGATGTTTTTGAAAGTGCTGGTCTTTGAAATAATGCCTTGTTTTGCTGAAGAAAGAGCCGAACTGTCACTTAAACATCCCTTTTGTACCTTTGGTCCTTGAATGGCATACCTGTCTTTGTTATTTGAAGAAAAAACACCTGTAGAAGATATTTTGTGTTGCATGTGGCTTTCTTTGACATTTTGAAGGAGAGCACTTCTCTCTTTAGCAACCCAAACTAACAATTTGCTCTGGATGCTATGAGTATATCTTATCTACAGTGTAAACTGAATTAGATGGCAGGTGCTGCTTGGGTTTCCTTCTTTGATTGTAGGTGCAAAAATGCAGTTGCATTGATCTTAGGTTTAATCATCCTCAGTCTTTACTCACATTGTACTGATATGGTACCATTGACCTTTTTATAATGACAGGTTTATATTTGTTTTAAAACCTTCTCCGGAAATAGAAAGTATAGTAAAATCCCTTTTGCATGCTATGAACTTCTGTGTTCAATTGTATTGCTTCTTGGGGGAAATGAGCTCAGATTTTCTTTGTCAACCTCATGAAAGTAAACTGCAAGACATCTTCTTAGGAGCAAGGGGGTAAAAACAGTGTCCTTTGAAACATAATCACTTATTATGTCCTTTCGCCTATGCAGGGACTCATCTTGTCAACCTTTCTTCAATCTGGTTTTGTTGGAGCAGCAGGCTGTCTTTTGACATGGATCTTGCTAAGAGATGAAATTGACCCATTGGCTTTCAGTGGTACCTCTTATTATGTTTATATTTTGTCTATCAGACAATGAGAAAAGCTAGAAATAATCACTGCCCTGGCCCACTAATAATGAATGAAGGAGGGCCCTCCTCTTCGCAAAATTCATTGTCTCCCTGTTTGTCAAAAACAAAATTGTCTTACAGTTAGTTGCAACTCTTCAGATCAGACTTTGGCCATCGCCCTCTACTTATAGATAAAGGAGGCGCATTAACCCTCTGCTTATGGATGAAGGAGGTTCTTGGCCATGAAAAATTACAAGTCTGTTTGACAGTGTTGTCTTTCTCGTACTGTGTTATCATGCTGAATGAAGCTGCAAGAGTTTGATGAGTAACTCCTTACCCTGCAGATGTATCTCAGGCTCATGTTTACATTGAGAAGCAGCTGTTCTTCTAAATGTGGATTCAAGAATTTTCTCCTGAGATGATGACATGTTTCCTGTCTTTGTAAAATCCATAAAACACTATAAAACACCTAAAATCAGCTTGAGACTGTGGTCTATGCATTGCTGAGACTTAGGGGTGTGTAAGTGGCGCGACTTAGGGCTGTGATCAATTTCATTTGCAGAGTGGGAGGTCTGTCATGATTGGTCTGTAGCAGATGGAGGTTTTTGGCCTTTTGATGGTTTCCAAGGGTAAAATGCCTTAAAGTGCCACTTCCTAACTTAGGGGAGGCTTTTGAAACAGACTTGGATTGTCCTTTTAGAGCTGATGGGCATATCAGTATGGTTGGGGGTTAGGTAGGATTGGAAAATGGGGTTTCAACTTGTCATGAGCAGGCTGAAAAGTAGGAGGGCGAAAAAAAGTTTTATGAGGGTTTTCTAGAGGACAAATTGACATATGGAGATCAGCTTCTAGAAAACTCAGCTATGGATCTAGTCATCACTAACAAGTGAAAAATACTGATGACTAACCGTTAACTCATGTATAAATATAATGTATGTATTCTGATGGAGGAGAAATAAAATTTGTGTATGGTTGAGTCTCGGTGATACTCTGTTAGGTGGAAAATACCCAGAGCAATTAGGGTATTGATTGGTCCTTTTCTCGTACGAAATTCCCTGCAACTCTGTGTGATGGTCTATGGATAGATTCGTGTTTTTGTATAAGATTTCGGGGTGCTAAGGCCACGGTAGAGTGAGCTTCGAATGGGTTCTATGTGTACAGGGCACATTATATAAAATTATATATAACCCGAGTTTTATTAACATAATCACGGGGAAAGAACAATTAAATCAAAGTTATACGGAACTTGGGGTACGGAGTGATTGGACGGTTGATCATTGTTTAAAAACCGCGAATGGATTTGCGAAAGCGGATTGCCCATATCGCACTGCTTTTGCGGGATAAGCGGTATTCAAGAGTTTGGCTCCGATTCCATAAAACAAGTGACACGCGTCCGGGGAAAACCGCCACCACTGCATGCCATCATATGATAACGTTCGACCATCGTGCGTTATAGTTCGACCAAGGATGCCCAACGATATTGATATGCGCTGTCGATCTGAAAGGGGGCCATCAGACGGTGGTAGTATGAGGAAGATTCGTGAAGGTTGAATAAGATGAGCGAAGGATAACTAAAGTACCATGGTCATCGCACGTTAACATTCGGCATCGGAGGTCGAGCGATATGCATATGTACCATTGATATTGGAGGCTCGCGATCTAACGGTGATCGGGAAATAGACTTGCGTAAAGTTTATTTTGGTACAGTGGGGGCGCATATGTGGGCCAAGGGTCAAAGGCTTATTGAAATATTAAACTATTTGAAAGCGTTGGATATTGTTTATAAAGTCCGAAGGGTTAATCATAAGGGATTAAAACGTTGTAAATATATTTATTTATAAATTGATAAATAAATTAAAAAGAAATCAAAAACCTCGTGGGCCAAACTAATGGAAATATTGTCAAAGGAATACCTTTAGCAGTTAAATGGTTTTTGACTCATGGTTTTAATAAAGGTGAAATCTATATAAAGGGAAAAAGATGATAATTCGGTGTGTGTGTGTGCGAGGGTTGAAAAAGAAGAATTCCTCGAAGGAATATCTGTATGAACATACGACGTGCTTAATTGATGATTCTGAGTCTATGATGCACCCATTGAGATACATTGATCTCAAGGTGATGAGTCTTGAGTTTATTCAACAGAAGAAACGATGAAGAGCTGGCGCATGTCTGCTGAAGAACACATATAAATCCAGGTAAGTTTATATAGATCTGGCCTGCTCTGCAAAATATTTAATTACAGATCTATACAGGAAAAGCACGTATATATGCGGGTCATCTACATTGAAAGTGCATATGACAGTTGGGGTTTTCTAAAGATTAATATACACAGAAGGATACACAGGATGTTGAATGCACATATTCTCTGAAGTCTGGGTTATTTCTGACATTCTAGTTACAGTGGTCTCACTGTTCTGTTATGAAGTTTTGGGCAAAATATGTTTGTTGATGATTGAATAAAGGGGTTGCGTTGAAGCTGCTTGATCCAGTGTGAAAATTGATGAAACGTGGTCTGCAGTAGATCTGAGGGTCGAAGCCTTCAGTAAGGGGGTTGTAGCTCCCTTCCAGTGGTAGCTGGTAAACGAGAGCAGGGGGTAGTAGCTCCCTTCCAGGAGAGGCTGGTAAATGAGAGCAGGGGGTAGTAGCTCCTTTCCATTGGTAGCTAGTGAACGAGAGCAGGGGGTAGTAGCTCCCTTCCAGGAGAGGCTGGTAAACGAGAGAAGGTTGTAGCCTTCTGCAGGTGGGTGCCTGCGTGCTGGTATAAGTCTGCACCAGCACATATTGTAAGAAGTTTTCTCTATAATAAATATTGAAGACTGAGATTGCAGCAGCGGTGGTTTTCTCCCGAATTGGGTTTCCACCTTAAATCCTGGTGTTCATATGTGTTGTTTATGTTTGATGGTCTATTCTGTTATTTATGATCATGCTTACTGCTCATCTGATGAATGAATGATGCAATGCTCTAAGTAAAGACATAATAAGATATCTGGACATACATGTTGGATGCAATAATGTAACATATGGTTTTAAGAGAAAGAAAAGAAAAAAATTTCAGCCCACCAACAAGTGAAAAATGCGATGACTAACATATAGTATATGTTAAAGGATTCTTAATGCCCTTTAAACATACTAAATTTACAACTTAATGTTCCATTTCCACCACAAGCTATTAAGATCCATTTGGCTTTGTTAACTTTCCCTATGAAACACCTTTGATTCATTATTGTACTTTTGACCTTTCCACGGACCCATAGCCAAATGGTTTGAATTTCTCTTACTCTATCTATTCTTCTTGACAACCAACTTGAGACAAACAAAACAAAACAAGCAAACCCTATTAGTTTAACTAGCCTAAATCAACATCCTAAAACAAACAAGTCATATCTTTTATACAAACATAGAAGGGAACCCTGCGAGTCCAAAAAGGCTAGGTCACAGGACTCCCAAGTTGATTTGATGTTACCCTTGTTCATTTGGTCTTTCCAATTTGACAAATTACAAGGACCTAACATAATGGTGATCACATGGTGGGACCACACGAGTAAGTAACGACTTAAATATTCCTTAAAAACTCAAAAATCCCTGTCAAACTTAGATAAATCACATGTTAGCCAAGAAGATATCGATTGATTTGACATACTAACATAATGGAAAACATACTAGGGAACACTCATTAAAAATATTAGTGTTACATAAAGAACTCATAAAACCCAAAAATATATCTAGATTGGTATCTAATTGTTGATGGTGGACAACAAACAAATCTTCAAAACAATTAGCATCATCCACACAGTGACTCCATATTTCTCATAGGAATCCTCAGGAATGCATTAATAAATCTTAACGGCATAAAGCCCGGCCACATGCGTAATTTGTAGTAATCTTTCGGATAGATACATTTTTCAAAACCCTTACAAACTTTCGGCCTTTACGTATTTATGGGTCGAAAATTTGGCTTCACAAAGAATCAACACTAGATGTCTACTGACCAAACCCTCCTACCATGTTGTTAATGAGAAATAATCCTAGAAAACGATACAGGGTAGAAAATTCAACCTATTGTTAGACCAATTCACAAAGCGAAGTTACGTTCTGAAAACCTTACATCCTTACAAGATACCCGAGTTTGACTTACACCATAAACCTATTCGAGGAACTAGTCTCAAAATTGGATAGACCGAGAAAAACCTTGAGGCTATAAGCTTATAAGCGAGAGTCTATTAAGAAAAGCCTCTCCTTCCACTCCTCATGATTTTCAGCTTCTCCAACACTTTGACTCCTTTCATTCCAAATGTTGCTCAAAATCATTCTAGGCCCAGGGTCAGTACATTGCTACCCCCACTCATATATCCCCTTTGTAGAAAAACACTTCATTTCATCCTCCACCTCCACTCATAAACCCTCCTCTTGTAAATCCTCCTTGGATTCCATTGCCTCATCATGGCGACATGGTATGCCCCTTTAGTTCTACCACAATGCTATGCTCAAAACTACCAATCTAAAATCCCTCACTTTAATGGGGTTGATTACGCCTTCAACCATGTAGACAAGATGAATGATGCTTTTGACTACCAAATAAATAGAAGATAAAACCATGAAAATGAGAATTTTTTAAAGTTTGGGGGAGAAGCAGAAAGTAATGGTTCAAGAGCTTAACCCTAACATCATTCATGATCTCCCTTCCCCTTCATCAAAACATTCATAAAAAGTGGGAGACTAATAAAAATCCTCTTCAAATCTGACAAGAATATGATAACCTTAAAATAAATGTTGGAGAGAGTGTACAATGCTGTTGCCCTTTAGGTTCAATAGTGTTTTACAATGCACTCCCCCTCACACCCAAACCCCCTGAGGCCTAGCCCACAACAGGTGCACTTTCCGGACGGATTTGTGGTCAGGCATGGCTTACCAATTAAGAGAAAGGAATCCCCTCACCTTAGAAGACATGCAAGGGAGCATTAAGTGTAGAAGCCAACCTAATTGCTTAAAGGGATAGAATGAGAGCGAGAAGAGGTTACATACAAAGAAGAAACTATGGCCTCCACATCTAATGCTAAATTTGACAATCTGAGTGAGGGTAATGGAAAGGATGATAGAGAGAATCAACTTGAATAAAAGGCCCCCCTGGGGAAAACAAAGCAAAACCTCAAAACAAAAACATGAAATCAAAACTTAGAGAGAGACCCTCCTCTCAAATAAGACAAAGAAGAAAATGACCATCAAACGAGACCTCCTTTCCAAAGAAAACATGTAGATGAAAGAGAAGAAGTATTTGAAGAGCTACTAGAAAGAAAACCATGTCAATCTAATAGACCCAGATAATGAGGATGATGTTTTTCTCCACGAGAAGAAGAACAAGGTGATATGTTTTCCTCAAACCAAGGCGAAAGAACATATGAGGATTAAAAGAATACAAACTAGGGTTTGAAAATGATATCATGGAGTTCATAGGTAGTATGACCTTAGAAGTAGAAAACCTAAGACATCCCCCAAGAGAAACAAACCGAGAAATTTTATAGGAAGACCCTGAAAACACTCTAAAGACAGAAAATTCCAACATAATGGCCAAGAATCTCGATCAAAGGAAAAACAAAATCAGCCAACATGTTGGTGACCAAAAGCTGCCCTAGTACATCGGCTAGTGGCCACAGAAAAGCATGTCGCCGACATCCCAAATAAAAATCATCAAGCTAAATTTGTTGAAAAGAACATGTATGATAAAACTAATGTAAATATACCAAGAACACAAACACCGATCAGTATTGAAAGTGAAATTGACAAGATAAGAAATATCATACCCTTATTGAATTAGTGACTCAAGATGTATATAGGTCTCAAGTTTTGAAGGCTTTGAACATAGGAAATGACAACGACACTCGAAATCGAAAATTTTGATGACAAGCCAAAATTGTTGTACTGGACGAGAGGTAGAAGGAAAGTTTCAAGAGGGAGTTGTGCCTCCATTCATGTCAGTTTGAACATTCATGACAAAATCCTACATAATCGCATGCTAGGTCAGTGCTTCACACAACCTCATACCAAAGGTAGTGATGGAGATATTAGGCCTCAAAATAACCAAGCCATCACAAAGACTTGTACTTTTTTTATTCAAGTAGAGTTAAATGTACGAGTTTGAGTCAAAGTCTATGTGTCAATCGCTGAAATGCCAGTGGAAACCTAGTCATTGATATTTTAGTGGTTGAAATTCCCCAAAATATGGCATGATATTATCTAGATCGTGGGGAGCCAAACTCCAAAGGAAACTTCCAAATGGACATGACATATCTTGCCATTCTGTCTTCAACCAAACAAGAATACGTAACGAGAATCTCATGAAATACATGAGTAGCTGACCAAGATAGGCCAAACAACGCCACTCTCTATTATATCCATTCAGACCTTGACCCATTTATCTTGTACAATGAAGAACATGGCATTAAAAACCCTAGCAGCCATACATAACAACATAATGGAAAATCGAACTTGAAACTCTTTGGAGCATGAGATTTGATGGATCTTGTGGCAAAGTTGGTTGAAATTAGGTGTTTGGATACACAACACGATAGGAATCACTCTTACAAGATGTATTTTCAATGTACAAACAATATTGCGAGAGTATGAAGATCTTCTCTTAGGGTTACAAATGCTAAAAACCATAGGAGCTAAGGGATTTATGTTCAAGGAGATTAGTTAATCATTAGGAAAATCAAAGGAGAATATTCATCCAAAAACACTAGGCTAAAGAGAACAAGGAATGTTTCCTTAGACCTCTAAATACATTTGAAAAATATGAACTTATCTTTGTCCCAAGAACTCCAGAAACAGCCTTGCAAATGAATAGCACTGTTGCCGGCCACTAGCCAAATTCCTCATGTAATGAAAAATACAACGTAAAGGTCGAAAACGGGCTACGGTACACATTAACATAAATTAGTGGAAATTGTTTGAAGGTGACAAACACATTGAAGACTTCTTGCAATCCAAAAATGAATTTGAAATGCCAAAACAGCTTAGATCATGAGAGAGGACTGCTCTAATGAGGAAAAACACACAAACAGAACCACCTTATACGCGATGTAAGTACGCGGAACACCCTCATGAGACATAATTGTGCGGGGATCCAAGATCAAAATACCTTAAAGAGGTATTGCAATGCAAAGACAACTTTATTTCCAAAGAGGACTTTCCCCTTATAAGAGTTGTTAAATTTCAATGATGTTACTAGGAAGCCTAAAATGGAATCCATAGAAACATATGTAGAAGAATGCAACATGAAAGCGGTGAGGAAGAACCTAAAATGATAAAACTATCAAAACACTAGCATTATTATAAAACAAAAATACATTGAGCTATTCAAAGAAGTTTAGTTTGTTTGCATGGGAATATGAGGACTTGAAGTCCTATGACACAAACATCATTCAACACAAGATTCCTCTCAAGAAAAAGCTGAAACCATTCAAAAGCGAGAAATTGTGTAGGATAAACCCTATCCTAATGCCTCTATTTGAAAGAAATTAAAAAGATGTATGATGCTAGAATAGTCCCACTCATGCTCAAAATGGGTCTCAAACCTTGTGTTGGTGAGGAGGAAAACGGAAATTAGGCTATGCATAGACTTGAAATTTAAACAAAGCCTACGAAAGACAACTACCCTTTACCTAAGATGGATCATATAATGCAAGGTGGTAGAGCAAAATAATATCTTTGCTTGATGGTTTTTGAGGTATAATCAAGTGCTAGTTCTTCCAAGTGATCAGCACAAAGCTGCTTTCACTACACCTTGAGGCACATTCATGTATGTCAAAATGCCTTTGGGTTAATGAATGCCGGAAAATTTTCAAAGAGCCACGGACATTCCTTTTCCAAAAATAGGCTACTTCATTGTGATATACCTTGATGACATAATTGTCCTGTTAGTGATGAAGAACTTTCAGATCACTTGAAAAGTCTTTGAAGAGGTACTTAGAGAGTATGGTTTATCTTTGAATCGAAAACTCTATTTGGCCTTCAAGAAGGGAAAATTTTAGGCCACATCATGTCGAATAAAGAGGATCAAGATTGACCCAAAGTTGAGATCTTCCAGATCATCCATCCCTAAAGCATTAAAGCGATATCCTTCATTGGAAAGATCAACTTCTTAGGAAGGTTCCAGGGATAATTTTAGGGGCGAATTTTAGCCCAAAAGGCGGTACAGGGTTTAAGTTTTGTGAGGGCGAATTTTTCATAAAACCCATTTTATATAGTTTTATATAATTAGCCCTATATTTATTTTAAAAATAATTAATTATTCCATGTTAGCCCAAAAAATAAATGGGATAAACATTAAAAATATGGATTAAGCTGATTTTCGGAGTTTTGGAAGCGATTTGAATCGCCTTGAATTCTTTTGGGTAAGACGGACATTGGATTTACATTCGCAGATTTTCTTGGTTGGGGCTTTGGGGATTTCTTGGTTTGGGATTTCAGTACATGGAGTATTGACTCCTCTGTGACATTTGGCGTAGGTGGCCGTTCATCTTTCTTGACATTGTGCCCGGTGTGATTCGGCCTTTCGATTTAGGTTCTATTTCTCCCCTTCTCTTGCTTTAGTGAGATGTCTTCGCATATCTTCACGACTCTCTTACATTTTAGCCATTTTTAACGCTGTTGTATGATTTTTTAAACCATACATGAGTGTTCAATTTTTTCGAGGGGCATTTTCGGGGTTTTGAGAGTTTGTTGGCTTGTGTGGGGGTACCCATTTCGTTCCCGTGGCCAGAGTAGGTATTCGAATCGACGATGCTGTTGGGAGCTGGTTTGTTGGGTTCTTTAAGGTCGATTTGGCATATGAATGAGGAGGCTACAACCCATCTTCAAGCTTGGAGGAGTTGTGGACGGATCCTTGTGTCCTGCAGCATTCATCATTTTACAGGGTATGTTAACGATAAATGTTCAAATGTTAACTTGATGGCTTTATTGAGAATGGCATTATACCACCGATTTTCCACAACCAATGCGGACTCAAAGGATAACATTTGAATTGCAAGGAACTTATTCTGACTTTCTATGATGATACAAAAACGAGAACAAGATCCTTGGCGTGCACATTATGGGTCCAAACTTATTTGGTGAGATAATTCATGAAGAACATTGTTGCTTTACAATATGGTGCATCTAGTGAATATTGCTAGAACATCATGGACACCCAACTTACTCGATCATTGTTAAAGAAACTGCCATGTGGCAATTTGTGACCTATCCACTTTTAGTGTGGTGGATATTTTTTTAAAACAGGTTATCATAGATTTATTTTTCATTTGGATATGTAGTTTTCCTACTTAAAAATTGAATGACATCCTGGTTTTCCTTGAGATGGTTTCACAATTTTCAATTCATTCCCATAGTTCGAAACAAACTTTTGACAAGTATGAGGAAATGAGTTGTCTTATGCAATTGAATAAAGACCATATTTCAAATTACACGAGAATTTGAAAATGCGTAAACACAATTGATGATTTTTTGAGATAAATTAGTGTGACATACGTTGTGGAAAGCAACAACCATGTTAAGCAGCTACTGCAGGTGATTGACATATGTTTTGTGAATTCTAGTTTCAACTTGTTGGGATTCAGTTTTATATTCTTTGCATATGTTAATTCTTTACAATTGAAATTTTAGTGATGGTTGCAGATGGTTTGTTAGCCACGCTAAAACACGGCTGTAAAGACCCTCTGAAGTAGTCAAAATGAGTTAATGTAGAATTTAACTATTGCACATAAATTCTTATATGCCTTGTGCTCAATCCTTGTAGGTATCCATGGGGTCGTTTAAGTACTAAACCTCGAGCCGGGGAAAATGCTTCTGACAGAAAGGTAAAATCATGGTGTTAAAATTCCTTGAAAACGTGAATGATGGAGGTTTTAATAAGCATTGAAGACTTGCTTGAGTTGGTGCTAGTGTCTAAAAGTGATATTCATAGAATAGTACTCATACATCCATTTAATGGCCAATGTAGAATCCCCATTCTCCATAGAAGGCTGTAATTGTGAAATTCCTTTTGATAATGCTAGTTTCATGAGTACATGAAGAATGCTTTCTCGATATTATTGTTCGTGCCTCTTCCCATGTTTGCTTTGGTGAATATAATGCGGTCTAACGAGAATAAGACTCCTCCAATGCGAGTCATTGTCGGCCCTTGGCAGGCTCCGTGAAGAAGAGCCCAGGGAGGATGCGCCGAACTACTAGTTCCCAACCACTCTGAACTTCAGCCTTTTATTTTGGTATGGCGAAGATGACGTATCTCCCGGCAAAACACAGAGGAAAGTTTGTATAGTCCTATCTTGAGACAAACATCATTGCACCCAACTATATGCCCCACCAAGGTAATACAAGGGCTAACTGCGAAATTATTTAAGTCACTTGCTGAAACCATAACTTAGGGCCAACCCTCAGCTGACTGTATTGCCAAACATCATTTGTCCCAATCCTTTGATTTACCTCTTTGCAAAATTTGTGGCGAAAGGACACGAAATGAATAAGCACTATATCACTTTCATATAAGATACATATATCGGGGCTATGCTTGTTCTTTTTTTAAGTAGGTCCCAAGTAGGAAATTTGTATCCGTTAGTTAAAACCACATAAACACTTGTGTCTTCTTTGGGGACTGTACCTTCAAACCTTGGGCCACGTCAAGTTCTCTCCTTCTTTTCGGTAGATAGTAATGCTTCATAGCATAATTTAGCTGATAAGGTGCACACTTTCTGGTTCCCTCTGCACATGATCTCATCTGTTCTCTCAATACGATGTACCCCGTTCATGAATTTTTGAGATGAAATTAGTCCATGCTAACAAGTTCATCATCTAAATCTGGTTACCTGCAGCAGTCAACCAATCCTGGCACTTGGATATACGTATGCTCTTAATCGACTCGTTGATTCAAAGTGAAAATCCTCATCTCTGTAATGCTGAATCAGATCACGAGGAAGAAAAATTGTATTATGACATCCCATTATTGTATTGACTCATATTCGGCCATAAAGCCAGTCGACCTTCCATGCTATGTGATTTCCAATGATCGGGGCAATTTTCAATTTCCGGCCAGCTTACCTTTTTGACTTCGATCATATTTTTCATAGTGATAATGAACATCAATATGCTTTGGCTTCAAATGATGAGTTAGGTTTCATTCCAGGAAGATTGCACTCGACTATCACAATTTGTCCTTAAAACACGACTTGTATTAACTCAATACCTAAACACAAATCTGTCTATATCTTATCTGCCTTGCTTCCTTGTTGCAAAAATTATTGCCATGTATTCAGCTTCTCTAGTTGAGAGTGCCACTCTGATTGTCCTTTGCTCATCCTGATTTCTCCTCCAAATATGTTAAATACATAACCACATATTAATCTTATGCGATCCATATCTCCGGCATAGTTTGCATGAAAACACTAAAAAACCACCCCAAAATTTTTTTGGGGGTCTTTCGAACCCCTTGAACAAGAAGGGCTACTTCCCCCCCATGTGACTCCTCTTGCACATCGTACATTATGCAATATGTGGGGATAATTGTGTAAAGATATAACACTGCCAACACACACTGCTTAAATATGAATTGGGGGATTGGGTATGTTATGCGGTGATATCGGAAGTTGTGGTTCAAACACTAGGCTTGGAGCCCAAAGAGATACGCACGAAATGCATTTGGAGTGAGATAGAGAGCTCACGCCCAGTTGTGTTTTGTATCGGTAGCATTGCCTAGATTCCACTCGGGTCAAAGGGTCATGTTGCTTGGATTGGACTTTGTTGTGTAAATGAAAAAATGTTCTCTTGAAGACGAGTGTGAATGGAAAAATTGTGCTTTGTGAGTTGTTTCAAGAAGTATGGGCCTGGGCGTGCAGTATGACAAGGTATAAGTAAATAGGAAAAATGCGGTGGATGAAATTGTATACATGTAGATATGTGTATGTTGGACACCTGGTTGGGATGGCAAGGCATTTTTCATGAGGTAAATGATGAGGAAGTTTATGCCACAAGAACAAATGGGTCTTGTTCATGTTGGTGAATTATATGAAGGATAGAATGTGATTCAATCGAGGCGAGAGCAAGCATGAGGTGTTATGCTTTGCGTAGAGATGGTACTGGATTGCTCTAGGGGGGCTCCATGTAGCACATGATGTCATAAAAGAAAATGTCAAGGAAAGCTCTAATGGTAGAGATAGAGACACAATGTTGGAAATATATCCTTGAGGATTATTTGAATAAACAGGAAGGTGGATCCCTGGAAATCAGATTTTTCTTGAAGTTTAGATCCTGAGATCATGTATAAGATTGATGCACATGGGTTTCTATGTGCATGGAAGGGTATACAAGGTATACCTAAGTATCATAAGTAACTTGTATGATGGAGGGCATGGATGCCTTGCAATAATATGAATGTTGATGCAAGTGGCGAGAATGCTTTGCTACTAGTATGATAGAGTAGTGGAATATTGATCTTGTTGAAGATTTTATGCCCAAGGAAGATGTTTTTCTCCTTCAATTAATTATTGTAAGCACTCACTTAATTATTGTAGTACTCACTTATAAAGTGAAGTGAGTTAACAATCATGTCTCAGATTTCCTCATGGAAGAAGTTAATAGTGAATGTGTTTGTGTGGATTTGTTTTAACAATTTGTTGATTAGATTAATCTATATTGTGGAAATTCTGAGATTTCCCAACTCAAACTCATACCACAAAACCTTCAAACTATTATAGATTAATCTAGTTTTGAGAACTTATTTTTACTAGTTGGAATACTAACAAAAATGTGACTTGCAGTTGGAACAAAATTTCAACTTCAAGCCATTATATGTCAATGCATATATTGCCAAGGAAACCAAAGTATATTGGAATAAATTCTTTCAAAAAAACTTATGATGGTGTGTTGTTTTAGAGCACACCAAAATCTCATACAATAGTAAGGAAGGAAAGATAGGTCTAGCGAAGGGAACATACAACCTGGATGAAAATTCATCATTAGTGGTAAAATCGAGATAGGAGAAAAGCTATTGAAATCAATGTTGATAATATCGGTATTGGCAAAATATCGGTGGTCAGAAAAAATATTATGAAGCAATATGTTGAAAATATTTGGAAAATATGAACAACATGGATACATAATATATTCATTTTTTTCTTTAGATTTTTAGACATATAAAGCAATAATAACATGAAATAAACACATTGACACATAAAGAAAAATAAATTGTTACTAGCTTCTCAAGTTTCAGTGATGAACGAGAAATGATTGGATTAGCACTACATTTTATTGACGGGCTTGCTCATATGTGGGGAGTTGACTGGATGGCAATCAAATATCGTTAAAGATGCATTTGAGAGATTTATTTTTATTCCAATATAAGAAAAAAGCAGGATAAGTTACATGTGAAAGTGTATTCTTCAGCTTTTAATGCAAAACAACGATAATGGCCGACAATACTTCACCTCTTAAAAACTAATTAACAAAGTCGATAAAGAAAATACACCCAAATGTGTGTCCATAAGTTTTAGCCCTCTACAGAAAATCTTATCATGCAAAATCAAATCTGAAATTTACTTATGACGAAATTTGCCAAATAGAACGGCCAGTACCTATCTTCTTCAATGTTGGATCACACAACCATTTCAACCTTGACTTACGTCGTGATCAGAAACACCAAAACATAAAGAAATAGATCTCCTTTGAAAATCAAAATAAGTTACAAATGTTGTGACTAGAAATTTTATTAATATGCCTAAAGACAAATTCATATACATACTATAACATCATCAAAGTGGTAAAATCTTATTTGATGGAAAACAATGAAAACCCTTATGCCAAGGGAACTCGACCAAGCATGTGCACAAGCATATCTTCTCTTCTTCCTTGAATAAGTACAACCTACGGTTTTCTATCACAAAAAATAATCCTTAATTCTCCAAGGGAGGAAACCCTAACCTTAGTGTTTTGAATGGTCCAAGATGCTCCAAGCGATTCATGGACAAGATAAAGTACAAAGAAAATTTGAGAGAGAGGAAGATGACTTCTTCTGATGCTGTTGTCACATCTCTAATATAAAGTGAACACGAATGATGAGTGTGTGAAGAGACATCTCTCTACCCTGTATATATATGAGAGTTAGGGAGGCCAACAATACATATTTGGAGTTTGATACCCATATGAGCAACCTACAATAATCACATATAGGCTTGCACTTGTGGAGCACTACACTTTAATAGCAAACATGTCAAGATCCAACATTTGTTCACAAGCAAGGCTCTTAATACAAGGTGCTCAGTATGCAACGGAAACACTCCTGACCTCCAAAAACTCCAAACCCCTTAAGCCATACTCCACTATGCCTACTCGCCACCAACATTGTCTCAACCAGCACATCCTCAAGCCAACTCCAAGCCTATATGCAATAACCTTGTGTTCTCTAGGGCTTGTTGCCTCCCCAGATAGAAAAAAGTCATTGATCCTCTAAGGTGTTCTCAAAGAGTGAGACGCTATCTCATTTGGTGATCATGAAGGATGTCACCTAAGCTATCGAGAGAACTCAACAACGGAAGAATACCAAGCAAGCACCTAATTGATGTTCGCCAAACCATTAAGTAAGCCATATGTTAAATATATCATGGATTATCTCCCCATGTCCCAAATCCATCATAGATTGTCCAAGGGTTAAAAACACACCATGTATCTCAAAGCTCATGAAGCACCTCCAAACATAGTGTAAACACTTTAGGAGTTGTGGACCCGGATCAGCATATGTATCTCAGCTTCATCTTCAAGCTTGGAGAGTTGTGGACCGGATCAGCAATCTCTTGCCCATTCTTCTCATTTTCGGTATGTTGAGTAAATGTTAGAATTTGTCCTTTGTTTTTCGTCTTTAAATTGCATATTTGAAATGTCTTTAAAGAGTTTGTACTTTCAACCTTCTACTAGTTTGGTGAAGCATGAACTTTGCATATGAAGATGGGGTTTGCAATGTTGCGTATTTGAATTTTACCATGGCCACGAGCGAAAAGACCTTGCATGGATCCTTGTTGATGAGGAAATGTATTGAAAATATTGCAAGAAACCTTAAATGTTGGTTGGGGTGCGGCGAGGATTCTATGGATTTGAAAAAACACTTAGATGGTATAAGAGGTCGAGTTGGCACCATGTACGGCACCATTAGATGAGATTGGACGGTTTAGATTAGGAGTACAAAATCGGTGTGTGAAATTTGGAGAAAGCAAAATTGTAAAGGAGATGCTTGTAGGATCTTTTGGACTATAGAGGCTACTTAGAGCCTTATTCATTACGGATTTTGTTGTAGTATGTATTGCCATCGGTGCCATTTTGATATATTCACCCTTACATGGTATACACATGGCTTGAGACTTAACATATTTTTTCTCTAATAGTTTGAATCTTTTTAAAATATATTTTTATTTACAACTTAATATTTTATGCAACTTTTAGTAAGCTGAGTTCTTGAAATCATATTTAATTAGGAGTCATTTAAGTCGAGGATTTGTCCCCCTCGTTCAATTTTGAGTACGAGTCCAAGGTTAGAACTTTGAAATAGCTTGCATGTATAAAAGAGTAAAGAATGGTATAAAAATATGCCATGCAAATAAATAGGAGTGGAAGTGATGTATCATGTATTGTTTGGAATATCCAAAACTTCCAAATTGAGGCAAAATTAGAAAGGCGGGAAGTTAAAGCATTTCTTGTGTTCTCTGCATGATCACGAGTGGAAGAATTACATTCATGTTTTGCTATATACGCAACACATAAAAGCATGGATAATATACAATTGTATGTGTCTTGAGGCCTAATTGAAATGAGATATTATAACTTAAATATAATGAAATTTTCACTGTTAGTTGGAGCTCCAATACCATTGTTATGATATTAAAATTGATCCATGGTGATGAAAGAGAGCAAAGAGTATACAAAATTAGGCAAATTCTAAGCTACTACCAAATCTGGAAAATTCTTAAAATACTTAAGTAGCAACATGTGAATGCAGAGCCATTGCTATTGTGAAAGTGGAACGATTATAGCGATTTCCTATTACTGACAGCCAACTCATGGTGTTAGCACATTTTCCTTTAGCAATTGAGAACTTGAAATGCCAGTGTATAGGGTATCTGAGAGACTAAAATAGAACATTTGTAATTACAAGAACTTTTAGAAGTTAAAATAGAACATTTGTAATTACGGGAACTTTTTTCAACCATATATGGACATAAGTACTTTCCGGAAGAAGTTATGGATGCCAACCTAGGCCAACTCCAAGAGCGAGTGTGGGCATTTGACTAAGAGATTACCTCTCAAGAGCGCTACAACAAGACATTCCAACAACATGGCCTCTCTTGGGTCTTGTGATCTATTTTATAACTTCCTTCTCCCTCTTACATTTTTGCTTTGAATGTTGAGTAGATGGCTTAGCACACGTGCATTTCTTTTAGTATTTTGCTGGCATGATTCCTATTACGATTTATTTTAGTAACTCCCCTAGGGACTCTTATTGTGACTTGTGGGTTTATTTTGTGACATCCACCACACGAGACTCTTATTGCAACCTTTAAATCAACAATTCGATTTGTAATTTACACTAGCACGAGTTGTGGCAATAAATGCCCAAAATATTACAACTAATATTAAACCCCTAAAATTAACATTTAGTACACCTACTAAAAAATCTAATAGCTAACATTAAGTACGCAGTGAGCACATAATTGACACGAAGTGCACAAGGTACAATATTTTTGAGCATTGTAATAGTGCCTTCCTTGAATCACTTTACCTTTGAGAATCTAAGGCATTGAAGCATTTCTAAACCACGATTCCAACTTGTTGTTAGTCTTGGAGGCTGAAAGTCGTGGAATACATCTTCAGATCATCAATTAATTGTTGCGGGCCGTTTATAGAATTACATGGAAGATGGAAAAGCATACTAAGCAAGTTGTTGTCAAATTTGCTTACCATGACAAATCAATTAACACCTAGTTGCGACCTTGATTGTGAGATATTGATATCCTTGTTCATGTTTCATGATAAGTTCATCAGGGTGTTAAAATTCATCCATTGCATTCAACCATTGTGCCCACGATGACAATATCGACCGTTACCAAAGGCTACAACTTAAAAGTTGAACTCAATTTATTACTTATTAGCTGTAATTTATTTCTTTGATAATCCCCTTGCTTCCCATCATAGTGTCATCCTTGTTCCTACCTTGAATCAATCTTAGAGCCATTTGGAGCCTTTGGATATTGAAGTAATTTCAAACCTTGAATCCAACTCAATTAGGTGGTCTTGTCCTAGAGTTTGGTGGTAATCTAGGGGGTGGTTCTTGGAGTACATATTCGAGTCATCAAATCAAATGTTGGAGGTCAACTAATAAATTCTGAGATCATTTTAATTTATCTTGGGCAAGTTGTTTGGTCGTGCCGTTTGCTAAGATACGTCAATTTGCACTTGATTGCAATCTTACACAGTTGTGATATATTCTTATGAATGTTTGAATTTCATGTATAGTTTGTGAAGTTTCGTTGGAAATTCACTCATAGTATTCAACCATTGTGCCTAAAACAACATTGGCACGTCCTAGAGGCTACGATGGAAAAGTTAGATTGTAGTTCTCCGGTAATTTATTCCTTTGATAATCACAATACAATTAGCCATTGACGGCAGGGAATTAATAATGAGACAATTTTTATGCCCATGGATGACATCGAGTTTCCATTAGCCATTGACACTTGTGAAATCAATAATGAGATGACTTTTAGGTCCTGGTGACGTTTGGAATCTTTGAAATGATGAGCGATGTAAAATCGCTCCGTGGTTCTTCCTAAACTTTGCTTTACTCTCTTGGTTTGATATAAAGTGATTCCTAGAATGGGCAAAACAATTGGAAATCCTTTTTGCTCTTGGCTTATATTTTTGCTAATTCCTTTTGATCACTCCAACCACTTCGAGTTAGTTTCTTCATCTGTGAATTCAATCACATGGGTCTTGTTGAGCTTTGAACCACTTCTCTTTATGATTAAAATCCCTTGAGCATAAACCAACAATTACTATTGGATCTAACACTCAACACGTGCGAGTTTGAGAGAGAAAGATAACTAATTCGTCCTTATTTTCATCCTTCTTGATCTTCACTAGGATGCTTAGAACTGTCTTCTTGAGAGAGTTAGAATTGGTGTTGGAAGAATGAGGTCAAAGTTTGCCTTTATCATAGTGATCCACCTTGGCAGAAGGAGTGTGTGTTTTGCCCAGGGCGACTTGACTTGGAGGGAGGTTGACTTGACAACTTTTGGAGCCAAAAATTCCAATTTAAAAATTCAAATTTTTCTTTAAAAGTTGCAAATGGACTTTGACTCAAGACAAAATTTTATTTTGAATTTAGCATTTAAAATATGCTTTAAAATAATAAATACATAATTACATCAAGTGACCAAATATACATTTTGAAGACCGTATGGTTACAAATTTAACACTCACTCTTAACTAGGGAGGTATTCTCAATCATAGGACGTTATAGAGTTCTCAAGTTGACAAATTTTCTAAGAAAAGGTTATCTCAAATCATCATCAAGTCTAATATCATCATCTATCATCAACTTCTGCTAGTAGCCACATGTCCAGGGTAGTACCAAACCCATGGCTCACCATCGACATACTGGACTCACTCCTCAGTGTGATCAATCCCTAAAGCTGAAGAACTCAGCCACTCTTTATCTCACATGGAATATGTATCCCTGCTCCTCGACGTTACTTTGCAACTCTTGGTGCAAATTCTAGTATTACTTGATTTTTTCCATGCTTATGAACATGGTTGAGAGGAACGATAACAACAATGGATTTGCATGGAAAACACATAATTTTTTTCAAACGTGAAAGTTGTGATTCGTTACTAAGTTTCTTTAATTATTTTATAAATCATTACACATCAAATAACTTTACTCCTTAAGTGGCATTACATTCAACTTATTGCACAAGTATGATTTAAATGTATCAATCAAAAGTATGATTTTATCTATATTTGATAGTACAAGTTAGACCCATCATACAATACATAGGAGAGCGTTATGGCTATGAAATTCAATATGAAATAATCTATTGATTGCTACTATTACTATTATATAAGAGGTGCTCCTCCAGTAGCCATTTATTAGCTATACGAAGATGGATTTTGAAATTTATTGTTACTATAAGATTATGTATAAATTTGTGAGTTGCGGACAACTAAGTAGAATTTGGTAGAATTTTGGAGTATGTGTAATTCATAATGATCACTTTTCTTCTCTTCATTGATGACTTTCAATGTGTGAGTTTTGAACTAATCCATTGCATTATCAATGTGTCAAGGCTAAAAAATGGACCTATATGTCAACTAATTATGATCTTTCCTAGGAACATGAATCCTAATTTTTGTAGGTTTAAAATTTATGCAAGTTTCTCTATTGTGGTCGAATATGTGGAGGTTATCTCAAAATTTATTTAACGTACCATGGATCTAAATTTCTTATGAACTTTCAACACTATAACAAACTTTGGTGCAAATTGTTGATCCGTTCTCACTTGGTTAGGAGTTATAGATGTTAATGAAAATTTTGTGTTCATGCATGAGAGTTGGGTGCAAATGTACAATGTTGTGTAGCATTAGTGTGATAAATATGGGATAGTGCAAAGCATAGTTTTGAAGATTAATTAAATTGACTTGTACCTAAATCAACTCAATCAGTTGATTGATGGTTGAAGGTTAATTGTTGGTTCAATGGACAAAAGATCTTGCCAGGCCCAAATACCAAGGGAAAAATGGAGCCCATCATTGAGTTAACATTTGCAATTCTCCCTGCCTGATACCTTCCATACTTCTACCTCAAACTCCTCTCCAACCTCAATAATAGTGCTAGTAGTAGGCATGAGCAACAACACTACGCTTAGCGAGGAACTGTAAAGACACATTTTTCCAAACTACATGAGAACTACTTCCCTCACGAGTCACCATGTGCCATACTTGGTCTGTTGGTTCACTTCCTTCAACTCCCTACAGTTCATTATACATATCTTCATTGGAACCAACACCACGAACTCCACTGAACGATTCACCATTTTGTACTAGTGATTTTGCCATTTATCTTGGTGATTTGCCATGATTTTACAAGATAATATAATCTCTAGAGATTCGCCAAATATATACATATTATATTATTAATAAAATCGCCTTCCATTTTTCCTATGTATCATGGGGATTCGCCTAATTATTATATATATAAATTTAGTGGGGTTCTTAAAATTTTCCCTGGAAGGTTCATACCAAACCTTACAGAACTCCTAAGAAACATTACAAACATGCTGAAAAGAGAAATAGGAGTCAAATGGACCATAGAAGCAAAGCAAATCCTTTGGGCCCATTAAAACAAGCACTTACCCAAACACCGAGTTCAATCAGCCCTAACTTTACCAAGGACTTCTTCATCTTCTCATTTGCATCAAAACACACCATTGCTGCAAGTATTTCTACAAAAGAACATGATAGGACAAGAACAACCCATAGATTTCTTCAGTAAGGCTCTAAGAGATGCACCTCTGAAATATAATATCATGGAAAAACAAGCCTTTTCCTTAATTAAAACCTTAAAAGATTTCAGAGTTTACATCTTGCATTCATATGTCATTACTTTTTTTCCTCGTGCAGTTGTTAAGGACATACTAAATCAGGATCTTGATGGTAAAAGAGGTAAGTGGATTTTTGTCATCTTAGAGTAAGATTTGGAAATCAAGCCCACCAAGCTAATAAAAGGAAAGGGTAGCCAAGCTTGATGAAGTGACAACAAAATTTCAAGCATTGGACATAAACATGATACATTCCTTGAATGAACAAGAGGAGTTAGCAACTCACCTATTGAAGAAGCATTTAAGTCACTCTAGTATGTTGATATATTATGTGTGTTTTTTAATCCTAAATGCTCCTCTTTGGTTTGTAAAACAAAATATATTCTTCAAACAAAAAGCGTAAATTTTTGCATTTCTAAGACAAAGTTTTATATTGGAAAAATTAAATTTAGTTATCTTGTTTAAATTTTTACTTAAAGAGATGCGAGATAGAATCATGCATGAGTTTCATGAGAATGTGGAGGTCATCTATATTGGAAAACCACACTGACAAAATCATAGAGCTAGTTTCTGTTAGCCCACTCTTTTCCCTAATATCCACAAGCTAGTAACTTGCCATAAATGGAAAATATTGAGGAAAGAGAAAACTACTTTTGTCTTTGTCTTTACACCCTATTAGTATTGAAACTCCTCTTCAACGAGTGGGGTTTACATTTCATTGGAGAAATCCACCTTGCCTCCCTCATGACAATGGATCCTCTTGCAATGACTATTTCACCAAGTGGATAGAAGCCATCCCTTCAGAATTTGTAACTTAGTAATCATCAAATTCCTTGGAAACCAATATTAAATCGATTTTGGGCTGCTCAAGAAAAATCATCCTTTTGCTAATCTTTGTTTCATTTAAATCCAAGAGAATGGTATACTTTTTCCACAAGTATCACATTACATTAGGGAATTCTACAACCTATTACCCTCAAGGTAATGGGTTGGGCCCCAAATGCTCTGTATTAGTTTGGTAAACATCATCGAAGTTGTTGGAAGAGAACAAAAATTCATGGCACAACAAATTGGTGCATGCACTATGGGAAGACAAATTAACAAGCAAGAAATCAATTAATATGTCTCCCTATCAACTAGTGTATGGCATGGATGTAGTTTTTTCCTACATCCTTAAATCCAGTGAAATAAAGCTCCTCGAGAGGTACAATTAGAGGAAAGTGATATGCGAGGAGGCTGACAAACCATTGATTGTAGCTATCAAGGGAAAGTATACAATAGGACAAGCGATTACAAGAATATCAAGAAAATCTTTGATAAAGAGGACGAAGCAAATGATTTCGATTGGAGACAAAGTGTTAGTGGGATTCAGAAGGGAGGACAAAAACTGACATGGAAAATTTGAAAATATGTGGAAGAGCCCTTACATAATCCATTGGATTGAAAATCAACAATGAAATTCTTTCTACAAGAAATGGATGGCAACAGAGTTATATGGAAACGTCTTGTCGATGGCCTGGATGACCTTCAACTCCTATTTTTTAAAGTTTAGATTTAAAACTTTATTCATTGTACATAAAATTTCTTGAATAAAAAATATCAAAAAAATGAAAATACAAAACAAATAAAAGAAGAAAAATATGGCAAATAAAAAGAAGAGGTAAAGCCCCCATACCAAAAAAAAGAATATGTTTGAAAGTGTGCAAAATGTTTGGCGAGAAGCTTCTCATCTCATGGAGGAACTCAACGCCAATGGGGACCATTGTTTCCTAAGGGGAGGAATGACCCGGTGGATATTGTAGTGGCCACCCACCTATTCCACTTGAGTCCCACCATTGTCTCTTTGATTTTTCATTTGTACAACTTACTATTTTAGCATTTTTTCGGGTCCTGAACTTTGTGAGCCATTTTTGAGGACCTAAACGAATTTTTTTGGAAAATTGGGAGCAACGTGTCCACACATAGTGTTGATCACATCAAAATTTGTAGTCCTCGAATAGATATTTCTAATGAGGTATGGTGTACGATAAACATAAATTGTATGCCAAAGTTGAAACACCAACTTACGAGAGCAGGGGCCCATAGTTTGGCGCTTCATCTCTAAGTTAGGCTTTTGGATGTTTAGGGTTTTCCATTGTTTCTAAATAATAGAAAGGCCCTTGAGCCTCATTGTAACATAGTTCAAGGCTAGCCACCACATATCTTCTCGAGAGATAAGCCCGGTGCCCTAGCTAGTTTTATTTCCATTTTATTTGTAAGCAAATTTCGAGTTCTTAAAATATTAATGAAATGAAGTGTTATTTCCTTGCATCTTTTTATTTATGGTTATATGTGTATTGTTGCATTCTTTGCATAAATCAGGATCAATCTCATTGGACTCGGAGTCAATTCAATATTTCATATATCCTTTTGATTTAACGCCAATCCCTCTTCAAAATTGTCATTCCAATTATTGACTCTTGGGTTTGTGAAACTCACATTGGTGAGTTTTATGTAGTTAAAGTTATATAAGGATTTGACACTATGCTACAATGTTCCTATTGTTATTATCCCTTTACTTGAGCATACGGAACATCTTCTATGAACACTCATGCAACTTGTTGATTGCTTGGGTATAATGTTCATTAAGTACATTAATGTAGGACGATAGCATTGTTTTTGTAAGTTCAAAGGTTAAATTTTCAACTTTGATAATGTCCTTATCCAATTCAAAAGATTGTATTATAATTTTTTTCCTTCTTATTTGATTAAAATTTATCCTCTATTTTTGAAGGAGAGTAACCATTTTTCTTGGTAGTTAAAAGCTGGTTTAACGGTCTAAATAAAAGACATCAGTGTCATCCTCCTTTTTGGCAAGAAACATTAGCTCCCCCACCAGGGAGACACACTTGGTTTAATATAATTCTTGTCTACTTATAGGTAAATTTCAATTCTTATTGTTCGAGAATATTCACTCTATACATCGTTAACTTTTTTTTTTTTAGCATTACATTTTATAAATTTCTTATTTGTAGATAACTCTTCCATAGGCTCATTCTGTTGGTTGTCCCCAATTCTAACTTGGGAAGCATACTTGGCTTGACTTTTTCCTTATTTTCATTCTTGTTGATAACAAAAAATGTTTAATGGTCACTATTTTTTTCATTTTCCATTAACTATATCGATTTTCCTATTTTCTCGATCGAAAATACCTATTTTTCAAGCAAATTCATTATTTCACTACATTGTTCCATTAAATCATTCCCATTAGAAGATCATATGAATCTATAGGAAGGATGTTTGATTGAAAATGTTTGTACTATTTTCTTTAAGACATTAAAATAATTTAGTTAGTTTATGAGTGACCTTCTTCTTTGTTCTTGAATTTAATGGTACCGATCTAGTCTTGACATTTTTCTAGTTTTCAAACTATATTTTTCCACTATCTTGAGGCTAATATAATTTAAGTTTTACTCTTTGAATGAAGTAAAACGGACACGAGATAGGTCAAAATTTGTACACAATTTCAATCATTGCGCGACTCATTTTTCGGTTTAATACATTTTTATTCCTTTTTTACTTGTTCTCTCTTGCTTCTACTAGTTCTTAATTTGATCGATCACATTGTCTTTTATTACTATTAACAGTTGTGTTTTTCGAACAACCTCTTTCATAATGTTAGAATTTTCAATTTCAATTTTGTATTTTTAGATGAGGTTTTGAACGGTTCGGAATTCCTTTATTACTTTTCCTTTTCTTCCTTGATGTTAGGCACATATCGAAGAAATTTTGTGAATTTAATCACAATTTCATATAGTGAGTCTTCCTTAGTTCTTACTTTTTTTCTTCAAGCTAGTGTAAAATTTTGGTCTCTTTCACCAAAGTGTGACTTTGGCAATCGCTGTAGTAACCCACAAATCTTACTTTCAAATTTCTTCTTTATTCATATACCTAAGTATTTTACCATGTTTAGGTGTCGAGGTTTCATCCATTTCCTTCTCTTATTTAAGGACTAGAGAATTTATTTAATTTAGAATTCTCCTTGCACTCCCTTTTCTTCTCTTTAGCGAGATCCTTCCCCACTCTTAGACCTCTACGAGTTGGGTTGTTTTTCATTTGAAAAATATACTTGGAGGAAATTTCTTTACCAAGTTCTTTGCTCAATCTTTTGTAGCAATCGGTCATTTCTAGTCTTTAAGTGAACCCTTTCTTTTTGTAGTATAAATTTTAACATTTAAGCATTTGGATGCGGTAGGGCCTCCCTTCTCGGTTCTCTTACAACTCTCCTCTATCGGTTATGACGATGGGCGGAAATTTTTTGAACTTATTTACGCACTAGCTTCTACTACATATCTATTAATTAGTAATCATAAATAATATTTTTAAAATGATTTTGACAATAAGAATTCTCCCTGTGTTGCAACCCATAAGCCCATATTTTAAACTTAACAAATGCTATTTGTAACAACTCCAACTAGCTTAAATTTTCTTTAATTTTTATCCATAACTAACTATTTGTCCTTTTTTATTCTCTTGTACTTACGGAGTTCTGTTTTATTTTATGTATAGGAAAAAACTTCCAACCTAAAGATAATTTCACAGTGTATTACTTGTACAATTTCAAAATTTTCCCTTTTGTTGTTTTTGATAGTCTATTTTTCTAACTTTGATCTCTATGTTCTTACATGTTTTCCTATTTGTTTCATTCTACATTACAATTCTTTTGAGATCAATTGTCGTCTCTTCACCATTTGTCCATTCTATACATTTACTTGAATTTTTGTTGATGACTGATTAATTTGTAATTAATCTATTGTATACTAGATTTATCTTTGAGAGGTTGATAGAATTATTTCATCCTCATCTCCACTAGAGTATTTTATGAAATGACTCATACATGAAATTTTATACAACTAATTTTTTTTTCTATATTACATGTTATGCATTATGTAACAATCTTTGTATGAATAGAAATGTATAATAATTTCTATGTAACAACATATATATTTTTGTTTCTAATTTCCATCTGAAATGTATATTCATAAATCGGATATGTAATACAATTAATGTTGTATATCTAGATTTTTCTTTTTTAGAATTCCATATTTATTTCATATTTTGCTACTACTATAGCTAAATTAATTTTAGTTTCACATTACTTATAATGTAACTTTTAGTAAATTCAAATATATTTAGTTGGAATTAAACAACGATTTGGTCTTGACTAAGGGTTTAGAGGTTCTATTTGTTAGTCCCTAAATTTAAATAATTCTATATAACAAAAAAAAAAAGATTATTGTATTCCTCTATGGTTAATCTATGTCAAATACATATGACACTTAATTTTTTTTTTGAAATAAACATTGTATCTGATACACGCAATTTCTATAATTTAATCTACATAAATTCCGGTCGAAATTTATAAAATAATAGTTTCTCAATTTCCTCGAAATTAGCTATATAGTAACAACGGTATAAAACATAAAAACTTCCCGCAGAATGTGCATACCACTATTATAAAGACTATTTGCCTCCCAAAATTGAGCTTATTCCACATCCTCTCCCAGCCAGGGACCGATTCTACCTTGGGGTAGACAACCCTACGATCCTCTAGGAATAGCTTATTTAAGATTGCTTTCCCTCGGCTGTTTCCATAACGCGTCCAGTTATTTTGGGATTTTTTCCTTAACCTATGCTTTGCTTTCATATTTTCCACAAAATATTCTTTTTAAAACTAGCTTTTTAAGCTTTCTAGTTTTATTCTTACCTCTTTTAATTAACCTTTCTTAGAGGCTTTTTTGTTAGGTCCTATGTACTAGTATAGTCACTTATTGTTGTTCGTGTAACCCCTTATTATTATTGTACCCATGCCTTTATGTTATTTATTATTGCGTGTAATTATTATTGTTAGGTTAGCCGGATTACATTGTGGCCCCATGGACTCATATATAGAAAGGAGGTTTTGTAATTTGTATCATCCAAAAATTTTTCATTCGTGTAATGTGTTGGAGGTTTCCCCTCGAAGTGGCTTGTTCCCTGGGCGTTGATATCTCTTGTCTTCTATTTTTTGGAGCTAGTTTCGCTTGTTGGGTATCGAGCTTTGGATTCTAGGGTTTTGCTACTACAAACGAGGTCATCGTGGCATTTTCGCTATAACGTTTTTTTCTACGAAGGTTCGAAGCTAAAAATTTTGAAGTGTGAAGCGGGAAATCTGAGAACATCATCCCAAAATTTTAGGCATGGTTCACAATATTTTGGAGATATGATGCGACGGAAGTTAGGGATTTTTCAAGCTCTGATTTCACTTAAAAAGGTCATCGCGACATTTTCGCTATAACTTTTTTTCTACAAAGGTTCGAGCGTGAGATTTGTAGCGTGAAGTCAAAATCTGAGGAACATCTTCGCAAAATGTTCTAAACGTTGTAATATCTTCGGAGATATGATCTGTGGAAGTTAGGTCTTGTTAAGGCTCCCAGAATTTCATCTCAAAGAGATGATTGTGGAAAGAAAAATATTCATAACTCTCTCTTTGAACGGTTAGATTACGTAAAAAGTGACTCGAATTACACGGACGTATTTTCCTTTCTATAAATTTGAGCCAAAGGAGAAAACGGTGACACGTGGCAAGTGATACAATTTCGCTCTCTTGAACCGATCCATAATTGGGTCATTGTGGGAGATTGGAAATAAATTTTCCTTGAGAATCGAGAATCCGTGGACACGCTGGCATTTGAAAGAGCTGAAAGGACTACGAGGCCTAATTTTAGATGTTGAGGATCTTCAATCATAGAGATAATTCAATTTCAATATCGAGCTCCTCAAAAGCAAGTAAGGTGTGTTGTTTTTGAATTGCATAAGTCTTGTTTGAAGAATCAAGTTGAATTGATTCCAGGGCATATTGTAGAATAGATATCAGCATTGGTTTTTAAAATGGCCCCTAAAAAGAATTCAGCTCCCATTAAGCCTTTAGAAGGCTCTACTATGATTCATGAAGATGAATAATGGCAACATGACATATCAAAATTACAAGAGCAAGTGCAACAAATTTTGCTCTGTAGACCAACAAAAAATGACATAGAAGTTTTGAAGAAAGGCGTGGAAACTAAGATGGATGGTTTGAAGAAAGGCGTGGAATATAAGATGGATGGCATGGAATTGGCATGGAATCTAAGATGGATGACATGGAAGCTAATATGGAAAACATGAAGAATGATCCTAAACGAACATGGAAGGTTTGACAAAGTTGATACAAGAAATGTTTCCTAATGGTGAAAAGATAGTGAAACTCATGATGAGAACAAAATAAATGTTAATCGTGATTTTATAAACTCTAATGTTGGAGGGAAGAACCATATTCCAAAAATGGATATGAGAAGTTTGATGGAAAGGATCTTGTAACATGGATACTACGGATAGACGATATTTTGATCTCAATAATGTGAAAAACACACAAAAAGGTACGGATTGCAACTTTACATTTAGAAAAAAATAAATTTGTATAGTATTGATGGTTTTTATCCCATAAAAAAATTGTCACTTGGTCAATTTTTACGGAGGAAATGATAGCACATTATGAGGAATCTTGTAATGTTCCAATTTGGATTTTTCTACAACAATGGAGCCACCTAAGCTATTCAGGAGTTTGAGATGTAGTAATAAGCCTTATGAAAAATTTCCAATAGCAGATCCTTCAATAAAATAATCGACATCAACTTTGCCTCTACAGTGTTTTATAAGCTAAAGGTGGGGAAAAGTGATGATTTAGGCCCTAAAACGAATGTATTCGGACTCTATATGCGTACAAATAAGATGGAAAAGCGAGTTGAATACGATAGATAAGGTTATGAGGAAATCCCATCAGAATTTTAGCAAAAACAAATGTGTTTTTCTATGTTAACGATTCCTCCTTTCCTAACTAGGCTAAAAACCACGATTTCCCATGACACAGGTGTACGAGAAATTTGTGAAGCATGAGAGAATAATTTCTAAAGGATTTAGCTGCAATAGGGTCTGAAAATTGATGAATCATATTAGAGACATAACTCATACATTTTTCGGAAGAAAGAAATGAGACAATACGGAAAAATCCTCATAAATGAGGTGCTACAACCATGATAAGGCATAAGCAGCGAGGCGTTATTTTTAGGGCTGAAGCGAGGAATTTTATTAATTCTTCCAGATCTAGATCATATATTTATATAAAAATTTAGATCCAATATAGATCCATGTACAAAGAAAGGTTGATCTATACATTCCCCATGGGGTTTTGCTCAAAACATGAAGCACGGTGAATCTGTGAGGTCTAAGTATGCGGTCTGAATGATTCGAAATTTCTAGCAATAATGTAATGTTACATCAGATCATATGCGACAAAAACATGGATTGGATGGCCAATCCATGGATCCTCACGATTGAAAGGAAGAATCCCAACACGGAATCTCTCCTCCAAAATGCCGGACAAAACACTGCGGTACACGTAGATGCAAATACTTATTTGTCTAGGGAGAGAAATAGTGATGAAACTTCTAAAGATGATTTTTCTTGATGCCAAGATGTAGATCTGAAGTATAATCAGCAAATGAACTCTTCCGGAGGTTAAAGACACACTCATTGAGAAGATCCCTCACCATGCAGATCTAAGCGGTCCACAGATCTCCGCCTGTTACGGCTCACATAGACTTGACTCAACCCAAAATGGAGAAGCTGCTGTAAATGTAAGGTGAAGCTTGGCCCAAGCCTGATAGTGGACAAAGTTGCAAGACAATTCTGCAAAGATCTACTCGAGGAAGGAGGTGTGATTCACCGAACGGAAGTCCCAACAAAGGGATGTCTAGACGGACCTTGAGAAAAAATGATCTTCAAAAACCTTTTCCTTGCTACCCTCCTCTTCCTTTTATGAGATAGAGTCTTTCCAAACCCTAAACCACCTTGAATCACTTAACCCTCTCACAATAGATCCTCCTATATTGCCTTTGTCCCTCAAAGAGGTTCAATGCATCTAGGCTAGCAGCTATTGACTAGTCAAGATGGCCCATTCTTGTGATTTTAGACCCATTCACACTTTGTAGAAGTTTATTTAAATAGCCCAGATATGTATCTTTTCACATAGGCATTGATTTATTCTTAGTTTTCAGGAGTTTTACATGTCTCCTTCACAATTTATTCATCAACCATGAAATGTAAAATAAGCAAAGGAAAAATTAATGTTCCTATTAATCGAAGCTAATTTAGGAACATTACGGTCTCCTCTCCAAATGTTGCTTGTCCTCGAAAACAGCTGCAAAATATTTTACAAAACTTCCCTTCTTCTCTTGTGGCCTCCTCATCTATTAGTCACCACCATTGCTTTGAACCTTACGCAATAGCTGTTTGTCTTCGATGGTCCTCCCTCGATATGCGAGTTAAACTTTGGTAAATAAACCCAAGGGCTCTCATCATGAAGAAATGGAAGGTTGTTGTGGAAACCTTCTTGTTGATCCATGCCCTCCTCAGATAGAAGTGATGACAATCATGGGGATTTTCATGATCCATGAAGACTCCCATCTCCATGCTATCATCCAAATGAAGTGGATCCTCCATCTTGGCAATCCATAGAAAAACTCCTCCCAAGTCATGTGAGAGAGCATGTTCTCAGCAAAACATATGGCTCCTCTCTGAAGAGACAAAGTGATCTATCATAGTGGCCATGCAAAATCTCATGCTCCCATGGAAGCATGCGATGCAAACATAATGGGAAACTCCTTTCCCCAAGGACACATCAAGTGTGCCTCTTCCTCCAACCCATGCCCCCAACAAAGGTAAGGACGGCTTAAAACCTGTGGGATCACAATTAGAATCATGCTGGCTACCATGTATGATAAATGAGAGGAAGATGTTCCCTCATGTGCAACTTGTGCCGAGTTTTATCCTTAACTTCCATAGGATAAGATATGACAAGTGCCTTCCACAACACTTGTTTGCTGCCTCATCCCTTCTGAATGCTTGGAGGAAATGCATCATAGTTGGTGTAAAAGAATCACACAATAGAAGAAATATAATAGCTTGAATCCTCGAGGAATGACTTGCATCAACATGGTTCATGGCCTTGAGTAGCCATGAATCCCATCATAAATAGTGCCCCCTTTTGGAGCAATGCTATGCAAATGAGTGTTAGAAAAAGATAAGCAAATAGGAGATACATTATAATGCTCGAAATGCAAGCCTCTCTAGATACTTGTTTTACATCGGTGGGGTAACTCATGGATGAGTTCCCTCTCACACTCAATGAATAAGGAGGTGTGAATGGTGGCTCTTCCCAAGAGCTATGTTCCTCCTCCTCTGCCAAGTAGTCCATGCACATCTTCATAGCAAGGAGACCACCTCTTCCCTTGAAACCTTCCCATATGAATCCACCCAAAGAGCCATGATATGCTTTAATGAAACCAATGGGTTTGACGGATCGATAGGTTGCATGGTAGTCCTCCTTAAGCTTGGAGACTTTGTTCAAAAGCATAACATTATAGAAATACATGACTCCATCAAATATCTTGAACCTTTCATCCTTTACTTCCCCATCAAGAACCCCGCATGTGAAAAGGTCCTTGGAGTATTCCAACATGAGTTGAGAGTCCCAATAAGGATCTAGACTTCCCAAAGAATGACAACATTGTAGAAGTCACAATGTTGCCCCATCTTCTCATGTCTTACTCCTTTGACATCATTGATATCAAAATCACATGTTGGAGAATCATAATCTCCTCTTTGTTGCCCCATTTGCAGTGAGTCTTGCTCAGACAAGATTGAAGCATATGGAAATCAACTTCCCCTTGGAAAATTCTTGTCTTCTAAAACATCCTCATTTTGGCCCAAGTGTACAAAGAGGTTAGGATACCCTTGCCATCTTCAGAAATCTTCTTTGTGAATGAAGAGATCATGGGCTTCCCTAAATATATGGAGTTGCCATGTGTCCTCATGCTCATGCCATCACGGATCTTTGATTTCTCCTCTCTCGGCCTTGATACACGAGTGGAAGTTAGCGATGCCTTCCGAGTACTCATCTCTCTTGAATTCATGAGAGATTCTCTATGCTGTGCTAAGCTTCTCCCAAGGCTCCTTCCTTAGCCAAGTATGCATATGCTGCCCATAGTTGAGAGAACACTTTAGATTTCCTCCTATCAGAGGTGCTCTTGGTAAAGTACCTCCTTGAAAATAGGTGTCAACCAAGTATAGTAGAATGTAGGTGCAAGTAGATAGATCTACTTTTACCCTTCTTTGCCTTCATCATCTCATCTTCTTGTGCCCCCAAAGCTTGGAAGCAGAGAACGGTTCATGCTCTCCATCCTTATGATGCCCTTCCTCTCTTTTCCTCCTTCTATCTTCCAAGGATTCATCATTTGAAAATGATGGTGCATGATGCTCATGTGTAAAGAGCTCTATGTGTGAGGACCTTGTGGAACTCCTTGCAAGAGTCTGAGGGGTTTGTTCTCTTGGAACAAGTGCCTTCATCTTCATGAGGTGCTTGAGGTGCCTTTATTTTGGCAGTACAACGTTATGATCTCATGTCTTCTCCTCCTTTTCAATAGCTGAAATTGTCTCATCATCAATAAGAGACCTTAGATCTTGGTCATCTATTGAAGGAGAAACTTTCATGCTTTCCTCTTGAGAGAGGACCCTTCACTCAATGGAGATATTGCCCTTGGCAGAGAGCATCAAACAAACTTACCCTTTTCCATGGTCTTGAGAAATGGTTGGATTCATAGACCCTTCTGACTCATGCAAGCTTCATTTGATGTGGTTTGATATTGTCCAGAAGATGTACATATGGGCTTCATCGAGCCTTTACATCGATCTTGCAATAAACCTTGCATAAGTAGGTGTATTAGCATTCTTCAAGGAAAGGACTCAAACAACCATGACATATGCTTTACCTTTAAAATGTAGCAACTGCTGATTTGAGTAAGCTTCAATCTACGAAGCAATTGTTGTTGCACAAGTTTATCTAGCTCCTCCACCCAAACTACAACCGGACATTTGAGTGACCCCATAAAATATAGATAGATATAATATACCCTTACCATCTTGCTCCTTCTTTGTGCCTTTGCTCTCCTTGATCTTACATAACCCTTGGAAGTTCAAGTATCTTTGAACTCCTTGGATTGATCTTCATACTCCTGCAAATACTCTCTGAGTCTCCTTCTGGAGTACACCTCCTTCCTTCCTCTTCATGAAGAAAATCATGAACAAAACGTTGAAGCTTTGGTGATATGGTTGAGTGCACATATCCATGAGATGAAGTTCCATAATTTTCCTCATCATAGATGTTGTAGATACGATCGGAAGATCTTTGGTCTTGAAACTTTCCTAAGAGTTTCAACACTTCTTCTTTTCTTCTTCTTGTTCAACCCCTTGGAGAGGTTCTTCTTAGATATGAACAACGATGAGAGTAAAATAATATGCTTCATCATTACGACCTTGCTCCTTCTGTACATAACTTTGGCTTGAAGCCACGAGCTAAGCCAAAGATCTTCTCCCCGATACTGTAATGTTCCAAGTAGTTTTTCTACAACAATGAGATACCTAAGGTATTATAGAGTTGGAGATGCATAAATAAGCCTTATGACAGATTTCCAAATTACAAATCCTTGATAAAATAAGCAGAAGCAACTTTATACAATGTTTTATAAGCCAAAGGTGGGGAAAAAGTTATGATTTAGGCCCTAAAGCGAATGTATTGAGATATATACATAAAAATAATTTGGGAAAGTGGTTGAATATGATAGATAAGGTTATTAGGAACTCCCATGTAAAAATTTTAGCAAAAAAATGCGTTTTTCTATGTTAAACGAGTTCCTCCTTTCTAACTAGGCTAGAAAACCCTAATTTCCCATGACCTGGAGTGTGAAGAAATTTAATGAAGCATGAGAGCGTAATTTACGAAGGATTTAGCTGCAATAGGGTCTAAACATTGATGAATCAGATCGGCGACATAACTCATACATTTTACGAGAAGAAAGAATGAGACAATACGAAGCAATCCTCAGAGAAATTAGGTGCTACAACCATGATAAAAAATTTGCATAACCATGATAGCGTTATTTTTAGTTTGAAGAAATATTTTATTAATTATTCAGATATATATCATATCTGTACATAAAAATTAGATCAATACAGATCCATGTACGAAAATTTGCATTCATACATTCCTAGTTGGGGTTTGCTCAAAACATGAAGCACGGAAGTGAGTCTGAGATCTAAGTATGCGGTCTAACGGAATGATTCGGAAATTTCTAAATAATGTAATGGCACAACGGATCAGATCTAAAACAAACATGAATTGGATGGCAATCCATGGATCACCACAATTAAAGGAAAGAATCCCAACTTAGAAGATCTCCTCCAAAATGCGGGAAAAACACCGTAGTTGTAGATCTCTGTAAATAAAGTTGTCTGAGAGAAATAGTGCGTAAATTCGAAGATGATTTGGCGATGCCGAATGTAGATCTGAAGTATAATCAGCAAATTAACTCTTCCCGGAGGTTAAAAGACACACTCGAGAAGAGCCACTACTACACCATCTAGATGCGAAAGCGGATCTAGATCTCCACTTGTTCATGACTCACATGGAAATCTCAACCCACAAAAGGAGTAGCCACGTAAATGTAAGGTGAATCTTGTCCCAAGCACGATGAGTGGACAGTTATAACAATTCTCGCAGAGAGCTACTCAGGAAGGAGGTGGGATTCTGAACAGAGATCCCAACAAGGGATGTCTAAGCGAGACAAACCTTTAGAAATAATGATCTTCAACAACCTTTTCCTTGCTTCCCTCCTCTTCCTTTTATAAGATAGAGTCTTACCAAACCCCTAAACCACCTTGAATCACTTAACCATTTTCACATTAGATACAACTATGTTGTCCCTCAAGAAAGTTCAATGCATCTAGGCGGCCCAACGTGACTTGGTCAAACATGTCCCACTCTTGTGATTTAGACCCATTCACAACTACGGGAGCTTATTTAAATAGCCCGGATATGTCTCTATTCACATAGGCATTGATTTATTCTTAGTTTTTCGGGGTTTACATGTCCTCCTTCACAATTTATTCATCAATCATGAAATGTAAAATAAACAAGGAAAAATTAATGTCCCTATTAGGCTGAAGCTAATTTAGGAGCATTACAGATACAAAGAGTGACACTTTCTTTAGCCAATTGATAAATATCAAACAAAATTTTTTCGATGGGGAGCACGTGAGGACTTTCAAAAATTGAATATAAGGGTAAGCGATATTCTAGAGGAACCTGAAATTGATCTCTTCATAATTACTTTAAAGGATAACATCCAACATGAAGTTCGTGTTTGGAACTGATTCATTGGAGAAAGGCATTCGAGTTGGAAAGAAAATTGAATGTAAAATTATGGCGTAATGAGGAAGCCTACCACTCACTTCTATAAAGATGGAAGTGTTACTTTCCTAGATTTCCACAACCTACAGGTTGACACCTAAAAAATTGGAAGAAAAAAGGAGAAAAGGGCTTTGCTATAGTTGTGATAGAAAATACACTAAAGTTCATAAGTGTCTTTAGAAGAAATTATTTTACTTAGATTGTGAAGAGGTGAAGAAAATGAACAAGAATCTTGAAAAGAAGAGGATATACACCGAGGGAACTAGCATAGAAGAGGAAGAAATGAGTCGACCATATCGTGTAATGCATTGGCCGGAGTACCACTCCTCAAACTCTCCAAGATAGAAGGAAATATCCAAGAAGAAAAAGGTAATAGTGTTGATTGATTCGGGTAGTACCCATAATTTTATTCATTGTAAGGTAGCCAAGGAATTGAATTGTTTCCCTATACCCGGCACGGAGATGTCAAGTGATGGTTGCAAATGGAGGAACTATAAATTGCTCTAGAAAATGCCATAATATCAAGCTAACCATGGGGGAATATGTATTGAATATTCCAATTCTTTACATTAGATGGGAGGTGTTGATGTTGTCTTGAGAGTACAATGGTTACAATCTTTGGGGACGGTAGCTTTTAATTTTCAAAAATTTTCCAGAAATTTTTTCGAAGGAAAGGAAGTTGAATTACGGGGTATTGCGGAAAGCCAAGAAATATAATAATCTCTAATGTCATGACAAAGCTTCTAAAGAAATAACAAACGGAGGCATAATTGCACAATTATGCTCACTAGAAAGTTCCAACATCAAAATCATCTATTACGGATCTCCAAAAAAGTCTTGGACAATCATTCCAAGGTGTTTGAAACTCCCAAGGACTCCCACCTATTCGTGATCATGATCATGCTATTCATTTGATTCCGGAGAGTGTTCCTCCAAACATCGAGCCTTATAAATATCCTTATGTCCAAAAGAAGCGAGGTGGAAGAACGTACGATTCTGCGAGAAATGTTAGAGCGGGTATAATTCAACCTAGTCAAAGTTCTTTCTGCTCTTGGTATTGGTACCTGAGATGGATCATGGCGCATGTACTTGAGATTATAGGGAGCTCAATAAGCTCACCATTAAATACTCAAATTTCCCATTCTGTGATCGTTGAATTATTGGATGAATTACATGGAGCAATTTATTTTACCAAGTTGGATCTTCGTTCGAATATCATCAAATTAGAATGAAAGTGAAGATATTCGAAAACAACATTTCGAACTCATGAGGGTCATTATGAATTTTGGTCATGCCTTTTCTCGTTACAATGCAACCTACTACATTTTCAAGGGTCGTCAATTCCATTTCAAGCCCTTCCTTAGAAAATTTGTTCTAGTATTTTTGATGATATACTAATATAGAGTCTTGGAAGGATCATTTTCAACATGTTCCTGACGAGTGCTCAAACTATTGCGGGAAAACAATTATATGCAAAAACATCCAAATGTTTCTTTGGAGTACAAGAGGTGGAATATCTGGGTCATATTGTATCTCACGAGGGTGTAAGAAGCATACCCTAACAAAATTAAAGCCATTAAGGAATGGAAAAGTCCCCACAACCATAAAAAAGTTGCGAGGATTTCTTGGGTTAACGGTATTATCACAAGTTTGTTAGAATTATGGGAGAATAACGGCACACTCTAACATTATTGAAGAAAGATGCATTTTCATGGACTCTGACCAAGGCCTTTGAACATCTTACGGAGGAAATGTACTAGCGCGGTCTTAGCTACGCCGGACTTCCTACAAAAACCTTTATTGTGGAATGTGATGCTACTCACAAAATGGAATTGATGTTGTTTTAATGCGAAGGAAGACCCATTTCTTTTGAAAGTCGTCCAATCAAAGGGAAAGTATTTACGAGAAACCTATTTATGAAGAGGAAATGTTAGCGATATTACATGCATTAAAGAAATGGTGAACTTACCTAATGGGAAGACACTTCAAGGTAAAAAGCGTCTCTTATTAGTCTTAAACACTTTTTTTGGAACAAAGACTATCTTCATAAAACAACAAATAGGTCACAAAGATGTTGGGTTATGACTTTGAAATAATCTACAAAAGCTAAATGTTGTTTGAAATGCACTCTCAAGAAAGAATGAAAGTGGAAGCATTGCTTTGTGCCATTTCTATTATCAGCAAATTGGATAACCGAAGCAAGAAATGAATGGAAGAAGGATGAAGAAGTGTGGACACTCATTCAAAAAGTTGCGGCAAGATCCTAGTACATCGATACATTTAGTTGGAAAAATGATTCCTTATGGTACAGATCGCTTATATCTTTGTAGAATTCCCAACTAAAACAAAAGATTCTTTGGAATTGCACACTTCTCCTTTAGGAGGACACTCGGGATTTTAAAAACTTACCCGGGGTGAAGAAGAATTTTTTTGGGATGGCCTTAAATCGATATTCAAAATTTTGTGGCGGGATGTTTGGTTTTAGAAGCCCAGAATAAAGTTGAGACAATTAAGAACACGAGTCTTCTACAACCTTTATCATTCCAGTCAATCTTTGGGAGGAGATCTCGATGGATTTTATCACAGGTTCACCTAAGTACGAAGGAAAGAGTGTCATCATGGTGGTAGTTGAGAGACTTACCAAGTATGCACACTTTTGTGCATTATCTCATCCATTTAAAGCAAGTACATTTGCTACTACATTTATGGACCGCGATTCAAATCTACATGGAAACCCAGGTTATTGTGAATGATCCCATTTTAAAATTTTTTGGATGCGATTTGTTAGGATGAATCCTTAGTGTAAGTGTACGAAAAAAAACCCTTTTAAACGTACATAAAAAATAGCACTAACGGTAAAAATATGGTTTGCTAATATCTTTAGATCTGCAAGTTAGTTGATCAAGACAAATCTTTGCGGAAAAAACCAGATCTATGCATAAAAAGACATTAAGCTGTAAAAATAAGGTTTTGCTCCATGCATCCAATAGACAAGACAAGAACAATATTTTTTGAAGAATTTTATATTAATGGCACCTGGGAGGAAAAAAAGAAAGGTGTTTCCAATTCTCCTCAATGGGATGGGTTCTTGGAAGTCCTCAGCACTTGAGATCTAGAATTTCTCTCTCTTGTTGGTTTTAGAAAAAACGGACAAACATAGAACTCAAAAGGGTGCTCACAAAGCAAATAATGAAAATATGACAATGATAATGGCTCAAAGTCAGACCAAGAGTATAGATCGGGTGATATAAGAAGTAGCAAAAAGGTGATGAATGGTAGGAAAAACCCTTCTATTTATAACAAAATATTAGATCATTCTAGATCTTGGTGCATGATTAAAATAATATTAACCAAATCTAGATCCACCTTTTATGGAATATTTTATTATATTTGTTGGAGGGAAAGGAATTTGACTTGGGTCAAATCTCTTTATTTGTAAATAATAAATAAATAAATGATTTATTTATCATTTTAAGGAAGTGGTTGAATGATAATTAAATAAATAATGATTTGATCAATTATTTATAAATGATTTAGTCAAATTTAACAGAATATTATTTAAATAAGGTTTAAATAATTATTCCTAGAAAATAATAAGAGAAATAAGGATTTATCTAATTAATTTCCTTGTTTTGGGTTAAATATGACCGGGAATAATAATTAAATTAGCATTTAATTAATTATTTCGCAGGGAAAACCAAACAGAAAATATGGTTGTTTAATATTTCCCTTAGGTTTTCTGTTTAGACCATAAACAACCTAATAAATGTGTTTTATTGAGGTTATTTTACATAGTGAAAGAAATTTTTCTTAGGGTAAAATTGGTCTTACATGGTGTACTTGGGTCCATCTAATGATAATAGGTTAGATAAGCCAGAGGTGGCGTAACGATTTCCCCCCGGCGTGCGAGTGTTAGGAGCAAATCGTATGACCGAAGTACGTTGTAAGAACTCAATCTTGAGACATCAAAAGGGAAGTCGGAGAGAGGAATGTAAGGTAGACTAATGAAGATGGTGCTTGAGACGAGACTTACGGTGCAACAAGTCTATTTTTATGAAGGTGTATGCCTATGCTAAAGGTAGCGGGGGGAGGCATATCTATGCCGGCGGGGACGAAGTACAAAAGATAGAGCATCAGTAAACAAGGGTGACATAAGTACATGCACGCATAAACATGAACGGATAAAAAGATATAATGATGAATCCCACATGTATGTTGTATTTGGGTTAACAACCAAGACTTATACAATAATATGCGAGTACACTGAGATACAAATAACCCCAATGTCTGTAAATGGGGATGGGCTCGCAAAATACGTGATACATGAAAATCAAAGAGGCACTACAAGCGGCTAAGAAATGAAACATGTGTCCAAATATGTGGAGCTGCATCGAAGGGCGAAGTGAAGAAGTCATGCGGGTATGTGGGGGGCTACAGCAAGGCCACCCCCTCATGAGGTTGGGACATCTCACACACACAGGAATCACCAGGCTCTCCAGACTCGCATCCTTCGAACCATCAAGTATGTGGATCTCGATCATGTTGAAAGGGCGGAGTAGAAACAATCAAGTCGAGGAAATAAGGGTCACTTTCCTTGTACGTAGCCGCTGAGAACAAGAGTGGAAGCTAGAACCGAGGTACACGCCACTCTAGACACAAATATTGGAATGAATGAGATGATTTCGATAGAAGGAGGTCCTCCATAGGTGAGGCGATAAGGGATCCTCAACTAGAACGAGATAAAATAGTAGAGCAGGCGGCATACCCGACACAGTGATGATGAAGTGGGGGAGTGCGGGTAGCGAAAGGTTGACTTCCTTGTTAAAGCATAAAGGGCATACAGATGACTTGTTGGCAGTAACCACAATATCATGAGAGATGAGGGACAGATGGGAGTGAGGGCCATAATGTGTGACATGAGAGAGGGACCAAGCAATGAAGGATGGAGGAATATAGCGGGATACAAAGTGACTTGAGATAGACTCCATGAATGTGATGATGACTCAACTCGGATGCTCGAAACAAGGGTGACTCGATGGTCTTGCCACATAGTAAAGGTCCGATGGGGGACATAAAGACATGAGTACAAGATGGTAACTCACAACGAACATCAACATGAGCATGCACAAGTATGCGGGCAGTGGTGCCTATTCTCGTGTTGCAAGTGAAGAAATTTGATTTTGAGGAGGGGTGAAGTGACACTTCTTGGATAAAATGTATCATGGTGAAGTATCGAGTCATAAAAACCTGCGGAATACCCATTTGAGGGCTCGGTGAGAGCTTTCCAATGGTACATACGATTCATCGAAACTAAGCTACGGTTTGGCGCAACGGTAGAAGAAAATCGAGTTTTATTTTAATAAAGGCATCTTCCCTCCAAATTCACTCATTTGCGGTGGAGCTATGGTGAATTTAGTGAGAAGAAGAGAGCCTAAATCATACGATGATCATAGCGGAAAAAAGCCGGCCATTGGAATTGAGATCAGTCGGTTGCGGGTAGAGAGCCTAATCCTACTCTTTCATTTCCAATGGATTGAAAGTTCGGTTGGGTACCAAGCTCATGAACGAACGGTCGCACTTTTTGGGGTCTATTCTACGACACAGGTAGCGAATAACGATGAAAAATTGCGACTGTCCCGAAATGACACAGCTGCGACTATTAGAAAGGGGGTTTCGATGTTGTTTTTGAGTAGGCGGGATTTTTATGGTTGAGGGCATAGGTGCCCCCAAGCATGTTGTGGTCATGCCAAAATGTATTTAAGAAAAAGAATGGACATTTCATGTGAATGATATGCCATTTTTTTGTTCATTGATATTATGATTGAAGAAATGGAGGATTAAATATTTTAAAATCTTTGTTATCTGAATCAAATGAACTTTAAGTTTTTGGGATTTGTGCCTTACCTGGTATGCTATCCCAAAAGAAAGGATTTGGAGATAATGAACTAATGCTCTCTAGAGAAACCCATAGGTTGGTCAACTGCTTGATATCACAAGAGATTGGGTTGTTGATGTAGAATGAAGGAACGATAAGGGTATCATCTCTGGAGTTATTTGAAGTGATATGGGACTCACAGAGGTTCTTCTAAATGTGGAAGAATAATGGTACTAAAGTTGACGACCCGGATACACTAGGAGAATTGTGGAGAATTTCTTCTCTTGGTCTCTCAAATATGGGTGCCCCCTTACCCAAACATTGGGTTTCAATGTAATAGCCTGAGTGTATGTGGTTCGAACACATGGGTTCGATGTAAGGGGGAATAGATAAAGTCGAGGGTGGTGATTTCTTCCATAAATATTATATACCATTGATAAAATATGGGGTGGCCAAAAATTTGGAAGAAAGACCACTGACTTCGAAGCAGCTTCGACTCATCATCTGTCGAAGAGAGGTTCACATGCGCAACATCACGAGGAATTGTGAAGAGTAAGTAGATAAAGGATCTACCTTGTTGAGCCCCGGGGTGATCGGCCCGGGGAGGTCAAGCGAAACGCTTGAAGTCTCAGGGGACTTCCACTTGGGGTCTCATGGATGATGATAGGTAGAAAATGGGTGGAAAAAGACTCCCGAGTCATCTTGACATCGGGGAGGAGAATGTCGATGGGAGCATTTTGAGTCCTGCGATTTTTCCAAAGAAAAACGCGCAAATAACGGAGTGGTAGACTCATTGCGCTTGACGCAGATTGGCAAACCGCTTCCAAAGATGAGCGGTACTCTTGAGGTGGGGACATAGGTGAGTATGTTGGCCATGGAAATGCTTTGGCTTGCAAGGTGATTTGTGCACAAGGTTTTGAGTTTTAGAAGTTGAATCGAGGTATAGTGACATAGACCTCGAGATGTCGAGATTGCGGGAAACGTTTTGTTGACCATGGTCTTGAGATGCGGAAATTTAGGACATATGGGTGGTGGTGACAATATCACACACGGCCACCTTTGGATGGCAGCACAGTGGCGAGAGGGCGGTTTGTCGGGCGAGTTTTTTCCTTAGTTGCTTTTGTGTGAGCTTTGCCCCTTTTCCCGGGTACCATGTGACGGAGATGGTTCATGTTGGTGTGTGAGGCACTATGATATCGGGAGGGCGAGTGGGGGTGGGGTGAAACGGGTCAAAGAAAGGTAGTTTGGATGATCGGAGGTGGGGGGGGTGGTAGGCCGGGGGGGATCAAGGTACTAGACAAGAATCTCTAGGGTCGGGTTAGGAAGAGATAGGGTAGCCATGGCAGTGCGGTACACTCCGGGGAGGGGTGGAATGAATAGGTATCGACTAGAGGGGTAATGGCCAAGAGGAACGGCTCCAAGGTGGCTAAGGCACAGGTAACCGATCTAGGAGGTAAACGGGCTCATGGATACCAGCAGTAGGTGAAGGGGTTAGAAGGAAAAGGTCCGGAAGGCGGACACGAAGTGTTAGGAGCGGCGGTGCGGAGGGCGGGGACTCGCCGACTGGTGGAAACGGACGCTGGAGCGACACGAGACGATTGCATCATGCAAACATTCGATAAGATGGGATCGAACGAAGAGGAGGAGGAAGACCGGGGGAGGGGTTGCCAAGCAAGGAGTCTTTGTAGATGCGGGAAGACAACGGGTCAAGAATCGGTGGTTTTCTTATTGGCTACGGAAGAGATGGTCGACTCGTGCGAGATTTTTGGCTCATGATATTTCCAGCGGTCGATGGTGACTATCTTTCCATTATGAGGGAAAGACATCTTTCGGTATACTACGGATGGGACGTGAGACATGGCATAGGTGTAGCTACGCCCCAAAAGAGAATGTTATAATCAAGAGAGGCATCGATGACTTCAGCGTCCTTGTAAACCGATCTTCTTTCCCCGCAAGAGTGATAAGACAATTATGGAATGAGCCAATGGGTGGGAGGCATGGCCATCCCATGCTTGAAGGGTGATCATGGAAGGAACCCAACGAATCGAGTTGTTTCCAAGTAGACGGACATCACACGGTGGATGCCCCCTCATCGATTATACACCGAAAGGATTAGCGTTCCGGATTTTGGGCGGGATTTGGAGGGCTACGGAAGCGAGGAAGAGGAGGATGTTCGATTGATGGGTGTCGAAAACAATCAATTGGTCATCAACGGGATCTACGGTGCCCATGAGCGGATAGTAGAGCCTTATTTTGAGAAGGGCAGTAGGAGGAGTTCTAGTTTTGAAATGGCATCGGGAGATTGTGCCAAATCATGTACTATGTTATACAAATGACAAGCTCGACCGAGAGACGACGTTTTGGCGTAATGGTCCCTTAGGAATCTTGGTATGTGTTAGCCATCGGTATTTTTTACATGTTAGTGATGACTATATCTTGATGCAGTTTTCTAGGCAGTTTTCATATGTCAATATGTCATCCGAAGAAAACCCTCCCAAAACGTTTTCGCCTTTCTACCTATCCGAGTCCATACCCTAAGCCCGAAACCACAACCTCCTTGTCAACAATCCTATCTAAACTCGGTCTTATTAAATACGCTTATCGGCCTTAAAAGGCAAATCCACATACGTTTCAAGGTCTCTATGTTAGGAAGTGGCGTTTAGGACATTTCACCTTTGGAAATCATCAAAAAGCCAAAAAAGCCCTCATCTGTGACGGACCTACCATGGTGATCCCTTACTTTGCAAATGAAGTTGACAAACGACCTTAAGTCGCACTCATATTCTCTAGGTCTCGACGCGCATGAAGCCCATTCTCAAGGCGGCTAATAGGTTTTCAACGTGATTTTATGGTTCTACAAAGGCAGGAAATATATTTCATCTCATGGGCCAAATGTTGAGTTTACGAGTTGAGGAAACGAGCCTGCTTCTAAGTGTATTATGAGCTGAGGATGAAGGCTGCAAAACAAAGGTCACTCATCGGGACCTTACGGCTCTTTCCGACATCGAAATCACGATGAAAGGTCGCCCCGCTGTCTCGGCTAAATGGTAAATTGTCGAGACGAACCTCCTTCATTTACAAGCGGAGGGTTGGGGCGCCTCGTTCATACTTAAGCGAGAGGGCGCGGGCCGGTGTTAAGTCGAAGGTTACGAGAAGTCCCGAGGTTTGCCCTTGCGGGAAACAATGAAACAATATCTTCGGGGTTTCATGAATGTATTCAGCGTACATATGAGTTATAGTGGAAATATGATAAGCTCAAAGGAAAGGGGAGTTTGGCACAGATAGGAGGTCATACGAAACTTTCAAAATTAAGAATGGTTGAAACTTTAGAAGGCTTTGTCATCGGTGAACTTTCCAAAGCATAAGGACCTGTCTATCCACAAGATCAAATAGAACGGATGATAAATAATGCCATTACACGGGCGGGAGAAAGTGCTTGGTTTTTTCAGGAAACAACGATCTTCATAGTCACAAAGTTTGTTTGTTAAAATAATCAATCATAAGATGCAACAAGCCAAATGTTTAATTCACCCTTAGGACAATGTAGGGAGGCAGGTATTACTGCGGCTGCAGTTTATCTTTGACACACGATGATGCTTGCAAGTGAACATGTGGCGAGTATTTTTCCAAGTGGTCTACTTAACATCACCTTTAGAGAAAATTTGTCTCGAAAAAAAGAATTGTTAAAAAACCTTCAAACACCTTATCTAATGAAGAGCCTCCTCCATGCATGAGTAGAGGGCCAAAACTACTACGAAGTCTTTGACCCGATTGATGCAAGCCGGTGGAAGGACACAAGCCGAAACAAGGTCACTACACGAGATGAATAAGCGGTTACGTGTGTTAAGATACGTACTCCTATTTTTAAGAACTTCTGTCGGACGGTACATCTAGTTGAAAGGAGAAGATGAACATATTGTATGCTATGAATGCCCGAAGGAGGCAGTTGACTTAAAAAGGGTTAAAGACATTCCATGACCACTTACCCGAGAAATCAAAGGAAATCCTTGAGCAAACAAAAAAGTCTAGGGTGAAAAAGGATGCAACCTAAAAATTGTATTCACGGAGCCGGAGAAAAACTTGTGAATCATGCGGAAGCAACAATTTATCAACTGGGAAAGTAAACAGGTGGCCAAGGTTAAGTCATAAAATGCATGATGACGACTATACAATGCGTGAATAGACGAAAGGGCGGGTTTGATAAATGATCGGTTTTTGAGTTTAAAGGCAAGTGCATTCCTCCCAACATTTTAAGATAGATATGTCATCGGTAAGGTACCTTCAAGTAGGAAGTTGTTTGAAACAAAAGAAGAGCATGCTTTGAAATTGAGAAGCCATATGTAAATCCAAGTTGGGTCATTAAACTTGGCGCCTTTTGTGTTCAAAGTTGGAGAAGGTTGTCAAAGGCTAAAGCCTTTCGAAAAGATAGATTTCCATAACCGGCCTTGTCCTTCAAAGAAAAGCGGTGTCCGAGCTCGGGTGAGTTATTGTTCAAGTCTACATATGCAAAAAATGAAATACCCACAGTTTGAAAAACAAAGCAGATTTCCAAAAGCCTACGTTACGTTTCCAAGCAAGGTAGTTGACAAAGGGTTTAGAAAAATAACATAAAGGTTTAAGTATGAGAGGGAGGAATGTCATTTTTCAAAATCCGAAGACGTTTCAGCCTCCACAATACACCAAAGAAATAGTTTTCGGGTCATCGGGCGGAAGTTAAAGCTTGTTTTGGAGGCGGCGCGACGGGCCTGGAATGTGGCGCGACGTGCACAGGCGTCGTTTTGTAAAGGTTTCCTTCTTCGACGCGACGGGCACATAGGTGGGCGCGGTACTGTGGGTGGCCGCCGGAGCCACCCAGAACGGAGTCGACCCGACGAGCCGGAAACAAGAGTTTCACTCTGTGCCCGGCCAGGTTTGTTATCAAGATTCTTAGCGCGTCTTTTTCAAGTTGTCCAAGGTTTCTTACACTCCTTTCAAGCAAACATCCATCAAGTTTAAGGTATTTTACGATTTCCACATCAATTTACCGAGAAGGTTGTCTTGTGAAGGACTGTTTAAGTTAAAGAGATTTTCATTGAGAAATACATACCTAGTGCTAACAAAGAACCTTTCACAACATCATCCATACATTTCCACGCTACTAAAACGAGTGAAATATACTCGGTAAGTTTGACATTTTTATTGTTCTGAAGGAGAAAACTGCGATAATCCTGTCTAAAAAGCTTGTTAGTCTTCCGGAAACTCACATTTATTTTACCTCCGCCTGTGTTCTTGTTGTCTAGACTTGTGTATGGTGTTTTGCTTGATGTTGCAAACGGTGAGGACACACTCTTACACGGGACGGAAATTGTTGGATGTTTGAAAGTTTCCTTGAACGGGGAGTTTGTTAAGGTTGACATCAAAAACTTTAAAAAGCGAGTAGTCGGTGGCATCTTCTCACGACACACTATTTAAAACGGTGCTTTTTCATTCACTATATTCTCCCCGCTGTGAAGATTGTTAAAAAAGAGTTTCCCAAGGATAACGGTATACTAAGGAGAATAGTTGGTGGATGGGTTTCTAACTTTGGAGTCGGTACCAAAGTGGTATTGGATTCCTCAAAACTTTCCAAAGGTGCGAGTCATTTTCTAAAAAGGCGGTATTTGGTGGATAAATGTTAAACATTAGAGGTAGGGGTATATAGGTGTTGATGGACTATTTAAACTCACAAATTTGAAAATAGTTCAAATTTGAAGCGGAAGAGTGTGTTCTCTAAACCAGCTGTTGCACTTATTTTTTCACCTAAACTAAGTACGCATTCATTACACTACATTGTCATTAAAGATTGTTGAACGAGAGTAATTTTGAGGGTGAAATAAGATGTATTTCTAGAAGGCATTTGTTGATGATCAAGTTTACATCAAGGCGGAAGTTATAAAAGCTGGTGATTGACTTCTCAAAAAATCACAAGTGAAAGGTTTTTCTCTTAACACGGTGGGCTATTTTTTCACCTAACCCGGTCTCTTTCTTTTCCCCCTTGTGTGGTCTCCATGATATGCGCGAGGGCATGTTTCAAGGTAAATGACCTAAAGAGCGGGGGTTATAATTTTTGAAGGTTGGTTTTCGGAGCAAAAATACAAGTGCAAGCGAGCTCATGAGAAGTCACAAAGTTTGTTCAAGGCGGCCACAAAGAATCTACAAAGCGAGTTCTTACACATGGTGCCATTGTTAAGAAGGATACATAGCTGAAGTGCATCCAAATTTGAAGAAATGTTGTTAATAAGTGTTGAGGGGGCTTATTCAAGGAAGCATTGTTACATTTCATCCAAACCACGGTGTCCATGTCTGTCCAAGCGAGTTTGGTGGCACATCTCAATCCCGGCGAGCATTCCTCATATAGTGAAGGCGGTTTACCTCTTCCAAGGTTTATTTCAAAGAACGAAACCTCCCAAACGAGATCACAAAGGCGGACAACATAAGAGATATGAGCCTATATCCTGAAGACATCAATGCTCATCCCTCGGTACTTTTCCAATTTCCATGAGGTAGGTACATCTTGATTTGTCGAAAGGATAGAGGAAGTCGAGAGTTTCTCTGCCACATTTACGCGCTTTAAGATTCGAGGACAAACACTTCCGGAGTTAGCGGGTCTTGACTTCAAAAAATCTCTCCAAGGTATGTGTATCCAAAGCTACCGAAGATCCCATATCATGGTGAAAAGTGGTTTAAACAAGCGCATCTTGATGCGGAGAGATTATAAACCTTTCATCGGCGGGAACATAGGGAGACCATCAACGCTGTTTTTCCTTTCTCCTATCTTCTTGACGGTTATGCTCCCGCGGTAGAAGGCCATAGCTAGATATTTCACTTGTGAAGGAGGTTTAACGAATATTTGCCTATCATGTTCGCTTGTTGATGCATTTTACCGGAGCGAGGCAATTAAACCTTCCATACTTTTTGTCCAAGAGCATAGAGAAAATGGCGGCTACGTCCAAAAGAAAGCTCCACCTCGTGAATCCCTTCTCTCTTTCATCATTCCTTGATCAAAATCATCTTCTTGCACATAATTGGAAAAGAAAGGAATTTCATGGGATTTATTCATTAGCCATGCCGATTTCGCCCCTTTGTCCCTCTGTTCATGTGTCTCCTACTCGACTGTCCATCGCCCGATTGCCTCTATCTAGTAGGCCTACCCACACAAAAAACTCAAGATGACCAGGCGGCCAAGTAAACGAGGAGAAGAAAGGGCATTGAGCCACGGGGGAGAACGAGGAGGTTGATGAGCGAGCGTGATTTTGAGGGATAACGACGATTCGATCATTTGGACGGTAGAGAGGTTGATGAACGGTATCAAATTCAAGAAAGGGGCGGCCAGAGACGAGAGGTTGAGGTACGGCGGCGACGAAGTACGAGAAGGAACGGCGGCGGACGAGATTTTGAAGAGCGACGGGTTGAGCAAGCAGGGTGAAATATCTTTGCAAGGCCACAGTGGACGGATGTTGAGGAAGGACGGCAAGCGGGCGCCTCCTTGATGGTGACCAAAGCTGTCCTAAGAAGAGGGAAATTGCCAAAAAGACAACTCCTAGCTTGCCGAGGAGAAAGAGCGCTAGATTGGCCTTCAAAGGCAAAATGCAGTTGGAGAAGCGCCAACACGAGGAGAATTAAATCATTTTGTCATCCCTATCCCAGCGATGACGAGCGACAATGAAACACGCATCCTTGAAAATCTCCTCATTCACAAAGAAGGGAAAATTGAGGTGTTACAAGAGAAGATCTCCAAAGGAACGAGAACTTCAATCATTTCTTGGAGGTTGAGAACAAACAAATGGTACATTTCATCGCAGCCATTCCGCGGGGCAAGGGCCATCGAAGTACAAGGAGGAAGAAGGGCGCAAGTAAAGAATTGAAGAGCTTATTGGTGAATTTGATGATGAAGAGGAGGACCGACTGGCGAAAGAGGCCTAGAACCATCGAACCAGGAGGCCTTGAAAAAACGAAGAAATTTGAAGAAACAGGCTCAATTCGAAGCTTTTCCTCTCACTTTACCACTACCGAGCGGGAAATTGAGGGAAAACAAGGAAGCTTGGCTTGAGAGGGCTAACTTGACATTTGGAGACCAAGCTTGAGAAGGCAAACGGGGGATCACTGGGAGCTACGAGGAGAAATAAAACACTTCACTTTCGAGAAGCTAAACCCCGGTCGCCGGGCGCAAATTGAAGGTGGCACGAGAAAAATTGAAGAAATTGAAGGAGAGGCGCTAGCACGGAAAGAAGCAAAAAGCATATCGGCCCTCGATATTTTGAAAACGAAGCTTCGGAACATGTCTCTATGGACCCTTGAGGTCATACGTACCAATTTTGGGCACATTTCGAAAACTTTTTGTTTTTTGGCATTTTTTGAGGGTTTTTCGCCAAAAACTCATAAATGCGCCATTTCGGTTGATAGGGCGTCAAGGGAGAGGGTGATACCAATGGATTCATAATTTCATGAGAAGCTCTCCGAAGGCGATTTTCGGGGGCATTTTAGAGATCATTCGCCCCTCCAAATTGGCGAAAAACGGCCTCGTGCCCACGCCTGCACGCCCTATGTTGCTATTTTTACGGGTTTTTGCACACGGTACGATTTTTGAGGGGACTTTCGAGGAGATCAGATTGAGATGATTCCACTTGCATTGGAAAGAAGACACGAGAGCGCTTTCCAACGAGCCATCATGAGCCTCATTTCAACATCGGGAAGGCTTCATTTTGCATCCAGCAAGTCGGGGGGACCTTTTTCGGGCATTAATATGAAGTATTTTTGCAATTTTTTGAACTCAAAAATACGCTTTTCCCAAATATTAACGTTAGGCTATTTTTATCATGGGAAAATCATGTCGAGTCAATATAATTTCCGTTTTTAGCGATTTTTAGATATTTTATTAGATATTTTGTGCCTTGGGCTTTGCGAAGCCTCGAGGCAAGTTTGAATATTTTGACTTGGCCAATGGGATAGTTAGTTGCTCCATGAGGTTTCCTCCTTCTAGCCTATTTATCCCATGTTTCTCATTAATAAATGTTTGAACTTGAGAGAAGAAATTAATGCATTGGTCATATGAGCTTTGAAGAATACACTTGAGTTATGATGTTTGGATTGCCTCTTGGATGCTTTTGAGGAATGTTGAAGGCTTGTTGATGGATTCCTTGACATGGTAGAATGGTATAGTGCTTCTTAATGTTGTTTTGTCTTCTAGTTTTCACTCATATTTCATTTTTCTTACTTGCTATAGATCGGTAAGATTGATTTTGAGACATGCCCATGGAGGCACCTCAAAATCCTAAATCTTCATAGCTTGATGTTTTCTTCTCCCTTAGTTATGCTAAAGAATTCTTAGATGCTCTTTATTAACCTAAGGTGTTGTTGCTAAGTTTTATTCATCGGTTCCATGTATGTTGAGTAGGATGTATGGTTTGTCCTACCTACCTATCGGTACACTTATGATTACATCCATAAAACTTTCTCTTTCAACGATTTGATCATTTTGTTGAACCGGAGAATTAGTTTCGATCCTGGCCTTTGCCTAAAACTATGAAAACTTATTTGTCCAAGTGTGATGACTTGAGAGACTATGTTTGAGGCGTTAAAACAGTTCTTGAGTTGTTAGTTTGTCTCATATGTTTTCCCCAAAGTGCGATAGCCTTTTCCCGAAGTTAGAGGGGTCTTATACCTCTATGTATGGGTAGAATGTTTGATTTCTTCTATGTATTGATTAGCTTATAGTTATTCCTAGCATGATTAATGGCTTGCTGTTACATGTTTATGTCTGCTATTAACTAGTTTGCACTTGAAATCCTTGTCTTTCACCAACTTATTGTTCATTTAATCCATTTGCCCGAAGAGATCCCTTCTATTGTGAATCAAATCGGCCCTACGAGCGGCTTTACATAGTCGCCTCATTAGCTTCCTTGACTGTTTGACCCCATAGCCCAATTTTATCTACATCTTGTTATCAGGTTTATGTATTTGATCGGTTCATCTCCCACCAAACTTAAAAAACCAAAAAACCAAAAACATACTTCATAACTAGCCCTAATATCGAGAACATCGCAAGTAAACACACGAACGCACACACACTTATGAGAGAGCCCTCTGCGAGTCCGAGAAGGCTAGGTCCTTGGGCTCAACGCTTGGTTTGATGTTGTCGTCATTTGGCTAACCAATCGGCCAAATCACGGGACCCTAACATAATGGCGATCACGGTGGGACTTATTGAGTACATGACGATCTAGCAAACTTTTATAGGCTCCTTAGTCCTTCGACTTTTAACCAAACCATCGACGTAGAATCATTTAGTGTAAACTCTACGCTTCCACCCATCTTAGCCAGTGATGAATCAGGTTTATAACACTCTTACATCTTTAGGCTGCACATAAAACTCGGGAAAAAACCACAAAAACTCCCTTAGACTGGTTTTTGTCAGAAGTGCGGTGGTGGACCATACAAATATACCTCAAAAACAACTAAAAAATCCACACAGCGACTCCACTAGCCTCCGGTCGACCTTACTACTTTGCTAAATTTTAGAATACCATTCAGGTTGGCCACCTCATCGCCACTCTAACATAATGGCGATCACGGTGGGACTACGAGTGATTAAAAAACTTAGTTTCCCTCATCTTTAAAGACTTTTTGAGAATATTAGCTTGCGACTTATCTAGCTCACTAACATAATGGCGATCACGGTGGGACCTTAGGAATTAGTGACAATCTAAGTACATCTTAGTAACTCCACGAAGTCTCAATCGAAGCTTAGTAAACTTGGGGATTGTTTGAAGAGTAGAAAATAGCTCTTTCACCATATTAGCAAAATGATGAGTCGGTTATAGGAAACTCTTCCAAACCTGGTAGGCACATAAAACTCAAAAAACCCCCAAAAAAAACACTCCTTTAGATTGGCTTTTGACATTTACAGTGGTGGACCATACAAACATATCTCATAACAACCAATTTTCCACCTGGCGACTCCACTAAACTCTAGTAAGCCTTACTATTTTACCAAGCTCTAGGCTACTATCAGGTAGACCTTTCCCATCACTCACTAACATAGCGGGAGATGGTAAGACAACGAGTACATAATAGTCGACAAACTCTTATGAACTTTTTGGTCCTTAGGTATAAACAAGCTGGCTTCGATCCATAAACTCATTTTTTAGAGTAAACTCTTTGTTCTCATCACCCTGAAAAGTGTTGAAACAAGTCTAGGATACTTTAACAAACCATAAGTTTTGCACATAAATTCGAAAATCCAAAACATTCTCGGATTAGTCTTGGTGGTGGACCATAGCTATCTTCACAAAAACAATCCATTTCCACACAGCGACTCCACTAATCCCATCCCTTCTATTTTTGAACCATCCTTCGCCTTAGTATAACTTTAGAAAAAATAACTCATCCAAAACATTCACCAATATCACTCTCTCTAAAACTACGGATCTAAAAATGCGCTTCACGAAGAATCAATACCAGTCCATCCGGACCCAAATCCCCATCATATTAGATGACCCGAAGAAAGATTAAGCGAAAGCACGAAAGCAGTCATCTAGCTTGGTAGATTCACCGGGATAGGCAAAGATGCGTACCTAAACATCGCACTATCCTACTAGATTCACCTTTTGAATTAGAGTCATCACAAAACTCTTCCCGAAGCAAATCATGACCAGATAAACTTTGACGATCTTGAAACCTAGATCCACCACGAGTCCTATTAGAGAAGCTTCACCTTACACCACTCCCTCCTGATTTCCGGCTTCTTTATCAATTTGGCTCTGTCATCTACAGATAAACAAAACCGGATCACTAGTCCAAGTTCATCAGCTACACTGTTCAAACCACTTCATTTCGGCCTACTAGTCCTCATCTTGTACATCATCCATTAGCTCCGGTCATGAGGCCCAGGTACGCACCTTTGGTGTTGCCACCACCTTAGCTCCTCTCCCGAACAAATATCAAGACAAATCCCACACTTTCTTTTGAGAGAAGATACCACCACCTCAACAACATATAAGTAGAATGAGCTGATGCTTATGAATACTTAGAGGTACAAGACGAGCCCATCCGAATGAGAATATTTGCCCAAGCCTTGGTGGTGAACCCGAAGCATGGTTCAAAAGCCTGACTCCAAACGGTATCCATGATATCCCGAACTACATCAAGTTTTTCGAGAAGCCGGTGGGAAATCCGAAGGAAACCCCCATTCAAATCTGTCGAGAATATATGACCTAAAACGGGAAAATGGGGAAAGTGTCCAAACTCTTGTCTTAGGTTCAACGGTGTATATAACTCCCTCCACCTCATTTCAAACCTCCACTTGGTTTAGCCTTGGAAAAATTTCACGAAGGTTTTGATCCGGACATGACATATCATGCGAGAGATAAGGATCCCCCCTACCTTGGAGGAAATGCAACAAATAGCTATAGCGGTGCTAACTTAGGCTGAAAAAAGAGAGACGAGGAACTAGATCGAGGAGAGGAAGGTCACATATAGAGATGAGGTCTCCACTTCATCACCTTCTAGATCCCGGGATAGATGACTTAGTCAAATCCATGGCTAAAATGTGGGGAAAAAGATCAATGAAAAATCTCTACATTGAGACAACCCGACCAAACTCTCCAATCGAGAAGCAGAGTAAAACTTTAGGAGAACGGCCCAAAACAGAGGCCAGGGATAATGACCGACGAGATCAGGCCACCATTCAATGAAAACTATGTAGAAGAAGATGATAGGGACTCGGAACCACAATGATGAACATCATTTAAACCTCATAGGGTACGACAATGAAGGTGAGGTGTACCTGCGAAGAAGAACAAGCCTTCTTTTACTTTGATCAAGATGAGACCAATTATGAGGATCTTGATGACCACCTTACCATAGAATTTTCAAAATTCTATTGAAGAAGCCCACAGGAGCAATATGACCTTAGGAGCAAGAGAAACCAAGATAATGTCAAGAGAGGTAACTGCGATACGCACAAAGCTCCGGATACCATCCTCAAAAAAGCATCAATAGGTGACAAAATCAAGGTTGAAAAAGTGATCGAAACGAAACTAAATTCACCCAAAGCTGAGTCTCTCTCATATACTCTGATACTTCTACCAGGTCACCAAAAACAACTATGGCAAACAAGATCCCTAAACGGGGTCAACAAACTCGGAGGCATAGACAAGGTCTTAGGTAGAAAAGAGTACAAAACAAACATATCTAAACTTCAAATGCCTTTTAGCTTTGAAGGTGAAATCGCTAAGATCAAAATCACCATGCCTCTTGCGGAACTCATTGCCCAAAGCTCTTATAAATCCCAAGTACTAAAAAGTCTTAAATATAGGAAATGATGCAAACAACATTAATCTCCGCGATGACATTCCTAAAGTATTGTTTGGTCCAAAGGTAGAGGGAAAGTTCCAAGAGGGAGCTACCCTTCCATTCTACATTGCTTTAAACATCCACGACCAAATCCTCCACAATGTCATGCTAGACCTAGGCGCCTCGCATTATCTTATGCCAAAGGTAGTAATGGAAAGATTAGGTTTGGAAATCACAAGACCATACAAATACTTGTACTCATTTGACTCAGCGAGAGTCAATGCACAGGTTTGATCAAAGACCTTTGTTTTAGTCTGGCCCAAATACCCATTAGAACATCTGAAAATCATGGATATAGTAGTGGCAGATATTCCTCCCAAGTACGGGATGCTTCTCTCCGGATCTTGGGGAGCCAAACTCAGGAATATCCGGCTAGACATGTCATATGCCACCATTCTGTGTTTGGTGGGACAGGGATGCTCTCTTAGCGAATCACACATGAAATACATGATTAGCGATCAAGATAGGCTTGGAAGATAACATTCCAATGTGTTATTTGCGCTCCGACTTAAACTCTTTCATTATGCATATTGATGTAAACTTGGAGGAAGAGTCAGGAAAATGATATAGACTTAGATCCACCATACATGTTGTCCTTGATACCTTATGATGGTGGACACTCAAAACTATCATGATCATGAGTATTTGTGCCTTGAAGAAAGTAAGTTCCCTCTCTCCCAAGTAGAGTTAAGACAAGAAGCACAAACTCTCATGTACTATCAAGCAAATTGCTCTAGCTTTAATCAAATGCCCGGCGGTAACTGGCAAATTTCTCCCAGGAGTAGCTTTAGAAGACCTTCACATCCTTAAACCTATTTGGAACACAGGAGAAAGGGAGTTTAATGTTTCTACCATACCTCAAAGATTTACCATCATGTGACCCTCTACGCAATGACTTTGACTGTAACCTGGGTCGGCTCAAAATCTTGAGAAAATGCCAAATAAACTTGTTATGACGAGGGTGATAGTTATAATCCGTAAGCATGTTTGAACTACGAAAGTGGCTCATATTTTGTCTTTTCATGAAGAACTTAGAAAGGCTAAAATCAGGAATCTCATGCAAAATACTAGTTTCTACGGAAAACAAGGGAAAACATTGTATCACTACCTTTTCCCCGGAGAACAACTTTAACATAAACAAACACGGCAAAAATGAAACAAGGCGGGAAATGATCGAGGAGAAAAATAATGGCCATAGAATGTTGCTTTGATTTTAGGAATAATACTGTATCTCCATATAACAAAAAATCAGGTTTTTCTACTCAAGATCATGATTCACCAAATAAAAATGTTTCGATCATGCATTCTTGCAAAATCACCCTTCGGATCATAATCATCGAGATTCCTTTGCAAAGTAAACAACTTAAAGATTTTTTCCGGTTGCGGGAGGTAAAAGCGATTTCAAGTTCAAAATTGCTAAACCACCCAATATCGAGTCTGTTCATAAGCCATGTTCAGTTTTAAATTTACTGTGTTTTTTGCATACCTTGATGATATCACTATCTATTTCCAAGAATTATCAAGAGTACATACATTACCAGAAGAAAGCATACGATGAGAAGGAGTGGAAATCGAGATATTCGAGAGGTACGGAGGAAGATGCGGTACATTTAGAGATTCTTGCATGAATCCCTATGTCATGTTAGAGAGAGAAAATTTCCCAAATTTTTCTTTTTCGAAGTTAAGTGGGCCAAGGGTGAGAGGAGATCCTTACGAGAATAAGATGCGAAATTCGAGTCATTTCAAGATTTTTGAGTTTGAAACACTTTCGGTCATTGTACATACCATTGTTGGAAATATTGAAAAAATAGAAAAAATCAAAAACGGTAAAAGATAGGAAAGTCAAAAACGGTAAAAAGCGGAAAAAAGGGCAAGTGAAGATAGAACAAAGGCCCCATGTTCCAAAAAAATAGTCTTTCGGAAAGCGAGCAAGTCTAAATGCTGAGCTGCTTGGTACTTCAATGTCTTGTTCAGCTATACAGCAATCATAGGCAGGCATTTTTTAAATTTAATTCTTTGATAAGTTAGTGAGTGTCGAAGAGATAATCGGCATTGTGTAAGATTGACTTATCCGCGAGCTTAGATTAAGGAGGGTGCAGTTCCACATGCCTAGAAACGAGAACCAAAGAGAAAGCGAGGATTAAAAACACATTGTACATCTTAGCTCCGCTTGTCTATTTTCCTTTTTTTTATTGCGACATAACATTTGTGTACGACTTGTCTTTTTATGCGCAAATGCATGACAAATGTTGCTAATCACGGTTGATCATTTTTTTAAAATTTCATGTTGTAGATTAGAGAATGAAATCCTGTCAAAATGCTTAATCTTGACGGTCGATCTGAATTTTAGGTAAGTAGAAGGAGTTCCTTGACTTAATACGAACTCCCGCGGATAAGGATAGAAATAGATAGTTTCATTTTGCAAAAAGAAAAAGTATGCATTGTCGAAAAGAATTTGCTAGTTCAAATGCGCGAAGCAGAAGAAAAAATGTTAGGAAAGGTAGTGGGGTAGGTAGAAGTATCATTGATGTTAAAACATGCGACACTTTTGATAACATCGAGAAGGGTAAATTTTGCGCCAATGGATAAGGCAACGGTGTTCATAAATCCAAAAATCGAATTACGGACACCTCCCAACGAGGAATTTGCCCTCCCCAAATGGAGCCATTGTTAGCCATCGATATTTTTTACATGTTAGTGATGACTATATCTTTTAGGCGTGAGTTTTAAAGCTGATTTCCTTATGTCAATATGTCATCCGGAAAACCCTCCCAAAACTTTTTTCGCCTTTCTACCTATGCGATTCACACTAGCGAAACCACAACCTCCTTGTCAACAATCCTATCTAAACTCGGTCTTATTAATGCGCATGACCTTAAAAAGGAAAATCCACATGTTGTTTCAAAGGTCTCCCCATGTTAGGAAGTGGCGTTTAGGACATTTCACCTTTGGCAATCATAAAAAAAGCCAAAAAAGCCCTCATACACGGCAGACCTACCGCAGGCGATCCTTACTTTGCAAATGAAAGTTGACGAACAGCACTTAAGTCGCGCCACTCATATTCTCTAGGTCTCGACTAGCATGAAGCCCATTCTCAAGGCGGCTAATAGGTTTTTCTTGTGTTCTATGGTTCTACAAAGGCAGGGAAATATATTTCATCTCATGGAAGGTAAATGTTGAGTTTACGAGTTAGAGAAGCAATTTGCTTCTAAGTGTATTATGAGCACGAGATGAGCGCAAAGAACGAGGTCACTCATCAGGACCTTCAGCTCTTTTTAAAACGCAAAATCACGGTAAGAAGAGGTCGCCAAATATAGGCTAAATGGTAAATTGTCAAGGCCCCGAACCTCCTTCATTTACTAGCGAGAGGGTTAGGGCGCCTCGTTCATACTTAAGCGAGGGCGCGGACGGTGTTAAGTCGGAAGGTTGCGAAGTCCCGGGTTGCCCTTGCGAAGCAATGAAACAATATGCGGGGTTTTCATGAATGTAATTTCTGACCATAACGAGGATTATAGTGGAAATATGATAAGCTCAAAGGAAAGGGGAGTTGGCACATTAAAGGAGGTCATGCGAAACTTTCAAGTCGGGTGAATGGTTGAAACTTTAGAGGCTGTCATCGATGAGAACTTTCGAAGCATAAGGACCACTGTCTATCCACAAAGATCAAAATAGAACGGATGATAAATAATGCCATTACACGGGGGCGGGAGAAAGTGCTTGGTTTTTTCAAGGAAACAGTCTTCATAGTCACAAAGTTTGTTTGTTAAAATAATCAATCATAAGATACAACAAGCCAAATGTTTAATTCACCCTTAGGACAATGTAGGGAGACAGGCCAGCCTGCAGCTGGGGTTTACTGACGACACACAATGATGCTTGCAAGTGAACATGCTTAAGCTGATGTTTTCAAGTGGTCTACTTAACATCACCTTCGAAGGATGTCTCGAAAAAGAATTGTTAAAAAACCTTCAAACACCTTATCTAATGAGAACTCCTCCATGCATGATGAAAGGGCCAAAACTACGCGAGTCTTTGAAAGCTGATTGATGCAAGAAAGCGGTGGAAGGACACAAAGGCGAAACAAGGTCACTACACGGATGAATGGCAGTTCGATAATGTTAAGATACGTACTCCTATTTTTAAGAACTATAAATACGAATGGTACATCTAGTTGAAAGGAGAAGGTATTGAACATATTGTATGCTATGAATGCCAAAGGAAGCGAGTTGACAAAGAGAGAGAGAGGGTTAAAGACATTCACTGACCACTTACCCGAGAAATCAAAGGAAATCATAGAAGCGAACAAGAAGTCTGGGGTGAAAGGATGCAACCTAAAAATTGTATTTACGGACGAGAGAAAAACTTGTGAATCATGCAGAATGACAATTTATCAGGAAAGTAAAAGCAGTGGCCAAGGTTAGTCATAAAATGCATGATGACTATACAATGTGAATAGACAAAGAGCGAGTTTGATAAATGATCGGGTTTTTGAGTTTAAAGGCAAGTGCATTCACTCCCAACATTCAAAAGATAGATATGTCATCGATGGAGTACCTTCAAGTAGGAAGTTGTTTGAAACAAAAAGAAGGCGCCTTTTGAAATTGAGAAGCCATATGTAAATCCAAGTTGGGTCATTAAACTTGGCGCCTTTTGTGTTCTGTAAGTTGGAGAAGTTGTCAAAGGCTAAAGCAACGAAAAGATAGATTTCCATAACTTGACCTTGTCCTTCGAAAAAGAAAAAGCGATTATCCCGGCTCGGGTCAGAGTTATTGTTCAAGTCTACATATGCAAAATAGAGAGAAATGCCCACGAGTTTGAAAAACAAAACGATTTCCAAAAAGCCTACGTTACGTTTCCAAGCAAGGTAATAGTTGACAAGGTTTGAAAATAACATAAAGGTTTAAGTATGAGAGGAGGAATGTTTTCAAAAGCGAAGACGTTTTTGGCCTCCCTGTCACCAAAGAAATAGTTTCGGGTCATCGACGGAAAGTTAAAAAAGCTGTTTTAGGGCGAGGCGCGATGGGCTGGAATGTGGCGCGACGTGCACCGTCGTTTTGTAAAGGTTTCCTTCTTCGGCGCGACGGGCACATGTGGGTGGGCGCGACGTGCACGTAGGTGGCCGCCCAGGCACGGCAGGGTCGGCCGTGCGTTTGAGCAAGTTTCCTGCGCGACGGGTTTGTTATCCAAGGTTGCCCGCGTCTTTTCAAGGCTTGTCCAGGTTCTTACCTCCTTTCAAGTAAACATCCATCAAGTTTGGGTATTTCTGATTTCCCCCATCAATTGCAAGAGGTTGTCTTGTGAAGAGTTTGTGTTTAAAAAGTTAAAAGAGGATTTTCATTGCGGAAATACATACCTAGTGCTAACGAAAGAACCTTTCACACTATCATCCTTACATTTCCACGCTACTAAAAGCAGTGGAAATATACTCGATGGGGGGTTTGACATTTTTATTGTTAGGAAAGCTAGAGTAATCACAGCATCACAAAAAGCTTGTTAGTCTTCCGGAAGCTGTTATTTTACCTCATACTGTGTTCTTGCTGTCTAGACACATTGTATGGTGTTTTGCTTGATGTACAGCTTGATGAAAGGAGGGCACACTCTTACACGGAGGACGAAGTCTTTGGATGTTTGAAAGTTTCCTTGAACGGGGAGTGTGTGTTAAGGTTGACATCAAAAACTTTAAAAGCGAGTAGTCGGTGGCATCTTCTCCTGACACACTATTTAAAACGGTGCTTTTCATTCACTATATTCTCCCATACCTTTCTAGATTGTTAAAAAAGAGTTTCCCAAGGATAACGGTCTCTGAGGAGAATAGTTAGTGGATGGGTTTCCTAACTTTGGAGTCGGAGATGCAAAGTGGTATTGGATTCACTCAAAACTTTCCAAAGGTGCGAGTCATTTTCTAAAAAGCGAGTTGTTGGTGGATAAATGTTAAACATTAGAGGCGGGGGTATATAGGTGTTGATGGACTATTTAAACTCACAAATTTGAAATAGTTCTGGTAGAAATAGAGAGTGTGTTCTCTAAACCAGCACATTGCGCCCATTTTTCACCTAAACTAAATGCCTTGTTCATTACACTACATTGTCATTAAGAAGATTGTTGAGCAGAGTAATTTTGAGGGTGAAATAAGGCCATGTTCTAGAAGCATTTGTTGATGATCGAGTTTACATCAGGCGATTATAAAGCGATTGACTTTTCAAAAAATCACAAGTGAAAGGTTTTCTCTTAACACGGTGGGCTATTTTTTCACCTAACCACGGTCTCTTTCTTTTCCCCTTTGTGTGGTCTCCCGCAATCTGCGCGGGGGGCATGTGTTGGGGCCCTTGTTTTTGTTTAAGTTTTGAATTTTGAACTTGGACTCTTTTTGAGTTGCGGAGGGAATACACACGGCTAACGCGACCGCACCGCGCGACCGGGGAGTTGCGGAGCTAACAAGGCGTGCGGAAGCGCGATGGCCCCCGGGTAGAACGGCGATAAGTACGGATGAAAGAGATACGACGAACGAGGAAGTAGAACATGCGAGATATCGGAGAAGAGAGAGAGTCGGGAAAAGCCGGAGCGAAGACGCGAGCGCGGTCGCGGCGGCGGGTGAATAAAAGGCAATCACCCGAGTACACGCGAGAAGAGGATAGTTGGTTAGTTGGTTGATCGGTTCTTTGTTGCGGGATGATTGAATGCGGAAAGCGATAGCGGAAAATACGGACTTGTTCTGCGATTGGTTTCTACTCTCTATGTTTTGTATTCTGTTCTTAGATTCATCTGTATACGTGTAAGGTTATCGAGAGAAGGTATTGTAATCTGTATTTGGTGAAGACTAATGAAAAGTTAACGTCTTTATGTTTATGTGTTAAGATGTGTTTACCATGCTTTAAAATTTTTAAGTTGCGGTATCGATATACTTGATTGGTGATCTTGCATGAATATTGGTATATGTAACGGATTCTCTTTCTTTACGTAGTTCCGGGTTTATTCCTCGTCGTGATTTCTTCCCCTTTCCCATGTGGTCGCGGCACGCCTCGTTGGGAACGCTTTGTTCTTCCGAACGGGGGTGAAAATGCGGCGTGTTACTAGACTACCTGGGACCCTTGTTGGCCACAACCACCGCGAACTGGGTCTTGCCGCGGGACCTTATTTTTCGCCAACAAATGGATTTACGCGTTCTTAGGGACCCGCATGTTACGAGGGGATCTAGATCATGGTCTCGAGGATCTTTGAAGGAGCAATACGGCGATGGTGGGATGATCATCTTGACCATTTTATTACTCGGCGGGCGGAGCTGATTAAGAAAAAAAGGAGGCGGTGGTCGGGGAGCTTGTTCTTTTCTCGACTCGGTGGCGATACGTACGACATTTTACGGGGAAGATTTCCACGGATCTTTTACAGGCGAGTTGCGGAGGTTACGAACGAAGGCGGCTGAGAGGCTTGCGGGAGATAAACCGCGGTGGGCGCGCGAACTTGGTAGCCTACAGGATGAATGCGAACTAACCGCCTTGGTGGAGTTTTGGGTCGAAGACCACGTTGGAAGGATACGTTGTGGAGTTTGCCGGCGGGTGTTACCAATCTTTCTCAAAGTGCAAGGGCGTGTTTCACTACGGCCGAGGAAAAGCTGCCGAGAGAAGTCGACGCGGATCGAAAGCCTAATAATTGGACGAAGGGTTCGGGTCGTTCCACAAAACGAGTATCGACGTAAACCACCGTGCGGGGAAGGATTGGGGACCGATGCGTGTAGGCTTGTAGGGTAGGAGCCGGGGATGGGACGTTGAGGCCGCATGCAAGTTGCGGGAGTTACGTGCACATCGGCGGGCACAAATCGTAGGTCGGTGGCGAGGGTAAGGAGAGATTTGAAGAAGAGAGCGATTGAGAAGAAGAACCGGAGAAGGAGGGCGCCTCGGAAGGGACGGGAACCATGGGATTGGATGCCGAACGAGGAGACGGGACAGCGACGGACGTACGGCGGGTGCATGGGAGCAGGAAGGATGCGAAGAAAAGAGCGATAACGATTAACACGGATAAGGAAAAGATGCGGCCGAAGAAAGTTTCGATGATGAATAGTGCGAACGTGATGCGACGGATGTTTCGAGATCGGACGGCACCCACCCCTCCCGGGCGACCCTACGTCCACCTTGCATGGCCCCGAGGATCCAGGCAACTACACGGTACTTTATCAACCTTTAAGAAATATTTTTGTTCGATTACAAACTTTAAGTCGAGTTATCTAGAAGTTCGGCGGCGCGGTAACGCCCGGTCGCGAGCGACGGTACGGTAGTAATTTTTTCCCTAGCGGGACCGTTACGCAACCGAGGACACGGAGGTTTTATCTTGGTTAATTCACCGCCGGTATACATGGGCGGATCTTTCCTCGGTACCCGAGTTCTGCGGCGGGGAAACGACGATGTGGGGAACAGCAACGTCGTGCGTGCGAAGCCATCTGGAGGGCTCGACGGAGACCGCCTGGGATGCGGGGAAGTTGATAGAGTTTCAAACCACGCTCGGAGAGAGAGAGCTGCGGTGGTTCATCAAGTAGTCGAAGCGCACCCTAATCCTGTAATTGCGGACGTAAAGCGGGATTTTGTCGCGGTGCGCTCCCCGGACGGATCGGCGGGGTACGTAAGGGCTATGGGGTAAGCGAGAAGGAAGGCGAGACCGCATGGGAGTTGGTGCGGCGATTCCAAGGACGGCGATCGGGACGAGCTGCGATCGATCGGCTCTGAAGGGAGCGGTTCATCAAGGCTCTGCTTCCCTTGACGGCAACCCCTCTCACTCGGCAGAAGATTGATAATGCGAGGATGTCTCGGCCAGGCCATGAAGATTGAAGCCATGGCGGGACTGCCCCCGGTACGGGGGGGGGGTGGCTCCATGGGAACCCCGCCGGCCCCGTGGGGTTGCAACATCGGATCGCTAGTTTTAGCGAAAAGCTCAAAGAAATTCAGCCGACGGACAGCGCGTGAATGTTTGGTGTGCTCATTGCTGAGGTCGGGGGCACGTCGCGGCGAATGTCCTCGGTTGCGCGGCTGGGGTTGGACCCTCGGTTACGGCTATCCGGGGGGGGCCACCGCAGGCGGCACGGCGGTAGATCCGCGGGGGTAGCACGGACGCAACGGGCCTTTGCGGGGTTTCCCATGGCAAGGGTCCTCCAACCCGGTACGAAGAGCTCTGTAGAACGATCGGACATCCTCCTCGGATGTGCCGTGTACAAAAGTACTCCACGGTGCCGAATAATGTATATTGCGAATTTTGTGTGTCCACGAGCGCGCGGCACGAGCCGGTGCGGGGCGTTCGACGCACTTGCGGTCGGCCCCGGATCGGCCCTCGTCTTGGGGTCAACGAGCGCGAGGGCGGTGGCGGCTGTGCGGGGAGCGCGACGAGAGGGACGCGGGCGGGTAAATGCTGGCGCGACCGGAGGGGTCCTTGTGGCTCGGGGTGTCCTCTTCATGACGACCACCGGTGCTCCCGGAGGTAGGGTCAGCACGCCGCGAAGACTGCCCCGAACTCCCCTTCGGGGGGGGGGAAGAGCGGGCGCGGCGGGGGGGCACGAATGCGGTGGGCTCGGAGCCGCGGTCGCGGCACGACATGCGGTGTTGCGATAATAACGGCGGAAGAAGGCGGGCGGGGATGCCCACGAGAAGGGCCGGTACGGTGGTGAGGGCCGCGTCCCCAGAAGAGTTTGGTTCGACTGGGGTGCGGAAGAAGTACTTTCGGGGGAGGCGGTTGAGGCATTCGCCCGGTTGCGCGGCGAAAGGAAGGAGGGCTGGAGGAGCCCCGGCGAAAAGCAGGGATCGAACGCGCGGTCTTGTAGTTGCGGACGCTCCCGAGCATTTCTCGAGTTGTTGATGACCGTCTTTGCGGCCGACGCTCGGACAGTATTGGACGGAGCGGCGCGGGGCCGGGCGGAGAACCGAAACTTGGTGGACACTACGCCTCAATGCGATGCAGCGTGTCGAGCGAAACAAGCGTCGAACGGCGGCAAGAATTTCGACTTAACACACGGATCGCGAGGATTCCAAATCGGCGACACAATGTTGGTTCGGAGTCCGACGTCAACATATTGCCGCGAAAGACATGGGAGGCCTGCAGGAAAGCCCGGCTCGCCTGTTCCCCGATCCAACTCGGAATGGCGAACCCGGTCTTGTATTTTCCAATCGGCCGACTCGAGGTGTCGAGGTTGATGTTGCGGGGGGTAAAGACCTATGCGGGACTTCGAAGTTATTGATATCATGGGCGATAAGGACCCCTATCTGCTTTTACTTGGCATTGATTGGGCTTTTGAGAATTATGCGATCATCGATCTCCAAGAGGTGATGATTTTCGAGGATGAGAGGTACGGGTGACTCGGCCTCTCGACCGTATCGGGGACCGCAATACACGAGAGAACGGTGGATAGTCGGGAGGACGCTCGGATGATGGACCACCTCCCCTATCGGATGACCCTGGCGGCGGGAAGATTATATCAACCGTACTTCGGGATCTATCGGTTGGCGGAGTGTGCGAGCTCGGAGCCGGATCAAGGCTTGCGTGGGAAGATTGACGACAAGGGGGATACGAGACCACCACGCGGCGATGTGTGCGCCATCGCGCGAGTCGGTGGGTGGGGGCCGAGATCCGCGGGTACCCCACTTTGTCGAACATGCAAGCGATGGTGCTGTCCTCGAGGTGGAGGACGGGTCCCCGAGGAAAAGTCTGGCGGATACCCACGATGAATGTGGCTGCGAAGTCAACGTCGGGACGATGGTGGAACAATCACCGCAACACTCTGTTGCAATGGGGTACGGTGGCGGATGCCTTGCGGGCACGCTTGAAGAGGATGAAGGGCCCTGTATTACACTTAAGCACCATGGCGACTCGGACCCACGACGGCACTTGCGGGCGTGCGAGGAACGATGGCGCAGCGCCGGGTACACGAGGAGTTATGGGTCCACGGACGCACTCCACAGGTACAATCCCCGGCGCTGGTACCCTGCGCCGAAGAGCGGGAGACGGGGAGCCGCTGCGCAGCAGCCGATTGCGGAGAAGTTCGTCGGAGTTTCTCATTCGAAGGAGACGGCGCGGGGAATATCGAGCCACCGCGAAGCCGTTGGGGAGGTTACGGTACTCGCCGGCCCGAGCCCCGATAAGGGACCGGTGGCGTCACGCTCGGTGAAAAGCGGTTGGTTTGCCCAGGTTGACGGCGAACCCGGGGGACGACGGGTTGGAGGACTGAGAGCATCTCCATTTTGATGAAAAGGAGGGCGAGCGGAGTGTCGCGACGAGCCAACGACGAAGGAGTCCATTTGCGGCCTAAAGACAAAGAAAGTGCAGACATGGGAACGGAGGAGAAACCGACGAAAACGCGGTGGGGTGCGGGACGGAGATGACCGGGGAAATTTTCAGCCTCCTTCGGGAGTATGAAGACCTATTCCCATCCTCGATTTGCGGACACAGAAAGGGATCAAAGGGGATTTGGGTGAGATGCGCATCACACTAAAACCGGGGAGCCGGGCGGGTCGGCACCGACCCTCTAGAGGTTAAATCCACGCATCAAAGAGAAAGGTAAAGATGGAGATCGACAAAAATGCGTGCAACGAGGTCTCATTTTTTCTGTAGAAGAAAGGCGGGTGGGTAAGTCCCATTGTCATCGAGAACAAGAAGGATAAACGGAAATTCGGGTCTGCGTGGATGCCGGAGTTTGAATAATGCTTGTATTCAGCGATCAGATTTCCTCCCCTTCGGCCGACGAAAGTGCTGGTCATGTCGCGGGAAACGAAGCTTACTCTTTCACGGATGGGTTTCGGGCTACCATCGAGTGCGCATCGGCCCGAAGAGGACGAGGCAAAGACAACATTCACAGCACGAGTGGGGATCATTCGCATACCATGTCATGCCGTTTGGAGCGAAGAACGCACCGGTTTGTGTTTTCCCAGGATTGTTATTCTTCCTTTCTAAGGAGTATATTCACAAGTTACGGAAGTCTATACTGGATGATTGAATGGTTACGGCTTGTGAAAGAAAACCGCCTCCTTTTGTTGCGTGTTATGTTCGATCGGTGTCGCCGGTATGATTTCCTTGAATTTGAAGAAATGTATTTTGCGGTACCATTCGGCCGCTCTTGGGTCACGTGGTGTGTAAAGAAGGGGTACGTGTCGATCATCGAGTCGCGATTATTGTCCACATGGAAGCCCCAAGACGTGGCGATTGCGGGCATTACTCGGGCACCTTTGGATACTACGGGCGTTTTATCCGCAACTACGCCAAAATCCGCACCGCCCCTCTAAGCGGCCCCACCGGAAGTCGAGAATCTTTTGAATGGACGAGCGGAAGTCCCCGGAAGGCACGGACACATTGAAAGAGAAATTGGCGACGGCACCCATTCTCGTTCATCCAAGGCGGGATAAGCGATTTCATGTGCACATTGATGCGTCGGGATTGCTGACGCCGTCGCGCGGCCGGAAACCACGGTTGACCACCGGGGTATACTTCGCCGGTAGCGCCTGTCTAATGGGAGAAAAGGGGTATACCACGGCCAAGCGGGAAGGGCGGGCGGCAATGGTGTGCTCTCTCCCGGAAGTTCGAGTCACTACCTCCTGGGCGGGGAAGTTTACATTTTTTACGGACCATTCGGCCTTAAAATATGCGAGTCGATAAGCTTTTTGTGTTGGAAGGAAGGATTTGCCGGTGGCTTCTCCTTTTCGGGAGTTTACGTTCGATGTAATTGTCAAGCAAGGCGGCTAAATGTCGGGCACGATCATTTATCCGGAGGCGGAGTCGGGGGAAAACGATGAGTCGTTGGATGATCGACTTCAGGATGCGCGTCATTTCGTGTTGAGCGATTCCGGTTCTTTGGGCGGCAGCCACATGTCGACCACGGAGACGGTGCCGAGGATTACACGCGCCGCTTGACATACTTGGTTGTCCGGGCGGCCAGGTGTCAATTGATCGCGAGGGCGGGCCCCCGCGCAGGCGGGCACAGATGAGGGTGTTGCGCGGTGTGTTCTTGACCATGAACGGGGAAGCGGTGATGTGGGGTGTCCGCAGTGCCCGGGAGGGACACGTGGGGGCTAAGCCAACGAGGGCGTGCTTATTTTGGTCTGCCTGGTGGCGAACGGTGCATGCGGTGTAAGGCCTACGTGAAATGTTGCGATATTTGTCGAGGAGAGGACGGGACGACGGCCTTCGCACGAAGATGAGCTTCCGCTACCAGGTGCATGTGTTGCGGCCATTTGAGAAGTGTTTGTCGACTTTGTGGGGCCGGTCTGCCGATTGCTCGCCATTCCAAAGCTCGGTACATCATTACGGCGGTGTCTCACGCGATGGGCGGAAAGCGACGGCGGTACGCGGCACCTTTCACGGCGAGACCGGCGCTTTCTCGGTTCATCTTTGAAAACATCATCGGCCGCTTTCGTGCCCACGCGACGACCGATGATCAGGCACGCACAAACCAATGCCACGGTCGAATCGCTCACGGAGACATTTGTGATACGACGCTAAGAAGCGATTCCATACCACCCCGCCGGAGCTAATGGCACGGTGGAAGCCTTCAACAAGATTAGAAGGGTTTGACGAAAATGCGCAACGCTCGGCGGGATGATTGGGATGAGCGGATACCGAGCGACATTATGGGCTTACCGGACCACGGTAAAACGTTTGACAAACCGGACGCCATTCCGAGGTGGTGTACGGCGGGAAGGCGTGATTCCCGTAGAGTTCCACGGTCCCGACCTTACGATCGCAACGTCCCTTCACTTCTCGAGAGGATGAGTCGTCGGGAACGACTCCACGAGGCTGCCGAGGCCAGACGAAGCTCGGTTTCTTGCGGAATTCCATCGGAAAGGTTCGAAGGCCGGACGAGAGAAAGCATGGCATGGCCAGCCACATCGAGACTAAAACTTTCCAGAGTTGGCGGCAAGGTTCTTTTGTGCGACGATAGGTTCCCGAGAAGTTTCCGAACGGCTCCGGACGCATTGGGCGGGACCGTACTTTTGTTATCGAGATCCGCGACTCGGGGAGCCGTTCGGTGGCACAATTAGACGGTTCGGTTCTTCGGGATGGGTGAATGGCGTACGCTGAAGCCCTACAGGGAGTAGGTACCTTCTCTCTTTCCATCAATAACTCTGCATGGCCAAGGGAACGCCGTGGCGATAGCGTAGTTGAATAACTCTCCATAGCGGGATGAGCATAGTTAGTCATTTCCATTTCTTTACGATCAGTCCGACGCCAGCAAAATGAGTTGCGGCATCCATACCGCAACATACCATCGAATCGGAGCGGGCCGATCTAGCGTGTCGCAACGCGAGTCCGGCGTGGCGCGCGCCATCGATGGGGCAGCAAGCTCCCGAGTCCGACGTGTCTGAGATGCATTCCGTGCCGAGCGTCGGTCAGTCTCGCAAATCGATCCTTTTTGTCGATCGTGAGATAGCTCGAATTTTGGTCATAAATTCCCTTAATGGACGAGTAATCATACGTAATCATTCCCCCATCGGCGCGAGTTCTCTGTGATGGGTACGCCCATCTTCCAAAGCCGCGAGTCGACGGCCCATCGGTTACACACGAGGCCGCGATTGATCACACGATTATCGCGAGGCAAGCATGATGGCAAAAATTAAATGCCGTTGTAGGTCTCATCGACCCCGGCGTGCCCGGCGGGCGGCATTTTTTGCATGAAGGCTATCGGCGCGGGATGACGGACCAATTCGGTTTGGAAACTTCGGCGACTCCAGAGCACTTGCGGCCTCGAGCACTCGGAGCACCAGCGGGGAACTCCCGGACGAATCCTCCCGGGTCTATCGAACGCGCAAAGATGCGAGAAGGCACATTTCTCTCCGTCCGAGCCGGTCTTGGATCACGAATTCAACGGCTGAGTCCATCAACGGTCGGCAAGTACGACAATGCGCCACACGCCAGACGCTAACTTGTCCCGACCGAGTGAGTTTCCCCGCGCCACGGTGGCCGGAGCCGTTCATGGAACGCCGCTATGCACCGAGGAGCCGGCTCTAACGGTCGGATGAAGGACGGGTCGGGGTCTTCGACGGTCGACGTTGATGAATTTACGCGGTCTCCTGTCTTCGGCACCTGCGGCGATTCGCAATGCCGGTTTCTCCTCGGTCGGGTGCGAACGGGTCTCTATGGTTGAACGAGGAGATTCCAATCCATGCGAGCGGAATGTTAGTCGACTTGCGAGTGTGTCAATTTGAAGCCGAATCCTTTCCTCTAAAATGGAACGGCCTCTGACTTGCCGGAAATCGTAGGGGCGGACCTATACACCAAATATGGTACTCGCGTAGGAGGTGGCAAGGGTGCACGAATCGACTTGATACGATGTATCGGAAATCCCGGTTTTCTTGCTATCGATGAGAGCAAGACCATGCGCCATTACACCAAGGGCGAGTGCACATTGGACACCATTTCTATTGCGAACCCTTGCGTCAGGGGCCAGTTGGGGTGGAGAGCGCGTTCGTCTTTGAAGGAACTCTTCGCGGCTGCGAAGACAATTACGGGCAGGACCACCCGGTTTTATCTACGGTACTGGCTCTAGCCTTCGCCATGTGGAAATGGCATGTTCCTCGGAAATGCGGACACCGGCGGAACTCAACGGGGGCCAACCGTTCGCGTGCGATACTCCCCCAGCGGTGTCCACGGCCCCCGGCCGACGACGGGTGAACGCGGAGGCGTTGCGCCGGGCGTGGTCTGCAGGATGATGGTCGGCCATGGTGGCCTCTGCGCGGCGGGTACCCGAGGAACCTGGCCCCGGATGAATACGACGAACAAGTGTGGTTTGGCGTCGGCCATAATCACACTCATCCGGCCGACTTGTGTCCCGCACCACACCTTTCACATGGCGCCCTTGCGGTTTCGGTGGCCAGAAGCGATCTCTTGCACGGAGAGAGAGGTTCTATCGTGGCCGGTGGGTCGGCACGTTCGGGGATGGAGTCATCCGATATAACTTTGATGGGATGCGGGCGCCGGCCGGCCTACGCGACCGGTGCGGGCGGATCTTTCACGGTCGCGGTAGCGACAACCACGAGCGGCGGGAGGGCGCGGCGACCACTGCCTGGCTGCTTGGTCCCCCATTGTGGAGCATATGAGCCAGCCCGAAGTCCCGACGACTCAATGTGGCCACCCGGGTTGTTTCTAGTAGCGCCCCTATATTTCCTTCGTTTAATGAATTTCTTCTTAACGGAGTCTTGGTCTCTCCAACACTACTTCCCTCACTTCCCCAGACCCCACTTCCACTGTTCCCTTGCCACCCCCATCATCACGACAATGGGTGAACGGGGCCGAACCGTTCCTGCAGGCCCACCCCCTCCCAAGCGGGCCGTGTTGCGGTCCGCGGTGGTGGACACGAGGAGGATGATCGCCGGTCACGCGCCCACGGCCATGATCCGGAGGAACGTTGATTGACCCGGCGGATTTCCTCCAACCTTCGTTTCCCTCCCTCCTCGATTACTCCGCTCCCCGCCCCTCCACCCCGTGAGACCACACGCCACTTCCTCCAATCGTCCCACTTCCTCGTACTTGTAATAATTCACCGACTCACGGGGACTCTTTGGTCGTGACCACGGTGAGGAGGTACCTCAGTACGCGGTGGGGGCACCACCACCAACCGGACCAGTGGCCACGTCCCGGGAGCCCATTGCCACTACATTTGTTCGACGGAGACCGAGTTGGGGTTCCATCCCGGCCTTCCACGAGCGCCAACCACACGAGCGGGGCCAGAAGCCCAGGCTTTGATATGGCCACTTCGGTACAACAACGACGCCGGTCCACCTTCCCGAGAGGCTGCCCGGAGGCCGGCCGGCGAAGGACGCTTGTTACGAGGACGACGCCTCAACGGGGGATGCCCCGCGCACAACGACGCGGCTGGCGGGTCCCGGCCCGGTTATTTGCTCATTCGGCGGGCGGCGGCCGGCCGACGATTCATGCGGAACTACGGCGGCGATGCAACGACGGGGAACCGGATCACGGCGGCTGCCCCGAACGGCGCAATCGGCCTCTTGCGGGGAGAAGACCTACCTCGAGGAACGAGGCCGACATTGTGAATCGGCGCTTTCCGGCGTGCGGCGAGGCTGCGGGCTCACCATGCTCCACTCCCTGCTCACATCGACGAGGACAACATGGCCTTACGGGCTCGCCGACTCGGGATATCTTCACCACCATTTGCGAGAGAGAACCGGGAACTGACGGCGTTGGCCGCACGGCCTACTCCTACCGGATCACCGTTGATTCGCCCGGGGACCGGTCCGCGCGAGCGAGGCACGGGCGGTCGATCTACAAGAGACTCTCCATTCCACGACGACGGCGGCTTCGGCCCTTACACGAAGCTTGCGGGAGTGCTCCTACACTGACGACGGTCAAAAACGCGACCCATTGCGCTCCAGCGCAACAACTCGCCACCCAAATTCGGGCGACCACGGACCGGGCAGTTGGGAGCGGCTCTACGCTCGGACGGACGAGTTGGAACTTCAATCTGCAGACGACGGAGAGGCCGCATCGGCCGCAACTAAGCACATCATCCGGAGATGCGGCGCCCCTTCGCGGCCATGCGCGAGGCAATGCATCGGTGGACGCCCGCTGGCAGGGTCCCAACTCACCACTGTGCTTGTTCGGGGATGCCGCCGACGCCCCGTGTGAAGCTCGGCCCCGGCCGCATTGTTCAAGATCTTGAAGGCACCTTTATGCGGGGAATGGCAGCAGCCGATTTGCCACTTCCACGAGCCGAGATGCGGCCTCCGTAGGGTCCCGGAGTTGGGGCCCTTGTTTGAATCGACGGTGGCGGAGTACAACGAGAAGGGCGGCGAAGAAAAGACGGCGAGCGAGGGGCACGGGCGGCGAAGGTATGGAGGTAGAGAGCGCTCATTTTGCGATTGACTCGCGGACGAGTCAAAGGATTGTGGTCGGGGCTTTGTTGGGGCCCTTGTTTTGTTTAAGTTTTGAATTTTGAACTTGGACTCTTTTGAGTTTGCGGAGGAATACACACGGCTAACGCGACGCACGCGCGACCGGGGAGTTGCGGAGCTAACAAGGCGTGCGGAAGCACTTGATAGCGGGAGTGGGGCAGCGATAATCGAGATGAGATACAGCGAGAGAACGGGGAAGTGACATGCGATATCGAGAAGAGAAGTCGGGAAAAAGCGAGCAAGAGCGCGAGCGCGGTCGCGGCGAGCGAGTGATAAAAGGCAATCACTAAGTGGCACGGAAGAGGATGGTTGGTTGATTGGTTGATCGGTTGCTGTTGCGGGATGATTGAATGCGGAAGGCAGTAGCGGAGAAATCGACTTGTTCTCGCAATTGGTTTCTACTCTCTGTTTTGTATTCTCTTGTTCTTAGATTCATACGTATCGATATATGGGTTATCGGAAGAAGGAAGGCTGTGTAATCTTGTATTTGGGCGAGAGGGCCAATGAAGAAGGATTAGCTGTCTTTATGTTTATGTGTTAAGATGTGTTTACCATGCTTTAAATTTTTTGATTACGTGTCAATATACTTGATTGGTGATCTTGCATGGAATATTACAGGTATATGTAACGGATTCTCTTTCTTTGTGGTTGCGGGTTTATTCCTCGTCACCGTGATTTCTTCCCCTTTCCCATGTGTAGTCGCCGGCACGCCGGGTGAGACGCTCGTTCTTCCGGGCGAAGGGTGAAAATGCCCGGCGTGTTACTAGACTACACGGACCCTTGTTGGCCACAACCACAGCAGACACAGGTGCTTGTAGCGAGACCTTATTTTTATGTGACATGTTTCAAGGTAAATGACCTAAAAGCCGAGTTATAGTTTTGAAGGTTGGTTTCAAGGAACAAAGAAATACGAGTGCAAGCGAGGCCTCTAAGCAAAGTCACGGGGGATTTGTTATTGTGCACAAAGAATCTATTGAGTTCTTACACATAGTGCCATTGTTAAGAAGGATACATAGGCGAAGTGCATCCAAATTTGAAGAGCTGTTGTTAATAAGTGTTGAGGGGGCTTATTCAAGGAAGCATTGTTACATTTCATCCAAACCACAGAGTGTCCATATCTGTTAAACGGTTGGTAGCTGTCTCCAATCCGGCGGAGAGCATTCCTCATATAGTGAAAGCTGATTTACTCTTCGAGTTTATTTCAAAAAGATAGAATGCCTCCCAGCAGATCACAAAGGCGGACAACATAAGAGATATGAGCCTATCTCCATGAAGACATCAATGCTCATCCCCTCGGTACTTTTCAATTTTACTTAAGGAGTAAAATTTGTCTTGATTTAAAGCATCGAAGGATAGAGAGTAAAGTTTCTCCACCACTTACACATTTGTGCGCTTTGAGATTCAGGACAAAAATACTTCCGATTCATGAAGGTCTTGACTTCAAAAATCTCTCCAAGGTATGTATCCAAAGCTACCAAGATCCCATATCATGGTGAAAAGTGGTTTAAACAAGCGCATCTTGATGCAGAGGATTATAAACCTTTCAAATATCAAAGCCGGAACATGGGGAGACCATCAACTTTGCTATTTTTCCTTTCTCTATCTTCTTGTGATTATGCTCCAGCGATGAAGCCATAATGAGATATTTCACTTGTGAAGGGAGGTTTAGCCAAATATTTGCCTATCATGTTCGCTTGTTGATGCATTTACCGAGGAGCGAGGCAATTAAACCTTCCATACTTTTTGTCCAAGAGCATAGAGAAAATGGCGGCCCTACTTGTCCAAGAAAGCTCCACCTCGTCGTCCTTCTCTCTTTCATCATTCCTTGATCAAAATCATCTTCTTGCAGTGGAAAAGAAAAGGAACACAATGGGATTTATTCATTAGCCATGCGGGATTTCGCCCTTTGTCCCTCCTGTTCATGTGTCTCCTGCTACGACTGTCAACACGCCCCGATGCCTCTATCTAGTAGGCCTACCCCTAAAAAAACTCAAGATGACCATGGCGGCCAAGTAAACGAGGAGAAGAAGAGGCATTGAGCCACACGGGGAGAACAAAGTTTGATGAGCGGCGGCCGGACACCGGACGACGGTTAGATATCATTGGACAGCGGCTAGAGGTTGATGAACGATGTCGGAAATTCAAAGAAGAGGGCGGCCAGACGAGAGGTTGAGGTACGGCGGCAAGTACGGAAAAGGAACAACGGCGGAGGAGTTTGAAGAACGCGCCAGGTTGAGCAAGCAATTGAAACATCTTTTGAGCCACAAGGCGGGACGGATGTTCGAGGAAGGACGACAGCGGAAGCTGCCTCCTTGATGGTGACCAAAAGCTGTCCCTAAGAAGAGGAAATTGCCCAAAAAGACAACTCTGGCTTGCGAGGAGAAAGAGCGCTAGATTGGCCTTCAAGGGCAAGAGTACGATTGGAGAAGCGCCAAGCACGAGAGGTAAATCGAGTGTCATCCCTATCCCAAGCGATGGCCGAGCGACAATGAGCACGCATCCTTGAAAATCTCCTCATTCACAAAGAAGGGCAAATTGAGGTGTTACGAAGATCTCCAAGGGCAAGGAACTTCAATCATTTCTTGGAGGTTGAGAACAAACAAATGAGAAAATTTCATGCAGCCATTCATGAGGCAAGGGCCATAGAAGTACAAAGGAGGCGAAGGGCGCAAGTAAGAATTGAAGAGCTTATTGGCGAAGATTGATGATGAAGAAAGGGAGGACCGGCCCTGAGCGAAGAGGCCTAGAACCATCGGGCTTAGAAACCTTGAAAAAAACGAAGAAAAGAGTGAAGAACAAGCTCAATTGACTTTCCTCTCACTACCCTCTTTGAGCGGGGAAATTGAGGAAAACGAGCTTGGCAGGAAGGGCTAACTAACGTTGGAGACCAAGCTTGAGAGGCAAACGGGGATCTCGAGCTACGAGAGAAAACACTTCACTTTCGGAAGCTAAACCAGGTCGCCAGGGCGCAAATTGAAGGTGGCACAAGAAAAATTGAAGAAATTGAAGGAGAGCGCCTAGCACGGAAAGAAGCAAAAAGCATATCAGCCCTCGATATTTTAGCTTGACTTCGGAACATGTCTCTATGGACCCTTGAGGTCAAAGATGCCAATTTTGGGCTGTTTCGAAAACTTTTTGTTTTGGCATTTTTTGGGGTTTTTCGCCAAAAACTCATAAATGCGCCATTTCAGTTTGATAGGGCGTCAAGGGAGAGGGTGTTCCAATGGATTCCATAATTTCATGAGCGACTCTCCGGCGATTTTCGAACTTGTTTGAAGATCATTTGCCCCTCCAAATTGGCGAAAAACAACCTCATTTTGCACATTAGCACCCTATATTTGCTATTTTGCAGGTTTTTTCACCTGGGTGCAGTTTTGAGGACTTTCGGAGATCAGATTGAGATGATTCCCTGCTTGCATTGGAAAACGGAGACCACAGAGAGCTTTCCAACGAGCCATCATGAGCCTCTCATTTCGACGTCGGGAAGGCTTCAATTTGCATCTGACAATTCGGGGGACCTTTTTCGAGCATTAATATGAAGTATTTTTGCAATTTTTGAACTCCAAAAAATGCACTTTTTCCCAAATGTGCGTTAGGCTATTTTTATCATGGGAAAATCATGTAAAGTCAATATAATTTCGTTTTAGCGAGTTTTTTAGATATTTTATTAGATATTTTGTGCCTTGGGCTTTGCAAAGCCTCAAGGCAAGTTTAGATATTTTGACTTGGCCAGTAGGATAGCTAGTTGCTCCATGAGGGTTTTCCTCCTTCTAGCCTATTTATCCCATGTTTCTCATTGTAAATCGAGGCTGAACTTGAGAGAAAGAAATTAATGCATTGGTCATATGAGCTTTGAAGAATACACTTGAGTTATGATGTTTGGATTGCCTCTTGGATGCTTTTGAGGAATGTTGAAAGGCTTGTTGATGGATTCCTTGACATGGTAGAATGGTATAGTGCTTCTTAATGTTGTTTTGTCTTCTAGTTTTCACTCATATTTCATTTTTTTCTTATTTTGCTATAGATCGGTAAAGATTGATTTTGAGACATGCCCATGGAGGCACCTCAAAATCACGAATCTTCATAGCTGATGTTTTCTTCTCCCTTAGTTATGCTAAAGAGGTGTAGGCTTGCTCTTTGGTAACCTAAGGTGTTGTTGCTAAGTTTTATTCATCGAGTTCCATGTATGTTAGTGGGATGTATGGTTTGTCCTACCTACCTATCGGTGCCAATTTGTCCATAGCTTTCTCTTTCAACGATTTGTTGATCATTTGTTGAACCAAGGAGGTCTAGTTTCGATCTAGCCCTTTGCCTAAAACTATGAAAACTTGTTGTCTGATTGCCCAATGACTTGAAGACTATGTTTAGGCGTTAAAGCATAGTTCATGAGTTGTTGGTTGTCTCATGTGTTTTCCCCAAAGTCGATAGCCTTTTCCCGAAGTTAGAGGGTCTTGCCTCTATGTGGCTGGAATGTTTGATTTCTATGTATTGATTAGCTTATAGTTAGTTCTAAGCATGATTAATGGCTTGCTATTACATGTTTATGTACTTTATTAACTAGTTTGCACTTGAAATCCCTTGTCTTTCACCAACTTATTGTTCATTTAATCCATTTTGCCCCGAGAGATCCCTTTCCCCATTGTGAATCAAATACGGCCCTACGAGCGGCTTTACATCGTCGCCTCATTAGCTTCCTTGACTGTTTGACCCCATAGCCCAATTTATCTACATCTTGTTATCCGGTTATGTATTTGATCGAGTTTCATCCCTCACAAACTTAAAAAACCAAAAAACCAAAAACATGCTTCATAATAGCCTAATATCGAACATCGCAAGTAAACACACGAGCATCTTTTACACTTATAGAGAGAGCCCTCTGCGGAGTCCGGAAAGGCTAGGTCCTTGGGCTCCAAAAACTTGGTTTGATGTTACATCGTCATTTGGCTAGCCAATGGCCAAATCTGGGACCTAACGATCGCAGACCTCAACTTTGGGGTGAGTGATATGCAAGGGACCATTGGATGTCGAAAAGAGGCTTTGTAGAACTGAAGAAGGTGACTTAGGGATAGATGGAGCGGGAGGCTTGGGTGCGGCGGGACCGAGTTTGAAGGTTAAGGTCGGCAGGTTAGAGGTTGATCAAGTTCATCATGAGGATGCGGTAATCGGAAGGGAACCCCGAGAAGGGAAGGTTGGTATTTTGTCTGTTAGGTGGTTAATTAGCCATGAATCCTTCTTGGGGAAAGGATTGGTAAACGACTGATTGAGTAGTGGTCTGCAAATGGGGGGAGAAGCGATGGGGAGGCATGATGTCACAACGTGGCTTGAAACTCCCACACTCTGCCACATACGTAGTAAGGGGACGATCGTGAGTATGACGGTAATGAAAGCACCACAACAGAACGACGAGATTATTTTTATGAATGGGCCTATCCGGCTTGGATTGGGTGCCTGTTGTTGGTTAGTAGCATTAGATTCAATACCTTGAGGATTAGGTCCACAGTACCGGGGGAAAATTGGTTTTGATTGCCTTTCCTCTTCCTTTGAGAGGAAGGAGGATTAGTCGCACCCTCTTGAGCAAATACTTGCCCTGGAGGGGTGGTAGTTGTTGTTTCGAGGGTGGAGAAGACGAGGAGGTGGAGGTGCAAATGCGGAGGAGATGGAGCACCAGTACAGCCGATAAGGATAATGGTTAGGGTTAGGAAACATTGAGGTAAGTAGGAGGTTGGGAAAAAGGATTGGGCATGCGCAGTATCTTAGATACATGCTACACGGAGGGGAAAAAGTGCTGGAGGTGCTAGCCCCTCCCGGAAGGGATGCCATAGCCCATAGGAGGTTGAGCGTATGGATGAAGAGCTCCAATGATACGCGACGAGAATGAGATTCCTCAGGGGCTTTAGCGCCACCAATTTTGGGGGAGGTTAGGAAGGACGATATAAACATAACGGTGAGCATAGATCATATCATATTTGAGAGCTATTTGGAGGCGGCTTCTTCATTTTGAGGGAAATGCGATGCGACATCTTTGCGGAAGTGGCGGAGTAGAAGAGATCTAAGGAACCGGTCCATGTAGACACGATCTTCAAAGGTAGGAGCTTGACATAAGCTCTTTCTTCTACTGCCATTCACAGACATGATCGGATGGGTGGGTCGCGGTTGACGGAAAGGAATTCAGAAGAGTTCGGTACCAATGTCGTATCGGAGAGGAGATGGAAATAGGAATAACAAGGCTCGGGAAATGGTCGCAAAGGTGGTATGGGAAGAGGAGGTATGATCGGCATACCACTTAGAGAAGCTTCACCTATAAACGTGCGTTGGAACAAGCGAAGATGGATGGAATCATCGGTAATGGAATTGGATGAACACCACATGTGGAAAGATTAGATATGGTTGGTTGGATCTTCTCCGGCCAAGGCCTTCGAACTTGGGAATGTCGGAGGGCTTGGTTGGCATAGCGAGGCCAACCAACATCATGGTGGATAGGGTCATTGACCAGGCGAGTTAGAAATCGGGGGATGCGGGAGCTGCCATGTAAGGGAGCAAGGGAGACAGTAGGGGTAGTTCTGTGGCAGTTTCTCTAGTAGAATTCACAGCATTAGGTCGGGATTACCCTTGCCCCGTTAGGCCTGGACGGACATAGTGGCATGATGACAGAGAACCCGAGCCAGGCAGAGAAACCAATGAATTAGAAGGAGGTCAGTGTGATTCGGTGGAGGCCTAACTGTCTTGACAGTGGGCAGATCAACCAACGGCAATGAAGATGTGTGCAAAGAAAGTCCCCAGGATATGTCTTGCTTGGGGTGCGATCATGACAACAAAAACATGGCACGGAGAAGAATGACCAACAAGGGCGAGGAGGTCATGATCAAGTGATTACGATGCCAAAACAAGGGCAAAGAGGTGCTTGTCAATTGATTTTACAATGTCTTAAATTTTTTTTCTTTGGCGGTGTTAACCATGCTCTTCTTCATAGGGTGAGTGTGCGAGTGTGTTAATTTTAAATTTTTTAAACCCCGAGATTTTTTTGAGAGAAAAAGAAAAAAGTGTGTTGCGTAGCGAAAATAAACATGCGAGAGAGACAATATTTAATGTTTGAAATAACAGAAAATTAACGGCTAACCATGCATCGATAAACGAGGAGGAGGCGGGTCTCTCGAAAACTAGTCTAACGGAGGAAAAAAATCTGGTCAAAACACACGAAGAAAATAAGCCCCGATAGATCTAAGGTCCGGAGGAGATAGGAATCTAAAGGATAAATCTTCTAAAGGTGCATAAAACGACAAAGAGACGAGAGGCAAGGGTTACTTTATAAACGAGGAGAAAAAAAGGCCCAAAGGAAGTAGGGAAAAGGAGGTGTCCCTAAAGGCAAACCCAAAAAAAACTATATGAAGTGATTTGGATGGAAAAATAGTTTATCAAAGGATATGAAGATGAGGTATCGGTCTGTGAAAGAAATGGTAAAACTGCGAAAATTTAGACCCACAGCAGTCGCTCTTCCACCAAAATTAGATGCGAAGCCTATGGGGATAAATTCCCACTTAGTTGAGTAAAATAGAACAAGAAAGAAATTTCTAAGCGGGCGAGGAGACGGAGGTTGGAAAACACGACGGGAGCTTCGGTCAAACCCGAGAAAACTTTCGGAAAAAGCGCACGAGAAAAAGTGTAGGTCGCGAGGCTGCGACTTTGTTTCTGTCTAGAGTCACGGTTTTGAGGCAGAATGTGCGTCCTACGATCTGAGTCGCGAGGTTTGGGCGAAAGTACAACCTAGACCCGGAGTCTCTTGGCGGCGGTTGAAAAAAAATTGTCATCTCGATTTGTGAGACGTGTACGTTACACGCAATAGGGCCGAGAAACACACGAGAAGTTAGAAATGTTAATGTTTTAGGGTTTTATATATGAAAAACAACATAAAAATAGGAAAAACAAAAAAGTGAAGAGAAACCTAGGGTTTGAAGCGATGCAGATATGCGAGAATATGAAAAATGGCGGTCGTAATTGAAAACCGGAAATTATTGGGTCGCCGATTGTTAGGATAGATCCTTGGTACGAGTGTACGAAAAAACTACCTTTTAGTTGTGCACCAGCAAACAGCCCTAACAACAAAACCTTGCGTTTTGCTAATATATTCGGATCTGCGATTAGTTGATCGAGACAAATCTTTACGAAAAATCCGGATCTATGCATAAAAAAGACATTAGCGGTAAAAATAAGGTTTGCTCCATGCATCAATAGGCAGAACAAGAACAATATTTTTTTGAATAATTTTATATTAATGGCACACAGGAGAAAAACAACAAGGTGTTTCCAATTCTCCTCGATAGGATGGGTTCTTGGAAGTCCTCAGCACTTCAGATCTATAATTTCTTTCTCTTGTTGGTGTAATAAACCCAAACAAACATAGAACTCAAAGGGAGTTCACAAAGCAAATAATAGAAAATATGAAAATGATAATGGCTCAAAGTTAGACCAAGAGTATAGATCCAGAGTGATCTAAGAGGCAAAAAAAGGTGATGAATGGTAGGAAAAACCCTTAACATTTTTATAACAAAATATTAGGTCATTCTAGATCTTGGTGCATGATTAAAATAATATTAACCAAATATAGATCCACCTTTTATGGAATATTTTATTATATTTCTTTAGAGGGAAAGGAATTTGACTTGGGTCAAATCTCTTTATTTGTAAAATAATAAATAAATAAATGATTTATTTATCATTTTAAAGGTGGTTGAATGATAATTAAATAAATAATTATTTATTCAATTATTTATAAATGATTTAGTCAAATTTAACAAGGAATATTATTTAAATAAGGTTTAAATAATTATTCCTAGAAAATAATAAGATAAATGATTTATCTAATTAATTTCCTTGTTTTGGGTTAAATATGACAGGGAATAATAATTAAATTATTGTTTAATTAATTATTCCATGAAAACCAAACAAAATATAGATTCGCTTAATATTTCCCTTTATTTCTGTTTAGACCATAAACAACCTAATAAATGTGTTTTATTAAGTTATTTTACATAGTGAAAGCAATTTTTCTTAGGGTAAAATTGGTCTTACATGAGTGTACTTGGGTCCATCTAATGATAATAGGTTAGATGACCGTTAGTGTAACGGAGTTATTTTCTTGTTTAGATTTTCTGATAAACTCATAACTCATCTTATCATCCTCGATACGATGGTCAAGCGAGATAGTAAATAAATGTTTGGAAGGATATCTTCGTTGTTGTATCGATATGTGAGCACGATGGGTCGAGTGGTTACCTCTTGGTGAATGGTGGTATAACACTTCCTTTGTACTACACTAAAAATGACCTCATTTTATGGCACTTTATGGATATCATCCACCATCCATCACATCATCTTTAAGAGAGAAAATTCAAAGGTTCAAGCGGTGAAGTGGGTGAAAGGTGTTGTAGGTAGTGTAGGCGGATGTCGGTTGGGGAGCGTGAATGCGAAGTTGGTGAACCATAGGGAAGGTTTTAAGGGATTATGGGGTGTGAGCGTGAGGAATGGGGAGAAAGGGATGGTAATTTTTCTCAGTGCACTTGGCTATTACCTTTCATCATAAATTCTTTAATCTCATGATGATCACACGGATCCAAAAGAGTGATGGCTTTGATACCGGTGGAGTGTAAAAACTGCGGTAAACTTGAATAAGTATGTTATTATTGATAAAATATGAGATGATTACAAGTGAGGATCAAGCAAGGCTTTAAATATAGCCTTATGGTGTCCCTTGGCGAGGAGAGCATGATCGTTGATCATACCCCTTCCATTAATAAACCTAAGATAACTATATTTAACTAATAATTAATAAAATATACATAGCAATCATCAAAGATCAACGAAGTTCTCCAACTCTTAAAGGATAACTTTGAATTTGGCACAAAATCAAATGAAACAACGGAGCATATCAACATCGCAATGAGAGAAGTTTGATGTAAAAATTTGGGTATTTTTAACTGCTACAACCATACAAACAAATGCCCCTCAAATAGCTAAGAAGGATAATTAATTATTTCCAAAGTACTATGGTCCTTACAAGGTGTTGCAAAATATTGGTACTATGGCATACAAATTGGAGCTTCTGCTTCTTCACGAGTGCATCCAGTTTTTTATGTTTCATGCTACAAATAGATTATAGTGAAAATATTCCAGTTCAAACAATATTGATAGAACTTAATGAGGAATGAAAAATCATATTGGAACCTAAAGCGGTCACTGGAAACAAGAACTCAGCAACTATGAAATCAATTTGAGTATCTCATCAAGTGGAAGAACTTACCCGAAGATTCTACATGGGAGGATGAAAATTTACATACGAAGCACCGAGCTACTCGAAGCAGTGAGAAGAAACACCATTTTGAAGGAGAGGGCATGTTGGGTCTCTATATTACTAGTATAGTCCCTTATTGTTGTTATTGTAACCCCCTTATTGTTATTATTGTACCCATACTTTCTTCCTAGTATTATTATTATTGTGCCCTTAAATTATTATTGTTAGGTCGGCTAGGATTACATTGTGGCCCTGGTGAGCTTCAAACATGTTCTTCTCTTCACTACATTCCACTTCATTTCCCTTTGTCCATTATTAATTTCGGGCTTAAATGATCAATAAGATTAGTTAAAATTGCTTTGAGAATGTATATAATGTCTAACTTTCTATGTTTTTCATGATTTCGTTGTTGTAGTACTTTTTGACTACACTGGCTACGAGTACGAACATTCGGTAGCTAGTTATCGATTGCGGCCCTGTTTTCATGTCTATGCGGGTTCCGGGTGTCATATGAGGGGAAAAACACATATGGTCGTATTCCCATAATTCCCTCATCATTTTTTTCTCTCCACGAAAGATTGAACGAATTCTATAGGTGGTTATGCGTGGGAACTCAAAGTAGGAGATAGACTCTAATAGGACAAGGACGGTCAGGATGTCCTTAATCATATTACGAGACCACTATCGAGTTCTAGTTTGATTCTAATTTGGAAAGATAATTATCCCTATGTTATCTCAAAAAACTGAGTTATGCAATTTGTTATAAATATGTGGGGAAACGGGGACAGGGTTAGATTTTTTGTTTTTTGTTGCTAGATCTTAGAAGTCCGAAACACTCTGTTTTGAAGTTATTTCTCCTTTAATTAAGAAAGCATCACTTTATTGAACGTCTTTGAAACCAATCTTGAAGTAGATTTTTCATCCTACTCGGTGGTAGAAGACGCATTTCCACAACCGACCTTGTTCATATGTTTAGATAAATATGCATTCCTAGTTTAACAAATTTTCGGAACTTCGTGTTTTTATATTCATTTGAATTGGATGCTACGGATTGATCTTGTTCTCCTTATAAATATTCAAAAGACTACTAATATGGAATGAGGCATAACTATAGTATTTTAGGAGTTAGTTACATTTCTTTAAGCTTTGTGTTTTCATATAAATCCACATCAATTATTCTGACTAGTCTTGTTTTTATCAATCTCTTCCAAAATATCACTAGTGGGATGAGACATAGGCATGGTGGAATTTCAGAGCTTACGCATTTTTGTTGAACTTTGTATTTTATGTTTTATGCATGGAATGATACGGCCAATTTGTTTCCTGACTATTCCAAAGCTTGTTACTCATATTGAACAAAGTAGAAATTTGTATTATTTCATAGAAATAGTTGCATTTTAGCTAAGTCATTTTCTAGAGGTAGATGCCATTCTAGTTTAATTTCTAGTTTAATTCTATCACTATATTTCAAGTTTTATAATGGCATTCTAGTATAGCTGTTCTTGTACTTGAGTTAGATTAGTGACATTCTAGTTCGGCTCTAGTTCACTATATTTCAAGTTAGGTTCATGACATCTTAGTTTAGTTTCAGTCCTTGTGTTTAAGTTTGATCGGTTGCATTCCTACAGATTCGGTGTCACCCATTGCATTGTAAGCTATCAAAATTAGGTTTCACGAACTTCATTATTTACAAATTAATATTGTTTTGAATTTCTATTTATACATCTTTATATGAACAAAAATTAGTGATATCAGTTTAAAGGCCTTGATTGTTAAACTTTTTGCAATTTCATAAATAATCCCTTTTTGCAGAAATTATTCAAATCTTTAACTTTTGAACAAGGCTTAGTAGTGATAGGCTGAAGTTGCGAGAGTGGATTAATCTTACTATTGTAAGTTAATTTAGAGCCTAGAAAATCTTATTGTACTCTGAGAGTAATATTTTCAAGTGTGTTCCAATAAACTACAGCCATGGATGAGATTCTTTGTAATATTGTAAGATAATTTTTTATTTAGGAAAACCTCATTTACACTAAACTTGTCCTCTTTTCAAGCTATTCCAACATCTCTAATGAATAAATTGGATAAGTTCATGCTATGAGTTATTGAGTTCATGTTGTGATTTGTGATCATTATCAAGCTTTGCATTTCTGTTTTTAGTTCCATACACAAGTTTAGAAAAGGTTTTGCTCTATTTAGTGTAACCATTCACTTCTGGTACCAACACTTAGTTCTTTTCATTAAACATAAACCATAAAACCAAAAACATCATAAAAACACTAAACACAACGTAGTGAGAAATAGATACCTAGGCACATATAGTGCTACACTTCGATGGTTCATGACCATGGTTGATAATTTATGACCTCAATTTAGGAACACTAAGTTGAGCACAACATTTAGGCGTTGTTGCCGAAGTGTAACTAGGTAGCCTTGTTTCTTAACTCCCAACAATGATATGCGTAGAGAAAAGAGACTCCAAGGGTAGATTTATAAGAAGTAGAAGTCGATTCCTAGAACACCACTTGTTTCACCTAGACCGGGGGAAACGATACACCTCCAACTCCAAACCCACATTCCATCCTTTACGGATCCTAGACTTTTAGAATACTTAAGATCGGATATTCCATAGAAAAACCTTCCACTTCATCCTTGAACACCTTAGAAGAAGATTCAAGGACCCTATTTAGAGACACAAACTTTTTCACTTCCACGGAGGAATCAACTATGGCGAGAAGAAGGGGGAGGAGGAGTTTAATGGAGAACACACACTATTTGGAGGGTATAGGTAGAGGTAGAGGAGAAGGAGGAAGCCAGAGGTGTAGAGGTGAAGGAGGCTGAGGAAGGAGTAGAAGAGAAATGGGAAGCTCTTTTTTGGGTTTCCTATAGTAGATGAAGAAACGATGCAACTATGAAAAAAATTTCACCCTGTCCTTCCAAAATTTTATAGACTTAAATTTGAATATCTGAGAAACCTTCCTATTTGAATTTGAAGTCCTATGTAGAACTTATGACTACTTACAAGATGCTCAAAAACTTAAACTATTTCCTTCAACATTGAAAAGGAAGCTGACATTGAAGTAGTTTTATGAGTTTGATCAAATGTAAAGATGGGAAGACATGAAACAAGAATTTCTAGGAGAGTATTTGGATTGTTACGCCAGTCAATCATAAGGAGAAGTGTTTAAGATGCTACAAAAATAAGATGTAAACTTGGAAGATTTGTTGGAAAGATTTCTTTACAACATCAAAAGAAGAAAAAATGGAAAACTTGAACCAAGACACCTTAAAGCTCTCATTGAAAACAATTAGGGATGAATAGTTAGATATCTTAAAACGATGGGAGAAGAGGGATATATCTCGGCTCACATTACGAAATATACGGAGTTATGCCTTAACCTTTCAGAGGAAGTCCAAAGCATAAAGACCGAGAGACCCTACTTGCAAGGGCAAGTAATCACTTCGGGACGATGAGTAGGGCGGAGATAGGGCATATGTGATGAATTCAAATCTGACATCTTAGGGAGTATTAGTGAAAAAATAGACACCCTTAAGTTACAAAACAAGCAAAAGGCTGAATGCGATGCCTTAGCAATCTTTTAGAAAGAAGCATGCCTTGAAGTGTCCTTTGGATGCAAAGTTGTAGAGACTTGTGTCATTTTGTTCGGAAAAACATAAGACCAAGATTTTTCCTTCACTTCACAGTCTTAAAGGCATGTTCAAGAAGAAACTCCTACAAATTTCACGAGAATGTCTCAATTTTGTCTCTAGAAGGCCTTAGCGGGGACCTCCAAACACAAGGATTCCATGATCAAATGTATAATCATCCTCCACCAAATTGGAATTCTTGGCAACCTTGGCCCCACAATTTCCAAATAAATCTCAAGCTTGAGCACGGAGTACAAATCCCTATGGAAGATATTCCCGGTACTATCGAAAATCCACCATCCTATCACCATGCCCACGTTTTTCTCTCGAATCTCAACGAAAATTCTCAACCAAATCCCCAAAATATACAACATCAAAATCAACCACTTCCAATACCATTTCCTCGAGAAAACAAATCGGTTCTGCCCAACCCATACCAAACCCCAACAGTAAAAATCCCATAGAACACCTACATGATAGAGGACAATAGTTTCCAACCTATTTGATTACTCCTCTAGACCTTAGTGATGTTCAACTTGGGTCTGGAAGAATACTTGAAAAGAGGAAACCTTACGTGATCATACAAGAACAAGACAACTACGAGAAGATTCTCTACGGAGCAAATAAAAGTCTTGAAGAAGACACATCTTTTGAAGACCCAAACATTCAAAGAAAAATCAAAACAAAAAGAACAGTAATTTCAACTCCTATAATTGAAGCGACCATCAACATCACTTCTCACCTCCCTTTCCGGAAAGATTAAGAATTGATAGGGGGTGTAGAAAAACAAATTATGGTGCCTAATTATGATTTCCTAGATGAAATTTGAGAAATGTTTGTATTAAGATCCCATTATTGCAAGCTATCGAGGAAATTCCAATTTTGTAAAGACAATAGAGTTGAGCATGAAGAAAACAAGAAAAAAGAATAAGAGAGAGACAAAGAAAATTCAGTAGCGGGAAAAATAGCGGACATTATGATGGGTAATATTGCTATTCCAAAGTATCTGAACCCGGAAATCCGGTTGTTAAAATTCACATCAATGGAACTGGGATCAAAACACACTTCTCTTCACAACCCTTTGAAGAAGACTTACAACCTCTCTTCACAGACCTAAGGAGTTTCTAGGATTTACGGGATATTATCGAGGTTTATAGAAAACTTCAATAAGATAACATATCCACTCTTCAAGTTAATTACCCGAGGGTAATAAATTCGAATGGAGTTGCCGGTTAGCCTTTGAGACCACGAAAACAAAAAATTTACCGAAAGCACCTATTTTTAAGGGGACTACGGAAGTTACCTTTTCATATTTCAACGAGATGCCTCGGATACGGTGGCAAGATGAGTATTGGGACAAAAAGACCGATTCCTTATGCCATCTACTATACCCGGTAAAAATTTGACTCCTTGGGGTTAAACTATCTTTTATGCTTGAAAAAAAGTTTTTCGTGTTGTTCATGCGATAAACAAATGCGAACACTATATAACGACTATGAAACTTTTGTTCACATAGATCATTACGCAATTAGATATCTAATGAATAAATCCAATTACGCAATAGCGAAGTCATAAGATGGTTATTGATTTACAAAGAATTCAACATTACTAATTTAGATAGGCCTAGAAAACAAAACAGGTAGCTTATTTCCTATCTAGACTCCAAAACATTAAAGATGACACTCCAGGTTGAAGATCAATTTTCTGAATGAATATATTTTTTCAATTTCTACCCAAACTCCTTGGTTTCGACATTGCTAATTGTTTAGTTTCGAAATTTCCTTCAAATAATGAATGAAAGAGACAAAAGAAAAATAATTTATGACGGTGAAAAATATTCATGGGTTGCTAATGAGTTGTACAGGCAGATGTATTTTATCATTGGATGTGTTCGAGAAGATGAGATGCACCGAGATTCTCAAAGCATGTGCGAGTGAACCTTGTGGCGGACACTTTCTTGATAAGAGGATAGATTATAAGGTCCTTCATTTAGTATATTATTGCTTCATCCCTTTTTAAATATGCTAAAGAGTATGTCAAAAGGTGTGAGTTGCCAAAGGGTAGGGGAAACCTTCTCCTTCGAGGTGAGATGCGATTGCGGCCCTCGGGTACACATTGAACCTTTTGAAAAATGGACTTTGGATTTTGTAGGACCTATTGGTCACTCCATCGAGATAGAAATATATATTAGTTTTCACTGATTATGTTACCAAATGGGTAGAGGCCAAGCCATTGCTACCGCTGCGAAGCATGCGCGAGTAGACACATTTTTGAGGATATTTTTACTCGTTTTGGTCTCCCAAGGGAGAATTGTTACGGATCAAGGAGCTCAATTTACATCGGAGGCTAGTGGAACAAATGATGGAGAGGTACAAAATGGGACACATAAAATCTACTCCCTATCATCCACAAGCAAATGGTCAAGTGGAATCTACTAATAAGGTCATTGAAGGATCTTAACAAAGGCTTGTTCATTTACATAGAAGAGAGTAGGCGAGATAGGCTTCTGAAGCCTTGTGGGCCTATATAACTACATGGAGAAACAACGAATACATACTCCTTATGAACTTGTTTATGGAAAGCAAGTTTTGTTTCCCATAGAATTCCATATTAAAACTTTCAAAATGGCGATTCGAGCTGAGACTTGATCACTTGAGAGGCACAAAAGCACGATTGGAGCATATTAATGAATTGGATGAGATCAGACAAGATGCGATTCAAAAAAACAAGTATAGTCCAACATCGAAGGACTAGATGACATGATAAGTACATCAAATAAAAGAAGTTCAAAGAGAATTGTTGGGCTCTCTTGTTTGATTCAAAGGATTCGAATTTTCAAGGTAAATTCCAAACACATTGGCTTGGACCATATGAAATTGTGAATATTTTTGACAATGGAGCAATAAAAATCGGGACAATAGATGAAGAAGAGGTCACTTTTCTTGTGAATGGTCATAGATTGAAGCGTATCACAAACCACTCTCAAAGAGAGAATTTGTCAAGAGATTCGAGGAAAACGGTGATGTGAAGTTAATGAAGAATAATTTTTCTTCTTCGACAAATTAATTAAATTTTACGAAGTCGGATGATTGAGTATAAACATGAAAACCAATAGCCGGTGTCACACATACGAGAAAATGAATTGAAAATCGAATCTTTCGACACTCTAGCTTTTCAAATACGTTCTTTACACTGGCCGGTTATTACAAAATCATAAGTGCGGAGATACATTTCATATGATCCATATCCTCCATTCATCCATACTCCATTTCATTCATTCATCCACACTTCCATTCATTTCACTCCATGGTCCACCTCATTTCAGTCTACCTTTTTAAGTTTGATGTTTTTTACGTAATTGAATAATACACATCATAGTTACCAAAAGCTACTTTCCATACTCACTCCACTTTATAAGTTGTGATCCATTTCACTCCATTATTCACTTCATTCATATTCCATTACACCATATTTCATCATCTATTTTCACTCATTCCATACAACATTCCATTCATGCTCCAAACCATTCCATTTTCATGTTTCAAGTCTTCTGCAAGTACATTACGCAATCGGTCGGAACGTGCACGGCTAATCGGACATTCTGTGACCATACGGACGTGCAACGGCCGGAGATCTGACACTATCTTATGGTCGCAGTACGCAAAAAATGATCCTGCGCCATCATGACAACGAGAAAAAATCAAGGGAGTTATGAAGACTCAAAAATTAATGATTTTTAGGGAGAAAAAAGCATATGAAGATCACCAAAAATCAAAGGAAAGGAAAAAGGTAAAAGTTATGAAATGATTATAATGACGAGATCATTAAATTTTTTTGGTATAGTTAAGTTATGTATAATTCAAAAAGTTGTTTTAATTAATTGTGTTGATCATGCCTAATAAACCTCTCATAAAAACTTTGGATAAAATTCCTTCTATTCCACTTCATTCCAAATCCCATGTCAGTCATCATTTTAAAAACTTAACGGTTAAAATGCGAGGTGATTGGATTAGTCACGTCACTAGGCCAAAGCATTTAGCCAGTGATTTTGAATTTCTACGAAATATCTCGGTGGTATTTTCTTCAAGATATTTCCCAACTCATTAATTTGTTTATCACCCTCACCTCATTATACTCATTGTGCTCACTCCATATCATTCTTTCCCGTAGCCAACTCTTAACCATTTAGATGCAGCAAAACGGAGAGGAAGCTGTCTGTGGGGCAAAAACATCTCTTTAGGTCATTTTCATAGTGACTGGAGGACGGTAATTTGAGGTTGGAAAGAAAAAAGAAATATGGGTCTCATAGTGAAGATGAACGGTTGGAACTAAGTACTTGGGGGTTATCCACAAGTCATGAAAATGTTACGACAGCGGGTGGTTGCACCAGGAAAATTTTAGTGGTTTTCACAAAGAGGTGACTAAAACATTTTCACGGTACTTCAATGGGTAGAAATTCGAAATAGGAGATATTTTATTCACCATTACGAAGCCTTCATTGCGAAGCAACGGAATTGCCGAGGGCGAGGGAGAAAGGTGGTTCAAAAATAGAGAATTCATAACGAGACATGGAAACAAATAATCAAGTCACCGGTATGGATGTTTCCATTTTTAAAAAAGTGTCCCTAACAAATATAAAGAGCAGATGGAGAAACATGTTGTATTTTTTAAAAAATTATCACTTGTGAAGGTAGATTTGGTACCTTCTATGTTTGCCATATTCGGTTAATGATGCATTTCTTAGAAGAATAAATCAACTTGCCCTTTTTCTTGCTTCATAGTTTAAAGAAAATGGCCTCAAGTGTTGAAGGCTCAATTTTACAGAAACAACCTTATACCACCATGGTTTAGTCAAAATCTTGATTGAACATCATTTGAAAAATGGGAATAATTGGGATGGTTCTTAGTGAGAAATCACTTTGAAGAACGGAACCTCAACTTTGAAGACAAATCTACAAAGAAGCGAGAGAAGATGGAAAACCTCCAAGGCGAAGCGAAAGGCGGTAAGCAAGTACAAGAGGATGGTGAAGAAATGATTTACGAGAAATTGGCCCAAATTAAGAAGAAGCAGAAACGAGAGGATAATAAGGAAATGCGGAGAAAGAGGGCCATCTCAACCAGACGAACCACGGACTTAGAGGATACTAAAGAAAACGGTTAGAAAAACTAGAATTCTAACCCAATTGCGGATGAAGAAACACCGAGCATCGGTATGAGGAGGATTTTGAAGAAGCTCACTGAAATAGACCCATCCATGACAAGAAATTTACAATTATGTTGAGACGAAGAGAAACCGAGAAAGTAGAGACATAACTCCTAGTCCACCAAAAATGTTAAATTGATATCCTAAGAAGAGATAAATATGAGTTAGAAGTAATCAATAGACGCCTCCAAGAATGAGAATGAAATTCGAAGGAGCGAGGTTAATTTGAAAAGCTGATATGAATTCAACTATGTCTCTACAAATGAAAAAAGTTGTACAAGGCCGGTGAAAAATTGAAGAAGAAAAAATAAAAGGTTAACCGGGACACTCACAAATTTGAGATTCAAGTTAGTCATGAAAGGAAGCCCGAGGAAGGCCATTGACTTCCGGAAAAGCGAGAAGAAGGGTTGGATTTCCTTGTAGAGGTCTCGAGTTCATGGAATAGTTGCATGAGGACATGTGAGAACCTGGCAGTGGGGTATGTTGAGCTTCAAACATGTTCTTCTCTTCCACTACATTCCACTTCATTTCCTTTGTCCATTATTAATTTCGAACTTAAATGATCAATAATATTAGTTAAAATTGTTGAGAATGTATATAATGTCTAACTTGCTATGTTTTCATGATTTCGTTGTTGCGGTACTTTTTACCACACCTAGCTACGAGAATACGGACATTACCTTAGCTGGTTCCGATTCTATAGTTGTCTTCATGTCTACGGAGTTCCAGGGTGTCATCTAAGGAAAAACACATATGATCCTTCACATCATTCCCTCATCATTTTTTCTCTCCCGAAGATTGAACGAGAATTCTATAGGTGGTTATGCATGTGGGAACTCAAACTAGGAGATAGACTCTAATAGGACAAGGGCAGTCCGGATGTCCTTAATCATATTACGAGACCACTATCGAGTTCTAGTTTGATTCTAATTTAGATAATTATCCCTATGTTATGTCAAAGACGGTTATGTAATTTTGTTATAAATATGGCTCGGGAAACCGAGGGACAAAGGAGTTAGATTTTTGTTTTTGGTTGCTAGATCTTAGAAGTTCGAAACACTCTATTTTGAAGTTATTTCTCCTTTAATGAAAGAAGCATCACTTTGTATTGAGCATTATTTGAGCCAATATTGAAGTAGATTTTGTGTGCTACTCCGGTGGTAGAGATTTGCTACCGAAGCGACCTTGTTCATATGTTTAGATAAGTATTTGTGTTCTAGTTTAACCAATTTTTCTGAACTTCGTGTTTTTATATTCATTTAGATACGGATGCTTTCTGATTAGTCTTGTTCTCACGAATTCTTCCAAAAGACTACTAATATGGAATGAGGCATAACGGGGAGTTAGTTACATTTCTTTAAACTTTATGTTTTCATTCTCAATCACATCGGTTATTTACGGTAGTCTTGTTTTTTATCAATCTCTTCCAAAATATCACTAATTACGGATGGAACATAGTTGTGGTGGTGTTTCGGAGGCTTCTTACGGTGAACTTGTATTTTATGTTTTATGCATGGAATGATACGGCGAATTTATTTCTACAAGCTATTCCAAAACATTGCTCATATTGAACAAAGTAGGTAGTATTTCATAGAATTGATTCTGCATTTTAGCTCGGTCGATACTCGGAGGTAGATGTCATTCTAGTTTAATTTCTAGTTTAATTCGCTCACTATATTTCAAGTTTGATATTGGCATTTCTGTATAACTTTCAGTGCTATACTTCAAGTTAGATTAGTGACATTCTAGTTCGGCTCGATTCAACGTATTTCAAGTTAGGTTCATGACATCTTAGTTTAGTTTTAGTCCTTGTGTTTTAAGTTTGATCGGTTGCATTCTAGTTCGGTGTCACCCATTGCATTGTAAGCTATCGAAAATTAGGTTTCACGGCCTTCATTATTTACAAATTAATCTTGTTGAATTTCTATATATACATCTTTATATGAACAAGAATTAGTGATATCGAGTTTGAGCCTTGATTGTTCTGCAAACTTTTTGCAATTTCATAAATATTTTTCCCAAAATTGTTCAAATCTTTAACTTTTGAACGAAGGCTTAGTAGTGATAAGTTGAAGTTAAGGTGGATTAATCTTAGTATTGTAAGTTAATTGTTCAGGTAAATCTTATTGTGCTACAAGTAATCTTTTCCAAATTGTGACAAATCAACTTCTAGCCATGGATGAATTCTTTGTAATATTGTAAGATAATTGTTTATTTAGGAAAACCTCATTGCCACTAGCTTGTCCCTCTTTTCAAGCTATTCCAACACATCTCTAATGAATAAATTGGATAAGTTCATGCTGCGAGTTATTGAGTTCATGTTGTGATTAGGAGTCATTCCTTCAAGCTTTTTGTTTTGTTCTTTAGTGCCATACACAAGTTTAGAAAGGTTTTTCTGTTTTAGTGTAACCATTCACTTATCTTTACCAACACTTAGTTCTTTTCCTTCTTGACATAAACCATAAAACCAAAAACATCATAAAAACACTAAACACAACGTAGTGACGTACCCTAGGCACATATAGTGCACCACCGCCAATGATTTAACGACCACAGTTGATAATTTATGACCTCTAATTTAGGAACACTAAGTTGAGCACAACAGCCCCATGGACTCCTATATAGAAAGGAGGTTTTTAATTTCTATCATCCAAGAATTGTTCAATCATGTAATGTATTGGAGGTTTCCCCCTTGAAGTGGCTTATTTCTAAGGTGTTGATATCTCTTTTCTCCTATTTTTGGAGAGTTTGGTTTCACAACACTTTTTATTCGATATTTTTCTCCCATCTAATAAAATTTATCTTATTTTATTCTTGTTTAAGGATTTCTAGAGAATTTTGGGGGGAAGTGTTAGGAATCTATTCCATCCTCATGGATTTGACTTCCTGGTCCCAATTTGCTACATCTTTAATGATATAATTTCCATAATTAATATATAATTACATAATTTATTTCTCGAGGTCCCCACACATTGCTTTATATGTATTCTCCATTTATAGAACGCTTAAAATAGGGATATTACATCCCGGAAATAAATTAGGAGATAATAGACATCCTTGATTGACCCCAATATCACTTCCAAAACACTGAAAAGCCCATGCTTGGTTCGAATTTTGTGAGACTTTCTCATACAACCTACGGACAACAACCTTGTATTGTTTTGGAATTTCAATTCTTCCATTCTACTCCTTTATTTTCTTCTAGGAACTTGATATGCATTTCCCTTGATACAGGACATTTTTACCGTAAAATATGTTTAAAACTTTTACATAATAATTTCTCATAATGTGTTTTGAAGTGTATCAAATACATTTTTTGATGGTTTGTGGAAAACATCATTAATAATTATCATAAGCTTCTAAAAATCACCGCCGCCTAGGGACATTCCATCTAGATGAGGAGACTGTCTTGGTGTCAGCGACTCATGATTCATCATTATTCATTTGTCTTTTATCAAAAGAAATCATGTCCCTTAGTTTATCACAATTTTCTATTACATAGTTTCCAATTAATATATATTTTAATACATTTAATTTTGAATGACCCCCTATTGCAAAGGGGTATTGAGTGCCAGGTAGCTAATACGATCCTTCCTATAACCAACATTGTTGAGTTTGTATTGTGGAACTCTAAAAAGGGTGGGTGGTGATATATACATGATTTTATTAGAAAGCTAGAGTGTAAACGATATATTGTGTGTATTATAGTGAATATACATTGAGTATATCCCATAACCCACAAAATGAACCATGCTATTTTGGTAGTAAATTAATCAGCGAACTTGTGGAAACGAGTGTAATGCTCTTGTGGGCCTCATTTTTCCTAATGTTTTATGACTTGTCCTCTTACGAGAGTATTTGTGTGTATATTCTTCACCTTGTTTTCTTGTTGTTTATGTATGGAGAAAATGGGATCATTATATGGTTATAAGCTTATTTTACATTTATGTACAAAACTTTTACCTACCGAGGCTTTGGATTTTTTTCGTATTTTAGCAATATAGATTTTTATGTTGTGGTTGTTTTGTTTTTTTAATATGAGGTTTTAGTGGGATTTTCATGTTTTTTTAGCAAATTTTGGGAATCAAAATTTATATAATGTAATAGGGGAAACAATACCAACCTGGTAGTTGAGGAAATGGGTGTTTTTGTTAAAAATATTCATCCACACAAACTCCTTCGACTCCCACGAGCATGGGCACCACTTGGTGTGTGGCTAAGAACAATGTCGATTACAACATGTTGTAGGTGGCATTGGACTACGCTTGTGGACTAAGAGGCATATATTATAATCCAATAAAATAGGGTGGAGTGTGATTTGACCACTGATAATTTGTAGACCCATGCTTCCTATGCCTTCAACAACTATTACGTTAAATGTGTTATTGCATGCCTCGTGACTATGTCGGGATGCGACTCTACTACCCTTAATCAAGTGAGTTTTAAATATATTTAAGCATATTGCAGGTAAGAATATAATCATTACCATAAAAATATGTTTTTATTAGTATTCAATATTCTGAGGACCCTCTTTTAAGTTGTGAGATCTAGAAAACCATTTTTCCTCTTACCCAAACAACTACAACTTATCTTTATAAGTTCTTTTCATTGTTATTTTTATTGAAGCCTTTCTTTATAAATTTCTCACCACTATTAACCAATGTAACTTGCCCAGAGAAATTTTCACAAATATATTCTTGAATCCATGTCCAAATTACTTTCCAAATTTTTATTAATACATCCTTTTTCTTTTTTGTTTCGTAACATTAAAAATTAGTTGCACTAGAAAAATTTAATCACGAGATGATAAATGTAAGTGGAAATAAATGGGAACTATTTGCAAAAGGTCTAATACGAGTTTTTACATTTTTTATAACTCTCTAATACTTATGGTTGGTCCTTGGCCATAGAATCCATTGTTCACCGCTCCTTATTTTCAGAGTTTGATTGGTTAGTCAACAATGGTAGTACCTCATAAAGTTCAAACTCCTAAGATCAAGTTCTTTTGATAATCACTACATAAATAGATTTGATTCCATCAAGGTTACTGGAATGTAATATTGAGTTTTGACCCTTTAGTGGCAAACTTGTAATCCATCATGTTAGTGATCCTCTAGTCAACTTGTGGTCCCATTAGTTTGTTATTGGGTGAAGCCTCTTGGTCATGCATCTGGCATTAGGGATAACTTTATTTCTACTCTAACACCTATAATAAAGTGGTAGCTCAACCACATTGTATCTTTTTGTATGAAGTGCAATCATTAATTTGTTGGTCATACGTTGAATATTAGGTAGCGAGTTTCACCTACTTATATTTTTATCGAATTTTTTAATGTCCGGGGGTAATTTTTTTTCTTTTCCTCTCAAAATAAACTACAACAAAGAAAAATCCATTTCAAACATATGTATATAAAAAATTAGAACACCAATAGAGTGCACAATTTAGGGAACGAGGGATGAACAAAATTCTTGTCGGTAGAATAAAGTCTTTGTCTTCTAAACTTCATGATGAACCAAAGGTTTAATTTTTTTGTTTTTTGTTATATACGAGATGTTGCCAAAATTCATTCTAGATGAAATTAAAATAGTAAACTATGTGTTTTTTCATTTCAACAATAAATTGCTAAGCAAAAAGGAAAACATTTAACAAAAATTTTGGGTAATCAAAAATAAATAAAGTTGTTTGTAACGAGTTAACAAATAGTCATAAAGTGCTCTGTAATTAAAACTTTTGCATTCAACAATTCTTTGCAACCCCTATGCTTAGGTCTCTATAAAAATTTCATTTTACATATTTTTGGCAACAATTGTGTATTATGATTTCTTACATATAAAAGATATCTAATTAAAGGTGAAAATCCAATCACAATTAATGCAATTGATTTTTATTTTTTTTACAAAGTCGGTTATTGATATCTATTCCAAAAATAAAAGGATCAAGCTCAATTATGGGGACGGTTTAAGGGAGAAGGATTAAGGAGATAAGAGAAGAGAGTGCGGTCTCGGTTACCTAAATCCTTGTTTCCAAAATTTCCCAATTTCCTACTACATTTTTTGAATACTACCTTACAAAGAAAAAGTAGAGAAACACATTTACATAGCAAAGGAATGGAAAAGAGTTAATATATTTCAAGTGAAGATCCTTATTTGTATTCTAAGATCTACCAATTATTGATTAGAGCATTAGTTGTTGTGTTGTGCCCTTGTTGTGTTCTTGTCATGCCTTTGATGTGCCCTTATTGTTCTCTTGTTGTGCCCTTGATGTGCTCTTGTTGAGTTGTGCTCTTGTTATTGCCCTTTCTTTTTATGTCCCTCAAGTCGCCTATTCAGGCCGAATTCTACGATCTTACCTAAAACTATTCTTGTATTGTCTCTCTTACTTTGTCCATCATGTATTTTTTTGCTGCGCTCGAGATGCATCTTATAATTTTGAGAGGTTTTTATATTGAGTTCATATCCATTGCTTTGGTTGTCAGGAGACTTTTGGATTGTCTGGTGAGAGGGAGTAGAGTGATGATCCCTTTGTGCATTGGAGACAAAAGAGATTTGGTTGTGCATCCATATGCACTCTATAATGTTCCTTTTTTAGAAATATCCTGAGTACAATGCCGGAGAGATGGATTGCGCGGGCATTTACCGGATATGTCACCTTAAAGAAGGTGAGATGCGAGCTTTTGGCCCTTTGCATACTGTCTCTGAGATATGTGAAATCTCCTAGTAGGAATGGCTAGCAACCCAAGCACAGGAAAACGCATTTTCCGAAATTGAGGCGGCGGGATTTGATGCACAGTGCGGGAATCCTTTAAATATATGTCTGGAGCTGAAATCCTGATGGACTCAAAAAAATCATACAGGAGCTTGAGATGAAGTCTCCTTCACCTATTATCTTGAGAAAAGGGCCCAATGAGAAGTGCCAACAGCACTTTTCTCAACAAATGAAATGACGAATTATCTCTAAGGAGCCATGTCACATGAAGATGAAATCAGCCTTTAAATACATATGCAGCGAAAAATGTAGACAAACTCTTGAGAAATCTATTACTCAAATCAAGTAAAGAGTCTCAATGAGACATGTGCGTAGAAATGGAGAAAACCTTTTACTTGCATGATTTCATTCTCCGTAACTAAGGCTTGTGCAACCTATGGAGGGTATTGAAACGATAAATACATAAACATGAATGATAAAGAAATGTAAGCTCAAATAAGGAAATGGGGAGAAAGGGCTCAACCCCTAAAAATACAATATAATCCTCTAAAAGGATTGGATGAAAACTAGGCAAATGGCATTTTTACACCAAAATGCCGAGTTGTTGGGCGGTTGTTGCAACTCATTAGAAACTAGAAATGAAAGGAGCTTGTTGAATATGATGCCTTTGTTGAAATAATCCTTTTTCAATCCTACCAGAGAAGAGTTTGATCCTTTCATATGAAGATCTCACCACCCACCAAAATGCGCCGTCACTACAAATGCTCTCTATGAACTACGCGATCAAGGAAAGAGGGATTCTCTTCGCTGGCGATGGAAATGATTGGCCTGATGCCAAATATGATGGATTTAAGATCAAAAGAACTCCCTCACTAATCTCCCAAAGGAATGGATACTCCTCCTGCGGGAAATAAAATGTCGGAATTAGTGTTGAGGAACCCTCCCCACCAACACCCGGCCAACGGAGACTCAACCATCAATGGAGGCGTACTGGGGGCCCAGATAAATTCTTTGGCCTCAAGCTAGAATATTGGGAATGAAGAAAAATGTCTTCCAAAGAGCTACTCGATAGGAAGAGATGGGATTCCCACCCGGTGTAAGCGGCATTTCATCTCAACTAAATAGGTAAGAATGCTCTTGTACGAGAAGACAATAAAAATGATAATCAAAAGCATGAATGAGAATGGTACCTTCGTTCTCATTTAAAAGAAATTAAATATGCTTTTCCATGGGCCCACACCTTAGGGTTTCCTCTCTAGATGATCTCCTCCTCATGCAAAAGTACGTTGGCCACCAGTGAATCTTATCTTCTCTATGCGCGCGATCCAACTTGGCCTCTTCTAGAATTATCCTGCAATTTGTCTCTTTTCACACATGGGGTGTGAAATCTAGTTCTTTATTGACCCCTTTTCACATTACAAGGTTCCTTATTCAGATTTTTATTATCGATGGACACCATTTTATTCTTCTCCTAAAGTAAAAACAAATTTTTTTTAATGTTCCACAAAATTTTGGAACATTACGGTCCTCCCCTCCCAAATGTTGCTTGCCCTCAAGGCTTTTAAGGATAGAATTGTGGATGTCCTCCTCTCCATTTGTAACGCACTTATGATACTGAACTCCCCATGAAAAGAATAAGATGTTGTATCAACATAGAATCTCCACTCTTGCTCCTCTCAAGTAATGTAAAATAGCCAATGTGGTTATCATCCTTGAACATGGAATGTACTCAAGAAGGCAATAAGGTATTGTCTAGGGTATCCTTGAGGCATGGTGTCAAAATGAGTGGGAAGAACATTCCTCTCATGTGAATCCTCCATCCCTAAGCAATCATCCGAGAGAAAAATCTACTCACCTCCGAGATAAGGCAAGCTACTGAACATCTTCTTCCACCTCGACTCCAACAAAGAAGGTGGGTTAAAAATGAAAAATGGTAGGCATCATAGCCTACCCCATGATGTTTACCTCTCCACTCATGTAAGGTAGAGTGAAGGATGCTCTGTGGCTGAGTCTTTCCCTCAAATGGCGAGATGAATTTTGGATCTCCAGATCCTTCCCTCCTCCATTGTGAATCCAATCGCTTCCCAATGTCTCTCCTTTGTGATGGGAAGGAGATCAACACCATCCTGTGACTCCCCATCACTCTCATGGCTCACCTCAAGAAGAAATAAATTGCTGTCTTGTGGTGGCCATGTCTCTCATGCTCCCCTTAGAGCATGCCTGCAAAAAGTACGGGGATCTTCTCCCCAAAGGACACATCCATCTGTCATGCCCTTCTTCCAATCATGCTCCCAAAAATAGTGTGATATATAGCAGCATGAGAGCCAAAGTAGAAGTCATGCTAGCTTCCATATATATCAAGTGAGTGAGACATTTATCCTTCTCATGCAACCGGTGCTATTTGAGCATAGGCGGAAATATAGAATGATAAAAGATGTGGTTTTTCAACCGCAGGTATCTTTAAATTCTCCTCATGTATTTGGAGAAAATGAGTGATGTATGATGCATGGTGAGCATTTCCTCCAAAATATAATCCCCCCAAGCCCATCAAGGGGGATGACCATCAACTATGCTCTTGGCCTGATGAAAAAAGAGCCTTTGACAAGAAATGCTCCTCCTTGGGCATCATCCTGCATATACATGGTTAAGGAATCAACATGTAAATCATATAAATGAACAATTTCTTTACTATGTTTTGTTCATGCAAAGACAACTCATAGATGAATCTCTCCTCTTCCTCCCAAGGAAAAAGAAGTGACTATGCCCACTCTTCCAAGAGAGTGGTGTGCATATCTTGCTCCCATGCCAAGCTTGTACAAGTGGGAAGGTTGTTGTCCCTCCTTGCTTCTCCTGCCATAATGTAGGTACTAAAAGGAAAGTGGGTAAAGTGATGGTGAGGGGATGCCACCTCTGCTTTTAGTTTTACCCAAACCTTTATTGTTGCAACAAGTTGTCCCAAGGCCTCCACACTATTAAAATCGGTGATTGAGTGCCTCACTCTCCTAAAGCATTCATCCTCCTTTTACCGAACCGGTGGCCTCCTTGGTGTGATGTCTCCACTCAATGAGACATTCTCATTTGAAGATTCTTTTGTATATATGGATGAACAACCTTGTCCATGCTTCCACTTGTGCGAGCTCAATCACCTTCCTAGGTGTAATGACCTCCAAAAATGGATAAAGATGGGCCCTCCTAATCCCTTGATGTTGGGTCTCTTCACTATCTTCTCCTTGAGTCTTCATGGTTTTACCTCCTCTCTAATAGCACATGTGAATCATGAAATGTGCCTTGATCTGTGCATGAGATCCGCAGGGACCCTTCTTGCAAAGACACAAGAATCCTCTACTTGGAGCAAAGACTCCTTCTTCCTCTGCATGAGGTACTAGATGATCTCTAGATTGGCGGCATTGTTGCCCTCTGTTTTGTAATAAATTTGGGCAACATCCCAACTAATCGATCCCCCTTTGAAAAAAGGCTCTTTTTTGTTGCTCAAAGGTGTCAAATGAAAGTTTGGCCTCCAACAAGGCTTGATGTAAGTTTTCGCTCCTCCAAGGGTTTCTTGAGGTGAGTTAACGTTTACGAAAGGTTTTTACTTGAGCCCCTTGATTTAACTCCATCACATGAGTTTCAAGAATACTACGATCAAATATTTTTCACCAATGAATTAGTGAAACTTACATAAAGATGAAGCCTTAACATTCTCAAAAGAAATGGACTCAAGTTCCCACCATACATCGACCTTACCTCTCAAATGCGGTATTGCAACTTTGATGATTTATTCTTGAAATGTGGTGTTGCTCGAAGGTGTTTGGCTCTTCCACCCAATGCTGTGGCTGAATATGAAGGTGAACTTCAAAAGTAGATAGATGAAATGCAGCATCTTCTGCTCATGCCCTTTCACCTTGCTCTTGAAAAATTAGAAAAAGTGGGTTGATTTCTAAATCCATGAGTGCGAGACTCATACTCATGCAATCACTAATGGTTTCCTCCTTAGTCACCTTTCCTCCTTATTTCATCTCCCTCAAATAAATTATGGGCCTTTGTTGTGCTATTCATCATGGTGTGTGGTTGCATACTTACCCTCACCATGTGAAAATCTAGAGACTTCAGCAGTTTTGAACCCTCTTTGAGATTCTCCATCAATTTCCCTCCTAACCTTTCTTAAATATTCATATGTTTGCCATGGAATTTGGGAATAAGACTTGTGAGTATTTTCTTCTCCTTTCTTTGAGAGATGGAGTCTCTCTCCTGTCAACTCCTTGTTTCCTTCTAGATGAGAATGGGAAGTGCGGGGGTATTCCTTTGCTTTTTTATTTTCCTCCTTGGAGTTCTTCTTCTTTTAAAAAATGGATGAGATCCAATCTCATCCCTCTTCATCTTCTATTTTCTTTCTTGTGTGAAGACCCCGGTAAGCCAAGAAGATGCTCTAATACCATTGTAATGTTCCTTTGTCGAAATATCACAGAAGTCTGTGCTAGAGATGGTGTTTGCGGGGGAATTTACCGAATATGTAACCTTCTAAATAAGGGTGAATCTAAGGAGCTTTACGGACGCTACCGGACTACGTACGGATATGTTAAATCTCCTTAGTAGGAATGGCTAGCGACCCCGAGCACGGAAAACTCATTTTCCGAAATGGAGCGATAGGATTTGATCCTGATGCAGATCATGCCCCAAAGATATATGTCTAGAGCTGAAATCTTGATGGACTCAAAACAAATCCTTATAGGAGCTTGAGACAAGTCTCCTTCACCGGTATCTTGGTGATGAAGAGGTTAAGCAACACTTTGCTCAACAAATGAAATGACAACGTTATCTCTAAGGAGCCATGTTACATGAAGATGAAATCAGCCTTTAAATACATATGCAGCAGCAAATGTAGACAAACTATTGAGAAATCTATTGCGAAATCAAATGGCAAGAGTCTCGATGAGACATGTATAGAAATGGAGAAAGCAACTCGCATAGTTTTATTCTCCACTAAGACTACGGCCACTAAGGTGTCTGCAGTGGTAAATACAAAAATGAATGATATACAACAATGTAAGCTCAAATAAGAGAAGGGGGAGAAAGGTCTCAACCAGAAAATACAATATAACAATCCTCTAAAAGGATTGGTTGAAAACTAGACAAAATGGCAATTTTTCTGAAATGTCGAAGTTGTGATAGTTCTTTGCAACTCATTCAAAACTGGAAATGAAGAGGCTTGCTGAATATTATGCCTTTTCTGAAATAACTCCTTTTAATCCTCTGGGGAAAAGGCTAGATCCTTTCATGAAAATCTCACCACCCACAACCCTCACTGCAAATGCTCTCTATGAACTATGCGGTCAAGAGAAGGATGTCTTGTCTTGATGGAAATGATTGGCAGTGCCAAAGATGATGGTTAAAATCCAAGACTCCCTCACTAATCTCCCAAATTAATGGAGACTCCCTCCTGCGAAGTACAATGCGGAAGTAGTGTTGAGGAACCCTCCCTGCAACACCCGGCAACACGACCCAACCACCAATGGAGACTTCCTACGGAAGTGATGGAATGCTTTGAACTCAAGCCATAATATGGGGGAATATGAAGAACAAGATCTTCCAGAGCTACTCAATGGAAGATGGGATTCCCACTCGGGGAACACCCGATTAGCAAATACTGGCATCACAAACTAACTGACTAGAGAATGCTCTTGTACGAAGACAAGAAAAATGATAATCAAACATGAATGAGAATGATTGCTTCGTTCTCCTTTTAAAATGATATGCTTTGCCATGGGCCCCACACCTTAGGGTTTCCTCTCTAGAATGATCTCCTCCTCATGCAAAGCTACGGCGGCCCACCAGTGAATCTTATCTTCTCTATCTGTAACGATCCCAACTTGGCCTCTTCTGAGAATTATCACACTGTAATTTGTCTCTTTTCACACACATGAGGTGTGAAATCTAGTTTTTATTGACCCATTTTCACATTACAAGGTTCAGTATTGATTTCTTCATCAATAGGTTTTCCTGCCATTTATTCTTCTCACAAAAAAGAAAAAAACAAAAGTTTTTAATGTTCCACAAAATTTTGGAACATTACACACTACGATGACTAGGTGAAGAGCTATGTTGAGACTTCATAGTTGCGCTATTGATTGAAGGATCTCGCACCTCTTTGAGGATAAAAAATCAATTCAAAAAAATTCAAGGATAACGGTGAGGGAGGATTTGGGAAATATATACGGGGCTACTAGGGACAACTTAGTAGAGAGAGCGAGAAGGAAAGAAAAAAACAAAGGAAAAATACAAAAAAGAGGTTGATGGATGAAGAAGGAACAAGAAGTGTTTTAATAAAAAACCTTTGTTGAGCTCGAAGGAGAAGCTCGAGATAGAGCACTGTTTGTTGATAATCTAATTGATTATTAAAATGAATACTCGCTATATCAATGATATGTACCAATTGAACGGATATAAGTTTAATGAACATACTCAGTGATAAAGGAATTCTATAGTAACTGCTACTTGTTCACTATACTAAATTGAAGCATATATCCTTCCTTTTCACTAATGAAAGCCCAAAGTCACATGTAGGTCTTGGAAACCTACACTGGCTAATCAATAATCATTTGAATCCTGATACATTTTAACTTATAATTTACCTCAAGTCACGTGTAAGTCTTGAAATCTACATAGTAACTCATACTCATTTGAATCCCACTCTATTGTAGTTTACCTTAGCGATGTACAGCCAGTAACCAAACATGTGATTTTTTCCCACTAATGCCTCTAATTATCAAAAGAAATGAAAAGTGTATTTGGAGGATAAAGTTAGCTATAAGTTATGATGAATCTGCACTTCAATAAATGCGAGAGATTTTACAAATTTCAACTTACCATATTTCAAAATTTTATGTCTCCTGACTCTGGTCTCCCTTTATGTGGGTCCCTATAATACTAGTGTATCCCCTTATTGTTGTTAGTGTAACCCCCTTATTGTTATTTTTTGTACACTGTGTATCATATTATTATTATTGTGCCTTACATTATTATTGTTAGGTCGGTTAGGATTATATTGTGACCCCATGGACTCCTATATATAGAAATGAGGTTTTGTCATTTGTATCATCCAAGAGTTATTCATTTATGTAATGTAAAGAGGAGGTTTCCCCCTCAAAGTGGCTTATTTGTAAGGTGTTGATCTCTCTTTTCTTCTATTTTTGGGCTTGGATTCACTTTTGTTTGGTATCGAGCTTTGGATTCTAGGGTTTACTACTCCAAACATGTCATCATGGAATTTTCGCTATAACTTTGTTTTACGAAGGTTTAGAAGAGGCGAAATTTCTCTCCCGAAATTTGAAATGCGAGGAACTTCGTGTGACGAAAATTTCAGATCTTGGTTAGGAATATTTTCAAAGATATGATCTGTGGAATTTAGGGTTTTTGCGAGGGCTCCCAAATTTCATCTAAAAGAGGTGACCTTGGGAAAAATCGTCATAACCTCTCTGCGAGCATCGGATTGGCATTACATTGAAATGTGGCCAAATCAAATGGAATCTAGTTTCCCACGTATCAATTTCGATGCTGGGCATTAGACGCAACAAAATACTTTGTACATAAGTAGACATGGGGAGTCCTGTGTATTTAAATTCTCATGTAATTATTAGTCTTTTGAGATAAAGTGAGAATTTTAATGCTCTCTAACCACTCGAGAACATGAGGAGAAGATGATCGGCTAGGAATGAATAGATAAGCGATTTCGGTTTGAGTCTAAATTTAGAATTTAGGAAGTTAAGAGTCTTTGTCGGTACATTGAGAACACGAGAATCGATTCATGTCACCATTCTGTATAAATGTAAGTATGAAGGATAGTGTGAGGTTCACCCTTTGTTTAGAGTACGAGAGTTGTTCAAGAGCCAGAGTATTGAGACGGAAGGCCATCAAATTGAAGATATAGCCAAACAAGAGTTTGTAAGTAAATTCATGTATATGTTATGAAGAAATTGTTTCCAAATGTATGTGTGTTGATTGGCTTAAATCCCATGTGAATTTTATATGTATCCTTGATCTAATGCGGAGGAGAACGTTTGAGTTCTATGGGCAAGTTGTGAAACTGCGATATTAGAAAATTTATTGACTGCGATAATGGAAAGAATTAGCAGCACTGATGGGGTGTAATTGTGAATATGAATAAGGAAATCTTGAGCGATGTCGAATTAGGCAAAATTTGTATCAATTTTATATGGGTCACCATACTGTAATCTATAGATTATTAAAACACGTTAATTGGTGTAGGGTCTACGGTTTGTGTTTAGCGGAAAGCACTCTGAAGAGCTTTATTAAATGCTTTAAAACCTAGTCTCCAGTTTGTTTAAAATATTTTAACTGCAGCACTGTTTGTAAGAATCAAACCTTTGTTTCTTTATTGAAGTTAATAGAGTCGGTTCATCCTTATTGAAGTTATATTAATGAGAGAAACAATTGAATATATGTTCTTGGTGGTGAATTACTGCGTGAAGAATTAATTAAAATCAATGTAATTTATCCTTGTGTATGGACAATTTGATTGATGCGTGAGGCTGTTGTCTAAGGGAAAAGTTACGGCAGAGAAATTAACTACACGTTACCCATAAAAAATAAGAAGTCGGATTTTAGAACCTCGAATTCACATTGGTAATTCACATCATAGCGAGTTGAGTTTAATTGTAGAGGTGCCATAGCGGAGGTTGGAAGCGGACGGAGACACGGGAAGTAAGGAGTGGAACCTTGAAGCCCGAACGATGGAAACCGAGTTTTTAAAAACCTAGCATTATCGCGCGAGTTCAAAAGTGGTAATTATGTTTTGTTAAAAAACGCGATGTCGTCTCTGTCACGACATTTAAGGTAGAGGTGGTTTCAGAAACCACGAATTTCGCGTGATTTTGGATGAGTAAGTCTGAGCATTTAAAAAACGATATTCACTTATATACGGTCGATCGGTGATTAGAGTGCGATGAATTGTGGATCATTGGATCCGGTTGGCAATTAGTTAATGATTTAAGTGTGCGGGCAGGAGCACATGGTAATAATTGTGGTTTAAGAGTTAAATAGAGTCGGGGCTTTGGAATGGTATAACATGTTAATTGTGGGGGAGGCGGGAAATACGATGGTTCTTGAGTGGTCGGACTTGATGAACATAATAAAGGTTAATGGAAAGTTCTAGGTTTTAATAGGAATACAAAGGAACATGGAGGGCCTTGGGTTTTACCAAGGTTATACCCTCAATAAATGAAAATGACCATGTAGGAAGTCACATACAAATTTTGAGTTTAAACCAAGGTCAAGGCGAGATGTGAAATATCAATGGATATTTATATATGTCGAAATGAAATACAACCGTTAATAATAAGGTGTAATTGGCGTTTTCTTATGCAGACTTATTGCAAACATAAATAATGAAAAGCATGTGAAGTTTTGGTGTTGCTTTTAAACTTTTGACAACAATAGTGAAGGAGGTAATCTTCATAGAATTAAAAATGAAGACTTCGAATGGATTGATGAGGATGCAGTTTAAAATTATTTGGGCTGTATCCGGGTAAAATTATTATTATATGTGAGATGTGTTTTGGCAGGTATTGACATCAAGTTTCGAGCCGAAGGAGGAAACGGTGACACGTAGCTGCCACAATTTTTCTCTATAAACCAATCCATAATTAGATCATTGGGGAGATTGGGCATAACTTTGTAACGAAATCAAATCCAAAGTCGCACATGGCATTCGGAAAGAATATTAGAAGGGATACTACATGATGAATTTCGAGATATTGAAGTTTGAAGATATACATGAATAATTCGGTTTTCAATATCGAGCTTCTCAAAGAAAGAAAAAAGGTGTGTTTGTTTTTTAAAATTTATAACGTTTGTTTTATAAAGAAGTTTAAGTGATTCCAAGGGCATATTGAAGAATTTTTTATCGATGTTGGTTCTATAATGCCTCCCAAAAATAATTCCAAACCCCATTAAGCCCTCATAAATCTCTACTATGACGCATGAAGATGAAGGGTACCGGTATGAGATATGAAAATTACGGTACCAATTATAATAATTTTGATCTTACAAAGAGAAATAAAAGATGACATAGATGGTTTAAAGAAAAATGGAGGAAAATTTGGATGGTTTGAAGTATCAAATGAAAGCTAATATAGATGATAAAAGTAGTGGAATATCACATCGAGCATCAACAACAAGTTCTCCAACTCTCAAAGGATAACCTAAATTTAGTGCAGAATCGAATGAGACAACGAAAAATATCAACATCACGACAAAATAAGTTCTAAAGTAGTCAAAAAACAAGAACTTGAAAACTACCAAATCTATCAAATTTGAGTATCTCGATGAGTGGAAGAACTTACCCATTGAATATTCCATGGAAGAGATGAGAATTGTATACTAAACGTAAATAATCAAGCATTGGGGGAAACACTTGTTGAAGGAGAGGGGCATGTTAGGTCCCTATAATATAGTGTATCCCCTTATTCTTATTAATGTAACCCCCTTATTGTTATTGTTGTTACCCACTGTAGCCCCCATATTGTTATTATTTTTACCTTACATTATTATTGTTAGGTCAGCTAGTTCTGTTGAGCCTGTTGTGTTAGTGTGTTTGGTGCACGTATGTACGAAATCGGACGCCAACTTAAGGGGTGTGGTTTTCCCTCTTAAGTTATTGGTCACAAGCAAAAACTAAATTGAGTCAAAGCGAATTGGTGGAACATGCTAGAACATGGCCATACTAGATAAATAGCATGCATATTCAAACATAAAAAATAAACTAAAACTAAAACAAATAACACAAAAGCTCTAAATAGAGTCAAGCAAGCAATAATCCAACTTGACAACACTTACGTCCCCTCTTATTGAGTGCGGAAACTGCATCTGAGATGAAACTTTAACCCACTTGCCAAGGCCCCTTATAACTAGGGTTCTAAGTCACGATGCAAAGATGTCTTTACTTCAGTACGCCTTAGCGTAAAGTCTCCCTCTCTCTACTATGGTGGGCCAGGTTGTTGGATGGCCAACAAGCTGAATCCCTCTGCTCTTTGCTTCGGATCACACATTGTTGGTATTGCTTGGGGAAGTGTGGCCATCATAACAATGTTCTCTCCTATTTCTCATCTCTTGGTGGCCTTTTATAGGAGATTTCCAGTCACCTTCCCTCTCTTGGTACATTGTGGATAGTGACCGAGAGAGGTGTGGGATCCATTGTGTACCACATTTATTCCATTTTGTGCTCCCTTGATGTCCCTAAAAAAGGCTTGGTGGTTGTCCATAGGCGGCTTTAAGTGTGGAATCAATGTCACGGAGTGTGACTTGTGGTCCGAGGAAAGTGACACGCCACTCCCAAGATTGCGCGCTTTTTGGGTGAAAAGGTTTCCCTTGAGGGCGTGTTTATCGAAAGGATTTTGCACGCAAAAGCACATTTGGCTAGTCCCCTTCTTGTCCACAATTTGATTTTTCCTTAGACCTTAGATATTTTTAAATACTTTCGGATTCTCTAATGTCTCTCGACCTTGTAAATCACTTCTACACGACATTAAATGAAGTCACCTTTTCTTGTAAAATTTTCCCGGTGATAACGATTGACCCCCTAATGTGTGAGGTCTAGGAAGAGCTGTATGGCAGAAATACATTATAGTTTACGTATAATGTGCGTAGAGAAGACTTGCATGTAGCTCGGAATTGGAGACTTACCAAGCTGAGGTCGAAGAATGACCATGTCTTTGTGGAACCCACAGCAAAGCAACAATATAATACAATATATACAAATTTTCTACGAGGTGGGCATGTCCCATGCTCGTGATTCTTTGGCTAGTTAAACAAATCTGTTGTCGGTCTGATTATGTCGTATTTACTAATATGGTAGTGATCATTTCGTTGATGACGACGATTGTTTTATGCCCTCGAGGGGCATTTTTTCTTTGACAATAGGTATAATGTGGTACCCCATATGCATAAAATTGGTATGGCATGTAAATTTGCATTGTCGCATAGGCGCTGGATGGGACCTCAGGTATGGCATTATTGTGAGAGACTTTTATAAAGGCATCGATCTTCGATGGATTTTGATCAAAGTACGATGGTTTTAAGGTATCATACCATATTGACATGAAATATTGTGCGTGGTAAATTTCGGAGGATCGTGACATACGTGGGTAATTATGTCTCCCATAGTGTCACCGAGATGCCCTTTTTATGGAGAGGGCGATCCAAGGTACCCTTCCTTTTTCGAAAAGGGTGTGAAGTCAAAAAAAGGAAGCGTCAATAGAGACGAGGGGTCAACGATGTGGAGTATCATTGTCCTGGATGTGATGGGTTTAACATAGGCATGATGGCAAGGGGGTATTCGATGGTCCAAGTTCGGAGTATAAAAATCAGCTTGGCGGCGGTCATAGCAATTTCTAATGGGGAAATCCCTAGAGTCGATAGGACTTCCAGTGAGTATAAAAGCTGGTTATGAATGTCATCGTGGCTTTTTTTGTGATGGTGGTATACTGCGACCAGGGTGGTTAGGGGTAGCCTGTGGGAGAAAAAATGATTGAGTGGGTGGGGACATAGTGTATTTTACGGTATTTATACACTTAACAAAAGAATAAAATATTAGGGTTTGGTTTGTACAAAACATAGAGACAGGTGCCCAAAAATATGAAAGTGTTCGCTCACTGATGATGTGAGGAAGGTGTTTTGTTGAGGGTGGGGGGCCCATTGGTTGGTCTCATGTGTTAGGTTGATGAAGCAAATGAAAAAGTATCGCAGAAGAGTTATGTTGATGGAGGTATGGTGGGCCAAATGTGAGGCGTAGTAGTGTGCTTTTGATCTTCTTTATAAAACCTACTTGTCCAGGAAAGGGGTTCCATTTTATATGGTAAAACTTGACCTTATGCATGGTGAGAGAATGGGCATGAGGTGCTTCCCAGACTACAGTGGTATGGCCATGGCGTCACTATTGTTTGTGATATGTGGTCTAGTTTGGGTGATGAGTGCCATGGAGGGGAGGCTCTATCGACCAAAGATATTACTTATCATGTGCAAGGTGAGGTGTTGATAAACACAGTTGAGTGTTGGGAACCTATGGCTAATTTCTGATGGAGAAATGATGTCAGGATATGTAAATTTTCTCTGGGACTCTATCATGCTAGGGGTAGAATGATACCTGCTCTGAAAATTTCAGTGGATGGAGTTGTGGATAGTTTGCATTCTACCTGCAAGAAAAACTACCCCAAGTGAAAGCATCTTCTTTATCAAATATTATTGAAATACATGTTCTTTTAAAAGAAATATGAGAGAGGGCATACCTGCCGGTGCTGAAAAATTATGTTTTCAAGGGTGCGAATGTGTGGCATCACCTTTGTGTGCTATGGAGTGTTGATCACAATGCTGCTTTCGGTCCAGTGATCGGGCCTTCTAAACTCTCGTTATGGTCCTCCAAATTTTTTATAAAGGGGTGATATATAGGTGAATATTGCCCTAATTCAATTCATTTGTGTTTTTTGAGTATTGAGAGGTCAGAGGCTTCTGTGGAGTAGTTCTTGTTGTTGTGGTTAGCTTGAGCACCATGGATTAGTGATATTATGCCCAGGTAAACTCTGTGACGTCATGCATTTTAATTTTTTCAATCTGAGGGTGTCGGGGTCCGTACAATGCTGGTTTGTATGGATTTTGGACTAGATTTACCTTAGATTGCGTAGGCGATCCGGGTAAGGGCACGCCTTTTGCATGCAAAAAATAGGGAATTTCACGTTATTGTGTGAAATCACTGTCGAATTAATTCATCAATATTTGTATATCAATCCGGGCTCGTAAAAACAAGTTGAACTACACTTCTTGATTTAGTTTGTAGGTCAAAGTTTTAATGATTCCTTATGATACTTGATTTAAGATTTGAGGCACACACAAACATCTATAAACACACACTGTCGGAAGGAAATCAATTCATCTTATCATAAAAATAGAAACAATTAGCAAACTTTGGTTTGAACACTGGAAACCCTTATTCAATTTATCTCAACATTAAATCTGAAATCAAAACCATTACCAAATCAACAACAACTTTGATTCAACAACTCGTGGTTTGCAGAAAATATCAAAAACCCTAATTCTAATATTTGGAGGTCACAATTAAAAGGAATAACCTAATATGAGTAAACCTATAAATTGATTCCACACTCACACAGTGAAATCAAAATTACTAATGGTATCCCTAATTAACTCTGATGACAACACTTCATGCCAATTTCACTATACTAGTGTCAAGCAAAAAGGTGCATTATCACACTAATTTGAATATCGATTTTACACAAAGACTTCAGTCATGATAGCCATTGATCTTTCATACCTAGCCGACCCATCTGTATATGTATTACCCACTTCTGATAGTTTTAATCCTCCAACTTCTACTTTTCAAACCAAACTGAAATAAACTCAAGCTATCAAAATGCACAACTGTACTATGGAGATTAGCTTTTAATTACAGTTGTCTTTCATCAAATTACCAACTACACTTTGGCAAAGTTACTCCAACTTCTACAGCAATCAACACTTTGGTTTCTGCAATAAGATAATGCTACCAACTCAATCAACACACGCTACATTAAGACATAGAAACAGAAATGGATTCAATCTTGAAATTAAAAGTTGACAAGTTCACATCAATTACCACTAGCAGTCATCTAATCATCCTCTGAAACTTGCAATAAAATAATTCAATATTTAATGAATAATTTCTTTCGAACCAAGTTGTAGGGGTTAAATCACTTCATCGTTGCTATTCTTATGGACTGGAATTGTGAGACTTGCACCAAACTATGAACCCTAACACACAATTTCAAACATCAATCCAGAAAGGAATGTTGGTTAAGATTCTACCATGATCATTCTGTCCTTAAGGGAATATGCACTCACTCAAAATAATCTTGCCAATTCAAATCGACCTAAATGCTACAAGCATATTTGTGAATGAACTCCCACTTCAAACCCTAATCTTATGAAAAAAGAAACAAGACTGTAAACCTCTAGTTAATCACACCAAAAGAATGAAGAAAACTTGCTCAGAACTATTCTATAAATCATCTACTTTCTCCTACCTGGTCAACACACGGGTCTTCTAGTAACTTGCTGGCTAAGACCCCAAAAGAACCTATATCTGTCACTCTTCAATGAAAAAACCTTCACACTCCTATTATACCTTAAGCAGTGATAAATCTCAAGCCACAAACTCATATTTGAATGAAAATCTACTTCTTCAAACCAAACACATCGAATTCAAACATAATTGTTCAATCTAAAAATGACATGCATCTGCTACGAGAAATCAAACTATGTTTACAAATATGAGCTACACACGCATGAAATGAAATGCGAATTACTTTAACACACAGAGCCAATTAACATTAAATCTGTTTGCAAATTCGAGCTATGCTTTCCTACTGAAATCGATCTAGCGATTCCACACGTACTCTGGTCCTATCTACTTATCTCACAAAAGATTTAATTCAATGCATATAACCATGCTCTATCCATTCACACAGGAACGCATTCAGTAAAATCGTTTATCCAAAAAGATAAAAGAGTATATGCTTAACTCTGTTTCTAAGCAAGACTTCAATTCAGAATGATGTGTATGGATTAAAAACGGAAAGGAATCCTTACGGAAATAACCAGGCACACTTATAGCCACAATAACAGATTTTTTAACATGACATTCCCAAAATGATCCTTGATATATGAATTACCTCTACTATAGCAACATAAATCAAATGCGAGGAAACGAAATCGACTTTCAAAAAAAAAATTTATGTAATCAAGAGTTGAATCAAACTATACTTACGAATTACCTCTACTACAGCAACATGAATCAAATGCCAGGAAATGAAATCGACTTTCAAAAATAAATAATTATGTAATCAAGAATTGAATCAAACTATACTTACGAATTACCTCTAGCTACGTCTACAGGGCTGGTCTGGTTGTGGTGGGCCCTTGCCACACCTGGGAAAGCATTGGATTACAGTCCTAACTACACCTATGACAACTTATCTCAGAAATTCATCAAATCCACAACATTCCACAACTAATCAAGAACGCATCAGAATGGTTACAATTTGGCTTTCACCAACAGAACATGAAATCGCAGTTTTTGTATTGATCGTTGAAAACGAAAATACATTAACCCCTCTAATAAAACCATACGTTTTTTCCTTTATAGGCATCCTTACTTACATAATTATTATCAATTATATTACAGAGCAGGATGTTGAAAACCATCGATATGGTAATCCACGAAATCATCACTAACTATCCTAAATTTAAACTATCAGTTTCTTATCAAAAACCGCATGCTGTTATAGGAAGAAAGTTCCTAATCCTTGTCAATTGAACTCCACTATATGGGTAGTGACCAAATGGTCCTTCATCGATCCTTGAATTTTTTGAAATGCTGGAAGGAGCATCGGACTTGCTGAGCTGGAGCTTCTATCTTGAGGTATGCTGGATTATCAACTGAAGGATGGTTGAAGGAACATAGTTTTCCTCCAAGTCAAAGAGCCAACCAAATAGGTCCCACAGGAAATACATCATTCTACCCATAACAGTAAGTTCAAAAAATAAGCATGCTACTAAAAATGCCTAACCTAGCTATAGAATAGTAGCAACAATTATACTTGTATTGCCTTTGACCAAAAATCCAAACTGGGTTGTTTTGGGAAATTTTGACAATTCTGAAAATTACGAATTTTACATAAATTATCCTCAATCCCCCCTGGATATCTCCAAAACCGTAAGGTATTTTGCAAAACTATTATAGGGTTATTAAATTCGCTATACTGGATCAAAACCCATGTGCCCAAATTTCTTCTTTTGCCTTCCTCTGCACGGAAATTGAGGCAATAGTTGGCAGGTTAGAATTTTTTACAAATTTGGAAAAATTGGGTAATTTCCTTCTAGAGACCCATATGAGTGAGCTGGGTGGAATCCAACTTATGGAGAGGTATCATAATATTATTTTTTATAATAACCTCTCCCATATTCTCCAGAAGCATGCCGAAAGTGCCAAAGCCCCAAATTAGGCATTCCCATATTTAACTGGCTTGTGAGGGATTTTAGCAATGGAACCTTGTAATAAATGTACTTCAACAAAACCATCATCAGCAAAACATGAAAAAATCATCTTTAATCATAGAGAAGTGCAGAAATTTATGATAATCAACCATAGAGAGTATTTGGCCGCAAGTGACAGAATTAGGGTGTAGCATGGGCTAAAAGCCTAGGGTTTTAGGGTATAAACAGTGATGTTTCATGATGAAAACATGGGAATATACAAGGCCCAACATCTGCCATGCCTGAGGTTTTGCATTTCCTCATGCAAACAAATACTTTACTCATATCTAGGTTTTTATGGCATCATCGATTTTAGGTAGGGTTAGGTCTTGTGAAGTAGCATTGCATGAAGATTTGATTGCCATAGGTTTGATTTTAAGAGTGATACAAATCGAGGAGAAACAATATATATGGTAGGAGGAAAATGATGAATAGGATGATAGGTGACAATGGAAATGGTAGATGATATGAGGTGGTGATGGAGATGGGAAGACATGTTCTTGCATGCTCTATTTTTGTACGGCCAATGCTTATGGATGGTTCCTTCATGAAAGGCAGCAATGAATTCATCCTCTATTGGATTCAACTAACAACATGTGTGAATGTAGGAGTGGAAGGCATTGTAGTTACTACATTTGTTTACATGAACCATTATGATTATGACCTAGAGTAGCATGAAAATGGAGGGTATATGGAAAACCAGATATACGAAATATGTGGTGGTTAATCATCAAAGATTTCTTAAATCTCTAATCAATTAAAGAATATTAAGCCACCTCTACCTCAAGTTTTACCCTTGTTGTTGATTTCCTTGGTGCTGCAAGATGAATTAAATGATGGAATGGCTCGAGTTGATGTGATTGCTGATATGATCTGTTGAAGAAAAAAAAAAGGTCTCAATACGTATAAATGTTTTATGCACCATTCATATGGCTACAAAGCAAAACACACGCACATATCCCACACATATGATTCAGTGTGAACAATTACCTAATCATGCTCCAAGCCCAACAATTGTGAAAAATGATAGTGAGAACCATGAGTAAGCATAGGGTGAAAATATCAATCAAACCTAACAATTCTCATCATTTTTTTTCTAACATAACTCCCCCCCCCCCCCCATGCCTATCATCTTGCATGTCCTCATGCAGGCAAAACCTCTGACAAAGACCAAAGACTGAAGGGTTAGGGTTTCGATATTAAAGTCATGCTTCATTAACTTAAACCATAGGGCTAATTGTGAGAGCATGTAAGTAAGTTTCAACGGATTTCATCTTCCTTTGCATCAATAAGATAAGAAAAGTAGTGACCATGGATCCAGTGACGTCAAGGCTGATTTTATTACTCTAAAAGAGTAACTAATGCTAGGGCTACTAAAGGAATTCTTAACAATGTTTCTACTCCAGAGATAATGTCATCCTAAAATGACTAACCATAAGAATTTCCACAAAGCATCTCAAGAGTAATCCAAAGCAGTAAGTTTTCACTTTCAGTAGCCTCATTATTACAAGTAAAAGTGACTTTATTTAAAAGCCAAGGCCTTAAAATGGATCGAAAGTAGGGAAAAATAAATATTACAAAATGATACCTTTCGAGGATGATTGTCTTACCATTACCCAAGCATATAGTCGAAGCTTCTCTTATTCAAGCAGAGTGAATCACCTGCACTAAGGGTCTCACATCCATAAAAAACAAATCATTCCTGAAAGATAGAACTCCAAAGCACACTATTGAAGGATATTAAAGCCATTCTCAGAGAGATATGATAGTGAGTTCACAGAAAAGACAAAAACAACCAAGTAAATCATAGTGTAGAAATAAATTTGATACCACAGGCATGGCCCTGCAGCCAGCAGGCATATATAGCCTTGACAGGGATGCCTTTTAACCTAACAAAATGTCTGTGTCCCACTTACCAGATATAGATTCAGAGTTATCTTATTCAACTTTTAGATAAAGGCCACTATCCTGGATTGGTAACCATATGATGGCAATGCCACTCACAATAAGTAACATGGATGAACAGGCCAGCTCGTGATGAGACCTCTTGTCTTCCAGCTTTTTGGGCTGAAAGCCATTACTTTGGCTTGGTGACCAGGAATAGTAATTTCATGCATGTTAGGTCTCATGATCATGGTAGGTCGGCACATTATGAGACCTCCTATCCTCCCCTAAATATTTTTGTAGACTCTGATTATGATTAACCTTAGAGGTTACTTAATAAGTGGGGAGACAGATCTACTCCTTAAGAGCGCAGGATAGCGTGAAATTTTTTTAATTACTAACCTTTACTAGTTGATCCTTCTACCCTAAAGACTCAAGAAAAGAAAATAACTCAAATAATGACTGGAATATTCCTCGAGTAGGTCATGCTAGGGTTCTTATGAGATATCATTAGGGTTTTATAGGAGTGGTCCACCATACGAGGCTTTTCATCAGTACCTTCAAAGATAAACTTGAAAATATTCTTGGATGATATTATATATTGAAAATCGAATCAACTCATAAAATATAGAAAACACACATAATAAACCAGAGACAAAATATTGGCGGAAAATGCTTCAGCCTCACAGCTTCCTCACATATTTTCTCATTATTAAAATAATGTAGTGTTACATTTAAATAGATGAGGAGTCAGTGTCTCAAGATAGTGCATGCTATCTTGGACACCTTGGTTGAGATAATTTCTCAACCAAACACACACCAATATAGGAGCTACCTAAACTAACTCATATCTTAGAGGAACAACCCAAACTAAAGATTTAGGCATAAATTCCTAACTTTTAATATTGAATTTATTTATTTTATTTTTGGATTTATTATTGTTTTATGAGAGAGACTAACATTCCCCCCTTAAATGATAAATCAAAAATAAGAACGAGGAACCATCTTCCAAGTTCTCATGTTGATCCTAAAAAATATTGCTTGAAAAACCGCCAAAGCTGGATGCTGAAAAAATGCAATCTAAAGAGACCATGAGTCAGCTGCATGTCTGATTCATCTCTAAATTTCTCTTGAAAACTCCATCACGTGCCAAGTTGAAAAATGATCCATCTATCCTTTGCGTGAAATCAGCATCCTTTGTCCACTAACAAAATTTGTTGAACGCCCACTAGCTGATGATGTCAAAAACAAATCACTGTTGCTTTTGTTGTGTTGAAAACGACTCACTGCTGCTTTGTTTTCGACTTCCCACTGGCGAATTTTTTGATGCCCATTAGCTGCTGAAGATTCCCACTGGCTATGGAAGCTTCCCACTGGCTGCTTTTTCTGGCTTTGTCAAGACTTTCAGTCTGACAACTACTGTCACTTTCATTGACATTTTCCCCCCTTTGTCAGTTGAAAGGAGAGACAATTATCTAGAAAGTATTCCTGAACTCCCCCTTTCAGGTGTAGGAGTGTTGCACTGGTGTACTCCCCCATTCAACTACATCAGAGTACCATATTATTTTCACTGTCGGCTCCACTATGTGTGATTGTATTTGGTTGTAGAATTAAGAAAATATTTTGATTGTGGATGACCATTCCCAAGGATCGATCCATTCATAGTGTATCTTCAATCTGGCTGATTGTTTTTGGTTGCGACATTTCTTTGAGGAATGATTGGGCTTGCCACAATGGTAACAAGGATGGAGATCAAAACACTGATCTTCCATATGACTAGTTCTTTGACAATGAGAACATTTTGGTTTGACTGCAACTTCAGGTTGTGTGCATTTCTGTTTGTTTGCAACTTTCTCAAAACTTTCTGAGGTGATTTGTTCAAGAAATCCTGCACTGACGAACTTAATTGGCTTGGAATAATCTGGGATATGCAAGTTGGTGTCATCAGTGACATATCCTAAGCCTCGTTGATTCTTGTTACTTTGAATTTCTTCCCATGGCTTGATGATTGGCTTGGAAGAAAGTTTAATTGGAAGAACTTCAACACTAGAAATTGTTTGGATGAATGACTTAGAATCATGTTTAGTTGTATCATTCAAAGGCTCTGAAGCATCATTCTTCTCTGGCAACTCATTTTGTTGTATTTGTGACTCTATTTGAAGAAACTCAATGGTTTCATTTGTTTGTTGTAGATGCCGTGAAATATTAGCAAGAGTTTCTTTGTTGATTTGCACCATGTCTTCATCACTAGAGATGATCAAATTGTGAAGAATTTTTAACAACTAAATGTGTTGCGCCATCTAAACTTTCTCTCTTGAATTCAGGCTCTCTTGTCATAGATGTCGTGCTTTGAACTGTTTCACTTGATTTTTTTACTTGAATGACAGGCTCGCTTGCTATGTGGTTTGAATGGCATGCTTGCTTGATTTGTTGCTTATTGCGCTTGCTTGGAACACTTGCTAGAGTTGTAGAAATTTCTTGCTTGAACTCTTGAATTCATGCTCACTTGATGACGATCGCTTTTCTTGAACGCTCACTTGACTTAATACTCACGCTCGCTTGATGACGATCGCTTTGCTTGAATGCTCACTTGCCTTAATACTCACGCTCACTTGATGTAGATTTCAACTTGCTTTATTGGTGTTAGATTTGAACTTTCTTGGTTGCTTTGATGATTGTTGCAATGAACTTCACGCTGGCTCGCTTGATGGTTTTAAATTTGTATTGACTTGATGGAAATTTCTTGAATGAATATTCACGCTCACTTGCAGGAGATGTGAACTTGTTGTTGTTTGCTTTAGAGTTAAAAATCGTGCATTCACTTGATTCTGCTTAAATAAAGGGTGTCAACCACTATCGAAACTGCACCCAAAAATGCTTAATGATTTTAATGACTCACTACAATGAATTCAATTTGACTTAATTTGACTCAATTAAAAACTTTGGTGTCGGTTTCAACCGAGAATGCACCCTTACAATTCAATGCAATTTCAGTTTGATTACAAGTTCAATAATGTTGATGTAGACTGTGCTTTGAAACACATTAACTTGATTGTATTAAGTGAATTTTCTTGTTGATGTAGAATGTTGATGTTCACAACTTTGATTATTTTTTGTAGTGGCACAAATGCATGTGTTGAGTTTAATTATCCTTCCTTGCAGCAACTTTGTTACAAGTGTTGTGCTTGTTGGCATTGAATTTTATGTGTGCATTAAATGAGATCATTTATGTGTCAAAACTAGACACAAAACATAAGCAAAAACATGAAGCATGCACCATCATAAACACACTCTTCGTGTACCTAAGATCCTCTTATTCAATTTCGGGCGGATCTAGGACACAATAACCATGAAAAATATATGCTTTATTAAAATTTGGAGTACATAATCAATCTTCACAACATCTTCATGGAAACAAAGTTCCAAAACTGCTTGGAAGAAAAATGTCTTCAAAAACTGTATACACTTATCCCTCCAAATAAAAAAAAAAAGAAAATGACACCTTATTTCTTCAAGTTACAAAAATTTTAATGCACCTTATCACTCCAAAAAAGAAACACTTCATTTAATTTTATGCCCACTTCAAACTCTCAACTTTCAACTTATCACTCCAACTTTCGCTAGAAAATGAAGTCACTTAAATACTCATACTTTTACCTCTTTTTCCCAACTCAATGCCCCTTTTTTTTTATTAAATGCTCACTCAAATATAATAAAATATGGAAGCACTTAATCTCTCTCTAATCACTAATTATCTTACCTTCATATAATAACTATTTTAAATTATCCTTCTAACAAGGCCTCATTCAAAAATATGTGAAGTATTTAATATTTCCCACTTGACATTAAGTTATTTTGAAAATTGAATCTTTGAAAACAAGCCATTGTAACTTGCAAACCTTGTTGATTGGTTGTCTTGCTCACTAAAATATTGTTGTTAGTAAGCACCCGGTTGATTTCTTAGACAAGCCTTTCTTTGACATTTGGATTATGTTCCCAGAGGAGATAAATAATAAGAAATGGTCGGCGCTCAAGCTTCCATCCTCCAAATAAATTGCAAGAGTTGCCATAGCCCTTTGTTGCATTAAGCTGGATGGTAGTCAAGCCCAACCCATTGATTTCCATGCCAGTCAGATTAAGTTAAAGTGATTGAGATCGATAGCAAAAAAAAGTTTGGTCGATGGCAACGACTTATTTTGAATCCTCCTTAGCCTTGAGTTGATCCTATGAACCTGCAATGATTGTGTAATTCAAAAAGAGTCATCTTCAACAATTAGTCTTCCTTGCTGTGATCCACACTATCTTTGAGCCTCCTCAAGATCCAACCCGATGCTTCGAATTCGTTGCTCTTCCTCTGATCCAAAAGGTGGAAAATTTGCACTCCAAAGGAATTTATGGGATGCAGGAACTCAATGGTAGAATTTCCACTGCTTCCAAGGATTCGTCAGTTAGGTTTTGCAGTTTGCGGGACTCTGGCATTGAAGTAGACAGGACCTTTTCTGGACATCACCGTGGGCCTATTAGAGGAATTTTCTTCAGATATTTTGATATTCTAGCTGATTGTGGAGCCGAAAATAGGATTTGTGTCTTGAATCTTCGCCAGTCAGACTCTTGTACACTTACCATTGAATCCGACTCCTATATTGGTGTGAATGTAGTGGAGTGGTGCCCATCTCAGGAACATCTTCTTTTTTCTACAAGAAAATACCCTGGAATACTTCTTTACGATATTAGGAGTCCTAAAAAGCTCCTTTACAAGCTTCAGGGACATGTGGATCCAATGCTCAGGAAATTTTCTCAAATTTACAAGCCTGTATTTGTCGGCAATGGGATGAAAATTGCTACACCTGGTTATGTGTAATGTGAAAGATGAGAAACGTAGGTATACTCTAAAGGTAGCGGGCCAAACAATTCATTTCTTTCAGCATATTTTTATCACATTGTAGATAGTGTAGGCATATGGAAGAGATTTAATATGGGTTTTAACTCTCTATACCAATGATAGAGGGGGTGGATCAAGATGGAGCGATGTCCTATTCAAGCGTCCTTCTTTCAAATTTTTTTTTGTTCTAGATCCAAAAAATAAAGGGGAAGATCATAGAGGACCCGGATCTAGTCAACCGTCCTTAGAAATGATGTTACCTTTTTCACAGCTCTCCTAGAACTAGGAAATCTAGTTTGGTTGCCTTCCCATGAATGTGAGTGATACCATTTTAAAAATATATAGAGAGATTTTGATAGTGATTACCTTCCCATCAATTTGAGTGATACCATGGGGGGAGAATTCACAATCCGAGCTGAAATTAGGTGTCTTCTTTACATACCATGCTACACCATGGTCAATGCCATAGTGACAGCCTTACACTCAACCTCCACTTACTCTTGGCCTCCATGTTTATTTTCTCATAAAACAGGCGCGGACAGATAATCGAGATTCATTTTCTCGAGGTTCATTTTCTAATGCAATTTGTGGCCACGAGCTCACCGAATCCACACGTAGCTTAACTATCACTACACACGATGCTGACCGGGACTCGGATCCCAGCTCGGATACTTGATGTTTAAACTAGTGCCTTCTCCTATCAAAATTATATAACTGCAACATACGTCTCTCACTGATATTGTAGATTTTCTCACAAAGTGAGTAACAATGAAAGGAAAAGATGTTTGGGCCGATCTCTCATGCAAACAAAATTAAGGCCCATGACCTCTACCAACAAGGGAACATAAATAAAACTCCAGAAAGTGTGTACGCTGCCACAGGAAAGAGTGTAGTCTCTCTTAAATAAAGAACTCGGCCTGCAACAATTATTTTATTTCTCTTTATATAGTGCTCCATCAAAAGAAATAATAATGATTTCACCCAACAAGAAGGATGACACAGCACTTGCAGCGATTATATTCATTACAATCAAGGCACCTAACCACTTTCCGTAGGAATAATTTGCAGCAATCATAAAAAAAAAAAATCACTCGCACCTCCTTCTCAACGCACTATTCTACAATCACTCATTGTCTCAATCTCAAAGAAAAAACCATATGCTCTGATACCACATATTGAAAATCAAATCAACTCATAAAATAAATAAAACACACATAATAAACTAGAGACAAAATATTGGCAGAAAAGGCTTCAGCCTCACAGCTTCCTCACATATTTTCTCATTATTAAAAGAATGTAGTGTTACAATTAAATAGATGAGGAGTTAGTGTCTCAAGATAGTGCGTGCTATCTTGGACACCTTGGTTGATATAATTTCTCAACCAAACACACACCAATATAGGGGCTACCTAAAATAACTCCTATCTTAGAGGAACAACCCAAAATAAAGAATTAGGCATAAATTCCTAACATTTAATATTTATTTTATTTATTTTATTTTTGGATTTATTATTGTTTTATGAGAGAGGCTAACAATATATTAAGCTTTATGAGTGGGAAGTATAACAATAACAATTCCCCTAACTGACCCAATGAATAATCTCGGCCAATAATCAGAGTCACTTTATAAAATATGAGGTATTAAGAGTGAATTGCTTTTGACAAGTCTTACCACAAGAGTGCATAATGACAAATTTCAATGGTTATGCCTTCGTAATTTTAATTTCAAGAGTGATTCCGTAACTACAATTTTATTTCATATAAAAATTTTATTCATTTCTACCCTACCCTAATTTAGAGAGAGGAAGGTCTCCTTCAAGTGTAGAGTACTTCCAATGCAACCATGTTCATAAGATCATGCTAAATATACTCACACTCAGTTTGAAAGAATAAATTTCAACACATACTAGAGTATGAGAAACCAGTTGCTTCAGTTGATATGGTACCAAGAGTATTTGAAGTTGAGAGTGGTACTTTGACTAGATTGTGACCTGGAACCAATTCTCGATGTAATCCTGGTGGTATTGGCTCACTTCTTCATTTGGGCCACTCTGAATGTCCTCCTTGGTCATGCCAGAAGAACTTGGATAATCGGTCTCTGGAATGCACACAAGGCTTGTTGTTGGGCATGGTGAAGGTTCCTCGATCTCAAGTTCAGCGGAATGCTCCCCATCAGATTTGGTACATGACTCATCGATATCCTTGGTGGATAAGCAAGAGGACTCAAGGGAGATTTCCAAATCATGTTCTAGCTATGGAGACACAGATAATTTCTTGAATGTAGTCAAGATGAACTCTTCCTACGAAGAATATACCCCAGCTACCGTTAAGATTTGATAAAGTGCCTCAATGGAAATTCTTCAAGCTCTCGGTCATTCTTGAATTTCTCCTGCTCGCAACATGGATTAGTACAAAAGAGGGGGTTCTTACATCACCCCAAAAATGGTTTATTGTTCAAAACTTGAATTTTTAATCTAAATGAATTAAAAACTACTAATTGCAAGAAAACTAGCACTGGAAATAAATCCACCTTTACTTCTATGCGTGAAGAAAAAGGAAATAAAAACTCAAGAACAAGCAGTAACCAAACAGACTTTGGAGCAACCCCACAAAATTGGATGAGTGGATCTTCACTCATGTCTTACCGTACACTCTCCGCCCTCTGAAAGCCTTGCAAGATCCTGAAACTCTGATAATAGTTACCTGAATCAAAAATTGCAACTCCCCGATAATGACGCCAAAATTTTGTGTGAAATAAATGTTGAATTAATTCACCAATATTTGTATATCAATCCAGGTTCATAAACACGAGTTGCATTGCACTTCTTGATTCAGTTTGTAGGTTAGAATTTTAATGATTCCTTATGATACTTGATTTAAGGATTGAGGCACACACAAACATCTATAAACACACACTATCAGAAAGAAATCAATTCATCCTATCATAAAAATAGGAACAATTAGCAAACTTTAGTTTAAACACTGGAAACCATTATTCAATTTATCTCAACATTAAATCTAAAATCAAAACCATTACCAAATCAACAACAAATTTGATTCAACAACTCGTTGTTTGCAGAAAATCTCAAAAACCCTAATTCTAATCTTTGGAGGTCACACTTAAAAGGAATTACCTAATCTGAGTAAACCTATAAATTGATTCCACACTCACACAGTGAACTCGCAATTACTAACAGTATCCCTAATTAACTCTGATGACAACACTTCATGCCAATTTCACTATACTGTTGTCAAGAAAAAAGGTGCACTATCACACTGATTTGAATATCGATTTTGCACACGGACTTCAGTCATGATAGCCATTGATATTTCATACCTAGCCGACCCATCTGTATATTTATTACCCACTTCTAAAAATTTTAATCCTCAAACTTCTACTTTTCAAACTAAACTGAAATAAACTCAAGCTATCAAAATAAACAACTGTACTCTGGAGATCAACTTTTAATTACAGTTGTCTTTCATCAAATTACCAACTACACTTCGACAAAGTTACTCCAACTTCTACAGCAATCGACACTCTAGTTTCTGCAATAAGATAATCGCTACCAACGCAATCAACACATGCTACATTAAGACATTGTTAGGCAGATAAATCATTCTTGAAGATAAGAAGGATCTCCCTAGTATCACAAGGATAGCTAGAAACAAACAGAACAAATGTAAACTACTTTCTCTAGATTATGTATGATTTAGAATTTTCTATGATGAAGAAAGGACCTACCTGTGATCCAATGCTAGTTGTATTCTTCTTTTTGTTGCTCCAAAGAAGTCACCTCTTAAGACCTACAATCAAAGACATGGAAGAGAATCAAAATCACCTGCACAATATACTAATTCATAAATCATAAATCTATCTTAATGATCAAGAAATTTAAGAAATAATTCATTCAAGTAAACACATAAACAACTTATTGAGAAAACAGGATCCATTTGTATTATCTTTAAATAAAAGAAGGCGTCTTACAACCGCGTTCGCCTTGATTTAATACAGATCCTTCCAGGGTTCGGAACAAGTGTTTTCCTTTGGTCTGACAAGCCCTTCCACTCTTTGAACCAGCCTAAATACGAGTGTGTAATCATTCTCGCATGGATAATGGCTAGCAAAAAGAGTATGTTTCTTCAGCAATTCTCTTCTCTAATGTAGTATGAATTACAAAGCAAGTACTTTTTTACATATCAATATCTACCCTTGAGACTAAACCATGGCTTCAATTTATAGCAGAAGGGAAGTGGTTTCAGTTCCAAAAAGGAAGGGATAATTCCTCTCATAAAGGGATTAAGCTCCAAATACCAAGGCATAGGCTCCTTTAATGAAGGGATAAAGGTTCATGAATGGAGGGAGTGAAGCTTTGACCAAATAACGCCTTCTAGAAGCTTCCAGTTGGGAGAATATTCGACTAGCTAGGCTTCTAGAACTTACTTTTTCTTCCATTTTACCTTTTATGGGGGTCTGCGCTTTTAATACACAAAATGTGCAGTAGGTACTGTTATAGGTCAATTTGGGCACCATTCCCAATGACTTGGTTAACTAGGCATCATCTCTAGGACCAATGATCAATGGTCTATCATTCCCTATAATTTTAGTTACTACATGCCCTAATATAAGAAAAAAGACAAATCAAACAAGACTTTCATCAAGCAATAATTTCCATGGTTTGAAGCTTATTATATAGCATATGAGAGCTCACTAACACATACTCTAAGGGGCATAATTGCATTGCATATGCAGGTAGCCCCATTCAAGGCTGCTCTGCAAAGCACTTCTCGACATTCACGGGTGCATTGGTCACATTGCAAGTGAAATTCTCATTGTTCCGGAATCTCCACTTGGTCAGTGCCTTCTAGAAGAGTTCACATGTGTCAGGCTTCGGATCCAAGTGTCCATTTCACATCTACATGAATGTAAACATGTCTTGCCTATTTTTGGAAAGTTATTGATCGCAAAACAACCTACAGTTCATCTATAAATTGAACACAGATATAAGTGTTTGAGAAGGAAGAATTTGAGTAGAGAAATGCTAGAGAATTTTCAATTGAGAGCTAGATTTGTGAAGCTGCTACTGGAGAGATTTATGCTATGATGAGGCTTGGGAACTTTACTGGAAGGTCACTTCAAATCAGTCACTAGGTTGTAACCTCTCCTTCTATCATCAATAAAGAGTACTTCTTATTTTTCCCTATATGCATCTATTTTAACTTTGATTTCCATATTGTAAGATCTTGGTTGATCAATGTAGTTTATGCTTTACTGATTTAACTAACTAGCTTGAATAGATATCTATATTATTGCATCTTCTGATGTTTCAGTGTTCTTTCTTGCAGGAAGCATTAAGCTCACAAACCGCTTGAATTTGAAGCTGCAACAGAAGCAACAGAAGGAGCCATTCTGAAGCGACTGAACAAGTAAGCCTCCAATCCTCTCTGTATATCTATTCAGATTTAGGAGAAATGGTAGTATAGTCTTTCACCTGTTGTTCTAGAGTTACACCTGTCTAGGGAAGCGTAATTTATTTGTAGATTAAAATTCTGGCCCAACAAACTGGTGACTCCACTGGGGAGAATTTCTCTTAGTTTTAGGTGTTTTAGCCTCTGATTTTCTTTGTTTATCCACCTAGTAGCTGTTACACATAAATATTAGACTTTTTCAGAGCTTAATTTGCAAAGACAGTGAGTTAAATAGTAGTATTTTTCCTTTTCTACTGTGCCCAATGCACCCTTAGTCTGGACACAGTGCTCTGCAGAGCACTGTCTCCCTTCCAAGCCTGCGTTGTAGAGCACTGTCTCCCCTTGGAGACTACGTTGACTCCTGAAAGTGACCAAATTCCCTTAAATTTGACTTTTCAACTTGCTTCAGTTTTGTTTGCTGCTGTGTTCTAAAACGTTTGATGCTCAATCAATTGACCAATGAACCTATATACTTCTTCCTCCTTTACCTGAAAATTTGTTTATTTTTTGTTTACAAAAGTTTTTCTTTATCATTGACAAGTTTATTTCAAAGTATTTTTTATGGTTGCATTAGGAATCATTTTCTTTCGAAATAGGAAATTGTCATTAAATCTTTATTTCCTTGATAGGAGAAATTGTTGTTGAAATCCTCGTTTTTCCTTCAAAAGATAAATTGTTGTTTGTATTCTTCATTTCTCAAAAGTAAAAAGCATTTGAATTATTGATCTAGTGCATCTAGTTTCTTTTTTGCATTCATAATATTAAGGAAACTGAAAATAAAAACTTGCATTTGCATGTAGGGTTGTGTGTTTTTTGCAAAAGGAACATTAGGAAATCTACATTTAGTTTGTGATTCATTGATTTTGTTTTTGTTCATTGATTTTTTTTCTCACAAATTATTTTCTCTCTTCCCTTAGTAGCTAGGTTCTTCATTGAAAAAGCTGAAAGTGAAAGTTTGTTTATCATTCTTAGCTTGCATTTTAGGAATTTCATATACATCATCGTGGTGAACCTTTGAAAGGAAAATTTTTAAGCAAGATCAACATATAATAAATCTCAATTTACTTAACAACGCATTGGAACCATAATGATAACATTTAGAAATTCTAGGCTAGAGACGTGTTCCGGTGTCATAAAACATAGCAGTTGTCGTTAACTTTTTGTGATACATTCCGAGTGTGATACCTCACTCCACGTACATAAGTATATCATAGCTCGTCCACGTACTTAAGGGTATATCGAGCAGTGTTACAGTATGATAAGTATAAATGGGTGCTCTCACTGTGCGGTTTTGCATCAGACAATGCTAATACGGACTTAGGCCTCCACGTACCTTCGGGTATGTTTGGGAGGACAACTTTTAGGTGTTATCCATCCATAGTGAACCAAGTAGGCCGCCTTGAAATTTCGATACACCGAACACAAAATTCGGGGAGACTACCTACCCATACTTCCTGGTTCGCCAGGAGGTATTTTGTAGTTCACAGTTTCTTGGTAAACCCTTTTACCTAGCATTACCCTCTTTTTTGTTTATTTTTTTTTGGATAAAATAAATCAGTAATCATGGAAGAACAAAATCCTATCCTTTCTCATTTGTGTAGATTAGCTTCAAAACCACCTTTACCACCAAAAGTTACTTCTGGTAGGTGAAGGCGATCATGATTTGCCAAATCAAGTACAATTCGTACCTCTGGTGAAACATCATCTTTTAAACCAAAGTTAGATCAAATTGTTTCCACACATCCCGGTTCATTTACTATTGTCAAAGTGCAGTCTTCATAGCTACCCGTGGTCAGGATCCATTCAATTTCTGAGACCATACCTCCTAGACCCGATGTTTTTCAATCACAAATTTATCCAGATCTTGTCTCCTCTTTGCCAGAAAATCTGAATCCTAAAGTCGAAAAACCAGAAGTTGTTCCTACCTTGGTCACTCCACAAATTTCTGTAGCCACTGAAACTCCTATATCACATAGTCAACCGTCTGAAATATATTTTGGGCCTGAGGGTGAATTTCTTCCTCCTTGTTTAATTGCAATTGAAGAAATACCACAAGACGATACACCTTTAACTCCAACCCATTTTGGGGGGGACCTTTACCTATACCAGTCTTGTCCTCAATCGTTTCCATCTGCTTTTGTTGATCCTATTGCCATTCAATCTCCCATTGATTTTGGAGAGTATACATTTGTTCATACAACCATGTCTGAACCAACTTCTTCGATTGGGTCTGTTGTTCCAATTATGTCAGCTGCTACCCTCGCTACTCCGTCGATGTTCACAACCTCACCAGAGTCATACTTGCACGGTGGCCCTTCAGTCCCAACAGGTTAAAAATCATTATTTGGCACTTTCTCTGGTACATCTTCAAGACCATGGTCTTTACCAATGTCATCATTTGGTTTTTTAACTGGTATTCCTATAGTTAGTACAGAACGACTTGATTCATTACATCCATCATCAGGGAAATATCAAGTCAGTCCTTATGGGTCAATTCCTTTAAGTACCATATCAACTGGACTCCTAGCATTTGGAGAACATTATTTTCCATATTATTATCCTCCTTATGTTGGGGGGCAACCTTTGGTCACCCAATATGACAGTACTCAGTCTCTTTTTGGTCAAACTAATGTTGACATGAATGTTTGTCAATGGCAGCCTACTCTGCATATCCAACCACAAACGGTTGTACATTCATATCAACCAATTCAACCTATTACACCCACTTCAATACCACTTGTTAATACATCTATACCCCAGTTACAGAATCAAAATATTGTACATCAAACTTATCAGGCAAGTTCTTCGACTCATTATCATCAAATGTTGGGTCGACAGACTCAAAATCCTTTGGTTAATTTACAACAACCTGTATCAGGGATGATTTATTCACAAGCTGGTGTACCATTTTATGGGATGTCACAAACACAACCTAGTTATACATATCAACTGAATCCAACTTATACTAATTTGGGTTATAACATTGGTGGACAGAACCCTTGGCAGCCACAGGCGCAAATCCCTCAAACTTCATTTCAACAAATATCATACCCAGGTTTTGGTCAATAGAATTCTCAAGTGTTTGTTATGCAAAACAACCCATATCTGGGTTACCAACAGTAAATTCCATATGCTAGTGCTCAAATACTTGTTGTCCAAGCAATTCCATCTTATCATGGCTATGCTCAACCTGACCTTAATCGACAGTTGCCTTTTGTTGCAACCTTGGAATTACCATATTTAAACCGGTTGACCAATGATCCTATCAATTATGCTCCTTGGTGGCCGATGATACCTCATAAATTACCCTCTGACATTCCTAAATTCAATGGAAACCCTAGATAAGATCCATCAACTCATGCTATGACTTATCATTTATGGTGTTCATCAAATTCCCTAAATGATGATTATGTTCGATTATGTCTTTTCTAGTGTACGCTCATAGGTCCAGTTGCTAAATGGTACATTGAATTACCTAGAGCTTCTTTCGACAATTTACACTTAGTCTAGCACGCTCTATGAAAAAATCCCAAATGCGCCGCAATCTAATTTGAATGTTCCTCCTCAAATAAAGGACTCTCATGCTGGAGACGACTTGATAGGCGCACTACAAACACACACCACCCTACTGCATTTGATCCTGCTCCTAATTCCGAAATTAATGTCATGTCATTTGACAAAAGCAAAAGTGACAAGTAACCAGGAGGTAAGAAAAAGGGGAAATCAAAGAAAAAACAAACTTCTAACCCGCAGGAACGATCATCTCATTAACCATCTGAAGCATGGAAACATCATTATCCATGCATAATCTGTAACGAGGAACACTTTTTTATGGATTATCCTCACCATGTTGAAGTCTCAAAAATCATCAAGACTTCTCATGCATCAGCTATGTTTACAGACCCATTCCCAAATCCGGAGACAAATTTGGTTGCTACGGATCCAAATCCTAGTTCCCAAGTGTTAATGTTATCCACCAAAAAACCTTCACAAGATATTTTGGTGTCGACGTAGAATAAATACTATGGTAGTTCATCCACTGATCAACCTACTACCTTGACAATGAATCCATCTAATGAATCGGTACCACCTCCTATTATTCCTGAATTGACGATTAAGCCACCGAAGGGAGTAATTCATAAATCGCCATATAATCCTCGAGCAAGAGCTGCACAAAATTATAATATAGTTAAAGATTTAGCTCAATCCCCTTCAACTATGTCTGCTTTTGAGGTATTACAAAATTTTCCCTCCCAGAAGCAGGCTTTATTATCAGCCATTGGTGGAATTGATCCAACTAATTCTAATCTTTTCGTCTTTAATCATACGGGCTATGTGCCACAATTACCAGCAGAATTGGCATTCTCCATCCAAGTAAATGTTCTCAATCACCTTGTTCATAGTACTATTATTGATGAGGGAGCATCTACGTGCATTATGTCTCTAAACTATTGGAAGTCACTTGGCTCGCCATGATTATCACAATCATCAACAAAGTTGAAGGCTTTTGATGGAAGAACATATACACCTTGTGGTATTATCAATAACCTGCATGTTGAATTAGGGGGGAAAACAGTAAGTATTGATGTTGAGGTTGTTGACAAACCCCTTGAATATAATATTTTACTCGGAAGACCATGGTTATATGAAATGACTGCCATTATTTCTACATACTTAGAATGATTCCCTTTCCACATAAAGGTACAATCACAATCATAAATAAATTATCATTTTTTGCCTCTGCTTAGCAGGTAACTGGAAGCATTTCATTTGTTCACTTACACAAAGTAGAAATCTAGAACATTGGTGTAGGACTCTTAAGGGATTCCACTCTTATGGGAACCTTTGCATTATCGCCACCCACAACGTCGGTAGAAATTGCAAGCATAGAGACCTGCTACATGATCTCTTCCACTCTATCTGGCTTAAGGAAGAGTACGGGTGATTCTAATATTTCTACGTTGGATGATGTTTTTCCACTCAGCCTTATTGAGCTACAATAGCAATCAATCTATTTGGCTTGGGTGGAAAATCTGAAATCAGCATCGCCGAGTGTTTGGGTTGATCGTTTATTAGATTTTGGTACTCCATCTGATCCATTTTCCTCAAAATTTTTGACAGATGAAAATATTTTGGAAGCTATGATGTCAAAAGGAGAACCATGGGAAGATCATCATCATTGTTCCCATCTTCTTGATTATGAAGAAAATAATCTTAGTGAACTATATCACCCATCCATTCAAACTTTATTTTCGAATTTTTTTTCGATTAATGCAATTGAATCTAAGTGAAATTTATCAAATATCGAAGAAACAATTTCTATCGATATTTTGACTAAACCTGCAGTTGTAGAAAATATTCATGTCGATGTATCTTGTTGTCCATCAAAACTTGATTCATATCGCTCTCTTTTTCGTGAATTTCGTGACGTATTCGCTTGGTCTTACGAGGAAATTCCAGGCATAGATACTAGTATAGTTGAACACATTATTAATATGTATCTTGATGTCAAACTAGTGCGTCAACGACTTCATCTTGTTCATCCAAAGAAAGCCGCTGCCATCAAAGCAGAAGTTGAAAAACTTTTGCGTGCTGGTTTCATTTACCTCGTTACGCTAACTGAGTGGGTTTCCAATATTGTTCGTGTTATGAAAAAACAAGGAACCATTAGAGTGTGCATCGATTATTGGATGTTAATCAGTCTTGTCCAAAAGACAACTATCCTACTCCCTTTATCGACCAGATTATTGGCGATTGTGCTAGAGGTGAAATATTTTCGTTCATGGATGGATTTTCTGGCTATAATCAAATCAATATCTGCCTAGATGACCAACATAATACAGAATTCATCTATCCCTGGGGCACTTTCGCATATAGGAAACTTCCGTTTGGTTTAAATAATGTTGGAGAAAATTTCTAGAGAGCAATGGATTATGCTTTCAATGACATCAAGCACATTTTTCAACCATATCTAGATGATTTACCAGCACATTCATAAAATCGAACTGATCACCCGATGCATTTCAGAGCCATTTTCTTACACTGCCGACACTACAAGATATGCCTCAATCCACACAAATGTGTGTTTTGTGTTGGTTCTGATCTATTGCTCAGATTCGTAGTCTCAAAAGAAGGAATTAGAATAGACCCACTAAAGGTACAAACCATTCTTTATTTTCCTAAACCATCAAAATTACTTCAGATACAGAAACTTCAAGGAAAGGCTAACTTCCTGAGAAGTTTCATTCCAAACTACGCCGAAATGGCTAAATGATTTACTTGATTATTGAAAAAGAGGGTTCCCTTCCATTGGGACCAAGTTTTGCAAGCTTCTTTTGATGTTTTCAAGAACCATCTTGTCCGAGAATCATTAATGTATCCTCCTAATTATAAAAATGATTATTTCCTATATATCTCCACGACTGAAATGACCATCGCTATGGTTTTGGTCCAAGTGGAAGATGGAATTTAAAATCTGATCTATTATTTGAGTCATAATCTCAATGATACGGAAGTTAAGTACTGGTACGTCGAAAATTTTTCCTTGGAAACTGTTCAAGATGTCCAAAGATTTCACCATTATATCCTGCTCCAAAAAACAACAATAGTTTCAGATTGCAACCCCATGACTTACATCTCATCACGTCAATTGCTGGGGGAAAATATTCAAAATAGATTTTCATTTTGCAGGAATTTGATTTGGAATTCATCAAATCCAATTCAAAGAAGTCTTTAGTTTTGGCTGAGCTTCTCTGTGACCTTCCATCTGATAGTACTACAACTACGTCGGAACCATATATTCCAAACGAGTCTCTATTTCTGATCGGATCATCTGATTCCTGGTATGGAGATTTCATCATTTATCTACAAACCCAAACTTTTCAACCTAATACCTCTCGCTCTGATTAGCGACTCATTCGATACCAAGCCAAAGATTATCTGATCGTCGGCGATACACTTTATCGTCATGCTGTCGATACCATTTTAAGGAGGTGCCTCAATCATGAGGAGGCCGAAAAAGTATTAAATGATTGTCATGCTGGGGCTTATGGTGGAAATTTATCTGGATATGCTACCGTGCAGAAGATACTCTGCGCCGGTTACTTTTGGCCTACTATTTTTCGAGATTGTATCCTCACAGTCAAAAATTTTCATGCATGCCAGATTTTTTATCGTAAAATCCGCAAACCACCAACACCAATGCATCCTGTTGTCTCTGCTGGAACATTTACGAAAAGGGGTATTGACTTCATGACTTGTGACCCACCTTCTTCTGGGGGACATGGTTATATTATTGTCACATTCAACTATTTTACCAAATGGGCCGAAGCGATACCTACATTCAACAACATAGGACAGACAGTTGCATTTTTTTTCTTTAGCCACGTTATTACACAATTTGGTGTCTCACAGGCTATAGTTATGGAAGAATTTTCGCAACCATATGATGTCTGAATTGACTGCCAAGTTAGGATTGTCACATGATAATTCTACTCCTTATTATCCACAATCAAATGGACAAGTTGAGGTTATTAAAAAAATTTTTAAGTGAATGCTTCAACGAATTATAGGAGTTCGTAAAAGGAACTAGCACTTGATATTGTACTCCGCCTTGTGGGCATATCGAACCTCAGTGAGAAACGCAACCGGATTTACCCCTTTTCAACTGATGTATGGTCTGGAAGCTATCTTACCAATCCAATGTGAAATATCATCGTTAAAACTCATGATAGACTTGTTACCTGACACCTTAAAGGAAGAAGCATGTCTCCTTAACCTCATCCATCTAGATGAAATGTGTCGTGAAGCCCAATTGGCCAATGAATCGCATAAGAGACGTATAAAGGCGCAATACAACAAAGATGTCCAGCCTCACATCTACTCAGAAGGTGACTTGGTTCTTCTTTATGATCAAGAAGCTGATGTTATAGGTACAGGGAAATTCGAACCATTATGGCATGACCCCTATATTGTCAAAAGATTTTTTGCTAAGGGTGCCTATGAGTTAGTTGATTACGATGGAATTCCATTGGCACAGCCTAGAAATGGGTTGTATTTGAAACGTTACTATGCTTAATCATGAATGTAGTAATTTTTTGTATTATATTGTTTATATGTTGTTGATTTGCATTCACTATCTTAAATTGTTTTTAGATTTTTCTTGATGCTAGTAATCCGCTTTACATTTTATGGCAGATGTCTGAATCTTCAAAACCATTTGTTAGATATGTTGATGGTGCTAGTCGTAGTACGCAAAATCTATCCTCTGCAACGTGGGCCATTTTCACTCTGAACAACGAGTTAGTGAGTTTTCAAGGGATTTGTATCGATAGATCAACAAATAATATCATTGAGTATAGCGCGTTGATCGAACTTCTCTCTGATGCCATTTCATTTGGTATTAACCACATAATCATAAGGTTAGACTCACAACTTGTGGTACTACAGCTTACTAGTATTTACACCGTTAGAAATCCAACACTTCTTAGATTTTTCCTAAGAGTTCGACTTTTGAAAACAAATTTTGATTTCATTCAATATCAACACATTTATAGAAATTTTAACACTTTAATTGATTCATTTTCCAATCAAATTTTAGACAGACATTTGCAACATAGGTAAAGAAAACATTCACATCATTGAATAGGATTGCACATTAAACATAGGAAAAACTCTGAAATCATATAGATATATAGTTATAGGTTTTTACAAAATTTGTGCCCAAGACACGTTGGTCATCTGACCTCAAAATGTATGCAAAATATCACAAGTAAACTAGTGGTTCTCATGTTAACATTCTATAGATCTAGCAATCCTACGGAGCAACTGCATCCAATGGTTAGGAACGCCAATAGTGTGTCGCTACAGTCGCATGGGTAACTCTTCAAGCCGGAAAACCGGAATCCCAAAGGTTAATCCCTCAATGTGCTGTTGAAGCTCAGCTAGAGTCTCAGCCATATTAAGGTCCTGAAGGACTGCTCTCCCAACAGCCCTCTCTACTGGCGCATCTACCTCACGCTCTGGTTCCTCTACTGGCTGAACGTGACCGATATCTGCATTACATCAAACATTTAGTTTAGTCTTGGAAAGAAATAAAAAACACAAAAACATTGTATAAACCTTAGAAAAATCAAAAACCATGGTCGAATCATTCTTACCTATTGCACCCCACTAAGCACCTTCTGGTAATACCAGATTTGGATCTCCTCGAAATTCGACACCTGCGTATGCATACTCATAGATGGCGATGATATGTCGCCGGAACCAGGAAAAGAATTAAGTCGAGAGCACAACGGTCAATTGGCCTGCATGCCAACCCATGAGTTCTACCCATCTCTGTATTCGAGGATCTCTAAGACTAGATATATCCAATGTTACATGTTTTGGCTGCATCAGTGGAATCTGTTCCAAAGCGAAGGAGATAAGGATTGAACCATAACTAAATTTTTTTTTCCTTCCTCCCTTTTCTTTATTCAGTTCTTCCTTTATCTGAGATAGAATAGCTTCAGACCTATTGAATATTGTTGGCTCTAAACACTCTAGCACATACTGCATATACGATCTATTCGCTACATGGAGTGTAACGGTGCCAGCAAGTTTAGCGATCGTGAAAAGTATGGTTCTCAAAGGCAAATCCCTGACATCCTGGATGTTTATTTTTCCATATTTGCTAGGTTCTGACCCTAGATAGAAATACTGCATAACATAGTCCCTCACTGTCTCTCCTCCAACGATAGACCCTGTGAGAGAAATGGGCAAACCTCTCCTCGACAAACCTGTGATAAAATACACATCCTCAACTGTTATGGACAACACTTGATTTTTTATGTGAAATTCCTCTATCTTCGGATCCCATGATCGAACTAAGAACTCCAAGAGTTCTATTTGTTGCCTCATTCCCGACAATTTAAAGTACTTAAGCAGTCCATAATCTCTTAGGGCTCTTACAGTATTTGGATCATTCAAGGCAATCATATCTTGTTCTTCATGTTCTCTTTCTCTCCATGTAATCATCATTATAATCCAATGGAAACCTAAAAATCAACCATAAGATCCATTAGATTCCATTCATTGCAAAAAACTAGGCTAATTTTGGACACAACATAAAAATCAAAAACTTGAACTGTGCCCAACGCACTCCCTGGGTTGAGACAGTGTGTTGCACATGCAATTACCTTTCACTGTACCTGCTATGCAATGCAGGTTTCGACATTCAAGGGTGCGTTTCCCTCATTTTGGGCAAAATTTACCCGAGGGGCCTCAAAACCCTAAAAAACTACAAGGAATGGAAATGAAATGAATACTGGAAGGAAGAGGAGGTTCATGGCACTAACCTTGATCAAATGGAAAATAAATCCATCCACAGAAATGACTGTAATCGACAACTGAAGTTCGGGGGAAAAATTAGGTTCAGAGCTCCAAAATGCAAATGGTAACTATGGAATGGTAAAAATGAATAGTGAAACTACTTTTTATAGTCATTTAATTGTTTTCAAGTTAAATTTATTGCTATGACTATAGTTTTATTATGTTTTTATCATGAAACAGGTATTTTTAATCCATCTGATGTTGTTCTGAACAGGAAATACAACTGATGAATAGATTAGTTGTGCAGATTTATTAAAAGAATGACCTGACCACAAAGCATACTTTTCTCCTTATTTTTCGTGCTTTGTTAAAAATGAAAAACGATTTGAAGCACACTTTTATCTATTTTTAGAGCTTCGATAACAGCGAAAAAGGAAACCCCTGGAGTATTCTTTTAGCTCTTTTCAGACTCTGATAATGTGAAAATATTGCCGAGCACTTGACATTTCGAGCTCGTTAAAGTAAATGAATTGATATCTACTTAGTATAAGTTTAACCCTTTTCCGGCCTGAGATGGATTATTTACGAAAAAGGAATACCTTGGTTAAACATGACCAAAGAGGTTCTCTCAGATATCATTTTACACTTTTTCGGATCTGAGTGAAAAATTTACGAAAAAGTACTTTTGGAGTTCTCTTTCGTCCTCTTTTTCAGACTCTCTAAATATGAAAAAGGATTAGGCTATCACTGTCGTTAATATCATTAAAAAATAAAATAGTGATGAGCTTGTTGATCATGGCAAGAATCAAGTTTCATTCATCGCTAGACTCATTAAATTATTAAATAGTGATACTTTATTCGCCCGAAGGGTTGAATTATAGATCAAGCAAATGTTATCCTCCTCAAGCTTGTTAAAAAATAAAGAGGTACTAGTCAACAAATGACAGGAGGAAATTTGGGAAAAGTAAGGAAAGTTTCTTTCTGGTAGTACGTCGCTCTTGAACATGACACTTCTTTCAGTCCATGTCTCTGAATTTTTGGGTTGGGTAATCATCTTGACGGTTCATTCACACCTATGGTTCATCATACCTTCACTTCGGTTTTGGGTCAATGCTTCCAACTCATCACAGTGTCGCCGATATGTTCAAGAGAGGTCATCCAGTGTTTAAAAACTCATCCATCTACAATACTCATAAACCTTCATTTTCATGACCGTCATCCCTGAAAATTGCTATATCAAGTCATACCGTTGTCTCCGAAATCAGTAACTCCTATTTTACAATGAGGTGACTTCCTATCGACGACAAATCAAAATCCAGGAAGTTCACTTGGAAACATCAAGATTCTAGTACAATGAAGCTTGTTACAGCATCGACAAGATCCTCGCTTCTGGACCTTTGACCGAAATATTTCTTTTGGCATTCAACATCAAATCATCTATTCATGCCTTACAAAATGTATTGTAGTACCTTGAGGGCCATTGGCATTAATGGTGGTTCTCTCGCATTTTTTAACAGCTCACATCATTGGCTGGTAATCAAACGATGTCCTTCCATGTTTGATGACAAATCATATATTTGCATGGCTATACTTGTACCTGAATGATCGAGTGAACGAGATAAGAAGACCCCGGATCTAGTTTCATCCATTCGAGCTGAAATTTCAGGATTGTTGTACACATCATCTGTACAGTGAGCTTACATATAGATTTTCATCCAAACATAGGCCTATATCTGTAGGCATGTCTGCATCTGGGCAACATTCCAATGTAGACGGCTTTCTGAATTATGTAAATGTTATTAGATTGTTTTATGTGTTGAACATGGGAATGCCTACCCTCATCCATTATGATCAATATATGATATATCATGATATAATGTATTGTAAGATTGATGCAGGTGACCATTCCGCTTTGTTTCCAGACTCATCACAACGTAAAGCATCTCAATCAAATAGGGGGAAATTGTTATAGGTCAATTTGGGCACCATTCCCAATGACCTGTTTAAATGGGCATCATCTCTAGGACCAATGATCAAGGATCTATCATTCCCTATCATTTCAGTTGCTACATGCCCTAAGACAAGAAACAAGACAAATCAAGAAATACTTTCATCAAGAAAGAATTTCCATGGTTTGAAGCTTATTATATATCATATGAGAGCTCACCAACGCAGGCTCTAAGGGGCCTAAGTGCGTTGCATATGCAGGTAGCCCCATGCAAGGCTGCTCTGCAAAGCACTTCCCGACATTCACAGTTGCGTTGGTCACATTGGGAGCGAAATTCTCATTGTTCCGGAATCTCCACTTGGCCAGTGCCTCCTAGAAGAGTTCACATGTGTCAAGCTTCGGATCCAAGTGTCCATTTGACATATCCATGAATGGAAAAATTTCTTGCCTATTTTTGGAAATTTATTTATTGAAAAACAACCTACAGTTCATCTATAAATTGAACATAGATCTAATTGTTTGAGAAGGAATAATTTGAGTAGAGAAATGCTAGAGAATTTTCAACTGAGAGCTAGATTTGTGAAGTTGCTACTGGAGAGATTTATGCTATGATGAGACTTGGGAACTTTGCTGGAAGGTCACTTCAAATCAGTCACTAGGTTGTAACCTCTCCTTCTATCATTAATAAAGAGTACTTCTTATTTTTCCCTACATGCATCTATGTTAACTTTGATTTTCCATATTGTAAGATCTTGGTTGATGAATGTAGTTTATGCTTTACTGATTTAGCTAACTAGCTTAAATAGATATCTATATTATTGCATCTTCTACTTTTTCAGTGTTCTTTCTTGCAGGAAGCATTCAGCTCACAAACCGCTTGAATTTGAAGCTACAGCAGAAGCGATAGAAGGAGCCATTTGGAAGTGACTGAAAAAGTAAGCCTCCAATCCTCTTTGTATATATGTTCTGAGCTAGGAGAAATGGTAGTATAGTCTTTCACATGTTGTTCTAGACTAACACCTATCTAGGGAAGCGTTATTTATCCATAGATTACAATTCTGGCCCAACAGGTACCGCAGTTTTTCTTTACAAAAGGTGCAGTACCACAGGTAATGGCTAAGAAAAGTGCGGAACTAGGGTTTTTATGATATTTATGAGCTTTTCTCCAAATCCAAGACTTGGTTTAGGAAATTTAGGGTTTTAGACCTTTTTTGGTTTTAGACCTCTAAGGGAGCATTATATAGGTATTTATGAACCCATATCGATAGTAAAATATCATGGTGACAAAATAATGTGTAACATATTGCCCCCTAAAGTGCGAAGTCTGAGGTAATTCTGAAGAGTGAAGTGCTTTATCATTCCGAGAATTGGCTTGTAGACACACCGGTTGGGACCTGTAAAAACATTCAATGCAAACATATATATATGTATATCACCGTTGAGGTAGGAATTCCCATACTCAGATCAAAACTAACTAAAATGTTCTAATATAGAAATAATTCTAATATTACATCAATAGTAGACACAGTATGGACGTAGCCATCTATCATTAATATTATACTGTACAATGAATAATAAAACTCCTTGTAGCCTGGATGGTGGAAACTAGATCCAGGGTCTTGATTTCCGCTACCCAAACTAGTACGATTCTATCCATGCGATTGATTATGTCAAAGTCGAACATGGTATAAACCACTTGATTACCAGTCAACGATGTCAACTTTTAACAAGTGAGAGAAACCACCAATAATGACAATAAATCTCAAATTACTCAGTACAATCCATGAAGTGTGAATAAATTGTTTGAAGTTGAACACTTCACGGAATCATTCGATCGAAGATCAATGATGCAACCTATCATCGAAGGCAAGAAACCTACCATTAGGGCATGCAAATTCCAAGGTACTGATAGGATTCTAGATCAACTTCCTAGATGATGAGCTGCCATCAATAGAAAGTGACCCATCGTAGGAAAGCCCACAACACGAAACCATTAGATCAAGTTTTGTAGAAATATTTTGCAAGGACTGACTCAGGGATGGTCAACGCGAATGGAGACAAATTTTTGCAATGAATGGTTTATTTGAACTGTATCTTGAACACATAATGACACTGCAGATGGTTTGGTAAAAATTGACCTAAAGCTAATACCTAAAAACTGGCTGAAGAATTTCAATGTGGTTTGATTAACTGATAGGCAAAGGATTTTCCCAACCCAGGTACAAGTGTGACAAAAAGTGTCGTGTTCAAGAGTGGTATACTTCTTTTAAACAAATTTTAACAACTGGATTCATTTTCTCTCTTTTTCCCCCACCATTTATGGCAAGTACCTCTTTATTTTTTACAAGCTTGAGGAGGATAACATTTGCTTGTTATATAAGCTCATCCTTCAGATGAGTCCAACTTAGTATAAAATCAAACCCTAAAAAGGAGTGGTTAGTTCCTGTTTGCAATCGACAGGTCCTTTACTGTTAAGTTTTAACGAGTCCAGTATAGGAGAAACTCGGTGTTTTTCAATTTTAGGAAGTTAGAATAAAAACTTAAGAAAACTCTATGGGTGTACTTTTTCGTAAATTTAGTCTCTCGATCCCAAACAATGATAAAATAATATAAGAGAGAAATCCATTGACCATGATTAGTCAATGCATACCTTTTTCGTAAATAGTCCATTTCAGTCCAGAAAAGGGGTAAACTTATACTGAAGGGATGACCATCCATTTCCTTTAACGAGTTCGATTAGTCAAGTACTCGACGATGTTTTCATATTTAGAGATTCTGAAAAGGGCTTAAAAGAGAACTCCAAGATTTTGCTTTTTCATAATTTTCAAGAGCCTAAAAAGTGATAAAAGTATACTCATCATTTTTGCTTTTTCGTAAGTTTTAACGAGTTCGAAAAAGGGATAAAAATGTACTCATAGTTTTCGATTTTTCGTAAGTTTTAACGAGTTCTAAAAGTGATAAAAATGTACTCATGGTTTTCATTTTTTCATAATTTTTAACGAGCTCGAAAAAGTGATAAAAAGTGTACTCATATGGCCGACTTTCAATTCAATTTACGAGCAGGAAAAGACATAAATAACTCGGCATTTTAATGTGTTTTACGAGAAAGAAAAATAGCAAAATAATCTCTAGATTTTCATGAGTTTAACGAGTCTTGAAAATAATAATGGACTCGAGATAGGTTTCATTTTTATAAAATCTTGAAACAGAGAAAAACTATGCTTCAGAGTGGTTTCATTTTTACACAAGCTTGAAACGTAGGAAAACTTTGCTTGAGAGTGGTTTGATTTTTACACAAGCTTGAAATGTAGGAAAATTGTGCTTGAGAGAAGTTTGAATGCGCCCCAAGCATAACTTGCTAGAGCACATGCCCCCTAAGCTTCATTTCATTCAACTAAGTACACTACTAGTTACTAATCGCTGGATGGAATGAAGTTTCATTTACGAGATCAAATGAAAGACTCGACGCAATTATGAGAGGATTTGTTTCATTTTTTAATGAGCTTTACATAGGAAAAGAACTATGCTCATGGGCTAATTCATTTTTTAACGAGGTTGACACAGTAAAAGGAACTCTCCTCTGAGTGACCTGTTTCATTTTTTAACGACATTGACACAGTAAAAGAACTATCCTCATGAGTTTGTTTAATTTTTTAACGAGGTTGACACAGTAAAATAACTATCCTCATGGGAACATGTTTCATTTTTTTAATGAGGTTGACACAGGAAAAGGAACTCTCCTCAGGGGATCCTGTTTCATTTTTTAACAAGGTTGACACAGTAAAAGGAACTATCCTCAAGGACATGTTTCATTTTTTAATGAGGTTGACATAGTAACAGGAACTCTCCTCTGGGCACCTGTTTCATTTTTTTAACGAGGTTGACACAAGAAAAAGAACTATCCTCATAGGGACTTGTTTCATTTTTTAACGAGGTTGACACAGTAAAAGGAACTATCCTTAAGGAGACATGTTTCATTTTTTAATGAGGTTGACACAGTAAAAGGAACTATCCTCATGGGCACCTGTTTCATTTTTTAATGAGGTTGACACAAGAAAAAGAACTATCCTCATACCTAATTCATTTTTTAACGAGGTTGAATTAGTAAAATTAGCTATCCTCTAGGCATCTATTTCATTTTTTAACGAGGTTGACACAATAAAAGGAACTATCCTCATGAGCCACTGATTCATTTTTTAACGAGGTTGACACAGTAAAAGGAACTTTCCTCTTGGTGACCTTGTCATGGCTTCCAACTAGAAGAACGACATGTCAAGGGACACTCCTTGATCATGGCTTCCAAAAGGTCTTCATCAGATGGAAGAACAATTCTCTGGAAGGAACACATGTCAAGGGACTCAAAAGGGATAGGAGCATCGCGTTCAAATAATCCCATAGATTTTTCCATGTCAATTACTAGATCTAATTCAAAGGAAGTCGAGCAAATAGTGAAAGGCTCGCTTGCATTAGTAATTGAAAACATGGGACTGGTTGCCACATAATTAACCCGTGGCGAGGTAGACACCACTTCTGTATAAGGGACATTTAGGGGTGTCGTATTATTGGTAGTCGAATCAAGACTAGCGAATTAAAGTTGGTCAACAGTCATAATGTTTCCATTGTGAGGGAAATACAACACGCGAAAGAGTGTCGATACGACAGCTTTCATTACATAGACATAGTCTCGCCCAAGGAGTAAATTGAAATCCAAGGGGCCTCGAACTACCATAAGATAAATACAGACAGTTTTACCTTACAAGGTAATAGGAAACTTAGGAAGGATCCCTACAGGTTCACTAATGGTTTTGTTAAAAGCTAACAGATTCTACGTAACAGGCACAAGCTGAGGGGAACCCAAATCTTGCTAAGCATTTGAGGATAAAATACTAACAGAAGCACCTTCATCTACATGTGTGTGACATACATTCTTACCACAAGCCTTCACAATGATTTAGAAAGGGATGGAGGAAGGGAGACGAGGTTCTTTCGGTCTATTCCAATCAAAGGAAAATACCTCTATACTTGGAGGGGGTTCTGTAGAAATAGGTGAAATGCCCCCTAGCGTAGAAGAATCTGATGTAACAAGAAGAAATTGAGTGGTATGAAGTTCACTCTCTACAGGGAGAATGGGATCGACCGAATGTGAAATTGAGTCGACCACTTGATCAACTAATGGATCATCAACCTAAGTGATATCAGTTTCACTCTCCAATGGAAGAGTGGGATTGATTGTACTTGGAATTAGATCAATCACTCTGTCAGTTGACGGTAGGTTGGGAGAAAGTTGACGGTAACTGGTTGGAATTTTTTGCTGTGGAACAGTAAGGTTTTCCAGAAATTTTGAGGCTTCATCCATGTGAGGGAAAATGTGAGTTTGATGACTCCCTTTGCATAACCTACAAGGAGACCTAACTTTACACTTTTTCCCAGGAACCTGACTATCACTGGTTGATGATTCAACATTAAGTTGATGAGATTTTTCTAACCATACTTCCAAGACCTTAGGAATACTAGGACAATTGATAAGGAAGTGGTCACCCTTACAAAGATTTCAAGGGAATTTTGGTTTACGATGCATATTGGAGGTTTCCTCAACACTACTAACACTTACAGCCATGGTTGACTGGTTGACTTCTTTCTTATCTTGATTCTTCTTCTTCTTCCCTTTCTTCTTCTTCTTAGCCACCTGGTTACTAGATTCAAAGTTTTTACCAAGCAAAGAGGAAGAAAGGGAGGAAGAAATATTGGGCGAAGAAGGTAAAGGGTCAACATGAGGTTGGTGATGTTGATATGGTGAACTCTGTTGAGGTGAAGCATCTGGTTGAGGTGGAACAATTGGAGTATTCGAGGCCAACGAAGTTGAAAATAACCATATCGGTAAACCTATTGTAAATCCAAGTAATGATAATGTAGCCATATAAGTAGTACCAACATTTCCAAAGCAAGGAAAAGTATTAGGATTCTCGTTAATAGGGGTTCCTTGGTTGGTAAATTCCAGAACAGTTGCCATTAGATTCAACTTCAATGAATTTTATTAACAATTTAAAACTAAAATTAATAATTCACAATTCACACCTAACAATTAAAATTCACAATCCACACCTAAGGTCTCTAAAAATTAAAACATACAAATTAACACGCGCTAACAAATCTAGGAGTTAAACCACACACAAACAGTAGATTCTCGCACTAAAAAACACTATTTGGTGATGAAATCCAACATCGTAGAATTTTAATGCAGAAATGGTAGTTGGAACAGTTACCCCGAAAACCTACGTAATGAAACAGACCGGTGCAAGTTTCTCCACTTAAACCATCTCGAGTGAAGAGAACCCTAAGGAGAGTCCAAGTGAGTCTATTCGATGTCTGCTCCAGGTACAGTGGGACCTTCCCTCCACTATCACCTTGGGAAAGAATCCTAGAGTATATAGCCACTAAGGTCACCAATGGGAACAAATATACCTGGGGGAACAGTCTACGATCTGATATACATGCAAGGGCAGAGTATCAAGCTCAATCCCCTTGAAGGCTCCTTGACATAATCCAAGGTTTATCGACAAGTGACCCCAGGCTTCCCGCCAATGGTCTATCCAAGTTTTACCATTTTTAATACGTGCACATCTTCTATCATTCCCAATGAGATAGGTATGATTACCTCACTGGTTCAGATATGATCTTGTGCTTGACTCCTTTAGGAGGAGCTTCCTAGAGCATACATGCAACAATTGGATTTTTTCTTACTGCAAGATGCTACTGTTTGTTTAGTTTCTTTGGAAATTTAACTACAACCTATTCCAAAGCACTAATCCTAAGCTAGATTGGTGGAAAGAGCCATAAAAATGTAAAAATTACTAGATGAATTTTATTAAGCGCTATGTTATTTGGGTTGTTATTACTCAAAGGGTAAATGGATATGAAACCAATGGTGTTATGACTCAACCCAAAACTGAATGCAATCGAATATGATAATGTAATATTTTCAATCTGATGAATCCTAACTAAAGTAAGGAGAGAGTTTCCATTCACTTCCAACAATGCAAAAATTGATCAATAAGAGAAAATATAACAAATTCTCTAATGCACTAAATTCATCAAGAAAAACTAATACTAATCAATTCCAAATTTTTTATTTTTATGTTTTAAAAAAAGCATAAAAACATGTAAATTCAAATCAAAGAAACTGATCGAAATCTACGATTGATTTTTCAAAATGTAAACTATGCAGTTGTAATTTATGCACAATTCACCTGAAAAGTATGAAAATTTAATCTATGCACATTTTTCATTCATATTCTGAAAATGAGAATTCTAATAATGAAAATGTAATCTATGCAAGGGAATTCTCAAACACAAGATGATTCTAATGTAATCTAAAGAACCAATCAAGCTTAAGTAAAGAAAATTGGGTGAGAGTTCCAAAGATCAAAAACTAAAAACACTCAAAGGCGATTAACACTGAGGCAAAACCTCAAGACTGAGACAAGCCTCGAAGTAATGACCAAAGGAAATCAAATTAAGAATTTTTCAAAAAGAATATTCAAAACACCCAATTAACTTAACGAAGACTGATGAGATTGTAAGAGTTGCTGAAAGAAATTCACACAAGGCTTTTGAAATTGAAAACAAGTTTGGGTAAATACAAAGAATCATGTAATCTGGTTCTAGAAAAGATAACTTTTTGTTTTTCAAAAATTTTCCTTAAGTCCCCAGGTTTTAATACAAAAAGGTGCGGTACCGCATTGTTTGTACATAAAAACTGTGAAGGTTACCACACTGTTCTGAAAGAAAAATTGCGGAGGCCAGAAAACATTTAGAAAAAATAAAAATTCTGATCTGCTTTTCAGGGATTTTAATAGATAATTTACCCAACCCAGCGTAGACTAATAAAAATTAGAAAAACTCTTTCAAAATTCAAACCCAAAAAATAAAAAATAAAACTAATTTCAAGAAAACCCCAGTGGATTCTCCATTTTGTTAGGCGGATAAATCGTTCTTGCAGACAAGAAGGATCTCCCTAGTATCACAAGGATAGCTAGAAACAAACAGGACAAATGTAAACTAATTTCTCTAGATTATGTATGATTTAGAATTTTCTATGATGAAGAAAGGACCTACCTGTGATCCAATGCTAGTTGTATTCTTCTTTCCGTCGCTCCAAAGAAGTCACCTCTTAAGACCTGCAATTAAAGACATGGAAGAGAATCAAAATCACCTGCACAATATACTAATTCATAAATCATAAATATATCTTAATGATCAAGGAATTTAAGAAATAAGTCATTCAAGTAAACACATAAACAATTTATTGAGAAAACATGATCCATTTGTATTATCTTTAAATAAAAGGAGTCCTAGAATCGCGTTCACCTTGATGTCGTAGAGGTCCTTCCGGGGTCCGACACAAGCGTTTTCCTTTGTTTTGACAAGCCCTTCCACTCTTTGAACCAACCTAAATATGAGTGTGTAATCATTCTTGCTTGGATAATGGCTAGCAAAAAGAGTATTTTTCTTTAGCAATTCTCTTCTCTAATGTAGTATGAAGTACAAAGCAAGTACCTTTTTACATATCAGTATCTGCCCTTGAGACTGAACCATGGCTTCAATTTATAGCAGAAGGGAGGTGGTTTCAATTCCAAAAACGAAGGGATAATTCCTCTCATAAAGGGATTAAGCTCCAAATACCAAGGGACATGCTCCTTTAATGAAGGGATAAAGGTTCATGAATGGAGGGAGTGAAGCTTTGACGAGATAATGCCTTCTAGAAGCTTCTAGTTGGGAGAATATTCAACCAGCTGGGCTTCTAGAACTTACTTTTTCTTCCATTTTACCTTTTATAGGGGTCCGTAGTTTTAATACACAATATGTGCTGTAGGTACCATAATTTTTCTTTAAAAAAGGTGTGGTACCGCAGGTAATGGCTAGGAAAAGTGCGGAACTAGGGTTTTTATGATTTTTATGAGCTTTTCTCCAAATCCAAGACTTGGTTTAGGAACTTTAGGGTTTTAGACCTCTAAGGGAGAATTATATATGTATTGATGAACCCATATAGACAGTAAAATGTCATGGTGACAAAATAATGTGTAATAGACATAGAAACATAAATGGATTCAATCTTGAAATTAAAAGTTGACAAGTTCACATAAATTACCACTGGCATTCATATAATCATCCTCTGAAACTTGCAATAAAATGTTTCAATCTTTAATGAATAATGTCTTTCGAACCAAGTTGCATGGGTTAAATCACTTCATCACTGCTATTCTTATGGACTGGAATTGTGAGACTTGTACCAAACTATGAACCCTAACACACAATTTCAAACATCGATCCAGAAAGGAACGTTGGTTAAGATTCTGCCATGATCGTTCTGTCCTTAAGGGAATATGCACTCCCTCAAAATAATCTTGCCAATTCAACTCGACCTAGATTCTACAACCATCTTTGTGAATGATCTCCCACTCCAAACCCTAATCTTATGAAAAACGAAACAAGACTGTAAACCTCTACTTAATCACACCAAAAGAATGAAGAAAACTTGCTCAGAACTATTCTATGAATCATCTACTTTCTCCTACATGTTCAGCACACGGGTCTTCTAGTAACTTGCCAGCTAACACCCAAAAAGAACCTATATCTGTCACTCTTCAATTAACAAAACTTCACACTCCTATTATACCTTAAGCAGTGATAAATCTCAAGCCACAAACTCCAATTTGAATGAAAATATACTTCTTCAAACCAAACGCATGGAATTCAAACAAAATTGTTCAATCTAAAAATGACATGCATTTGCTACGAGTAATTGAACTATTTTTACAAATCTGAGCTACACACGCATGAAATGAAATGTGAATTACTTTAACACACAGAACCAATTAACATTAAATTTGTTTGCAAATTCGAGCTATGCTTTCCTACTGAAATCGATCTAGAAATTCCACACATACTCTAGTCCTATCTACTTATCTCACAAAAGATTTAATTAAATGCATATAACCATGCTCTGTCCATTCACACAGGAACACATTCAATAAAATCGTTTATCCAGAAAGATGAAAGAGCATATGCTTAGCTTTGTTTCTAAGATAGACTTTAATTTAGAATGATGTGTATGGATTAAAAACGGAGAAAAAAATCCTTATGGAAAGAACCAGGCACACTTATAGCCACAATCACAGAGTTTTTAACATGACATTCCCAAAATGATCCTTGATATATGAAATTATGCCTGCTACAACAACATAAATCAAATGGCAGGAAACGAAATCGACTTTCAAAAACAAATAATTATGCAATCAAGAGTTGAATCAAACTATACTTATGAATTACCTCTACTACAGTAACATGAATCAAATTCTAGGAAATGAAATTGACTTTCAAAAACAAATAATTATGCAATCAAGAATTGAATCAAGCTATACTTATGAATTACCTCTAGCTATGTCTACAGGGCTGTTCTGGCTGTGGTGGGCCCTTGCCACACCCGGGAAAGCATTGGATTACAGTCCTAACTACACCTACGGAAACTTCTCTCAGAATTTCATCAAATCCACAGCATTCCACAACTAATCAAGAATGCATCAGAATGGTTACAATTCGGCTTTCACCAACAAAACATTAAATCACAGTTTTTGTATTGATAGCTGAAAACGAAAATACATTAACCCCTCTAATCAAACCATATGTTTTTGCCTTTATAGGCATCCTTTCTTACATAATTAGTATCAATTCTATTACAGAGCAGGATGTTGAAGACCATCGATATGTTAATCCACAAAATCAGCACTAACTGTCCTAAATTTAAACTATCAGTTTTTTATCAAAAACCGCATGTTGTTATAGGAAGAAAGTTCCTAATCCTTGTCAACTGAACTCCACTATATGGATAGTGACCAGCTGGTCCTTAATCGATCCTTGAATTTGTTGAAATGATGGAAGGAGCATCAGACTTGCTGAGTTGGAGCTTCTATCTTGAGGCATGTTGGATTATCAACTGAAGGATGGTTGAAGGAACATAGTTTTCCTCCAAGTCAAAGAGCCAACCAAACAGGTCCTGCAGGAAATCCATCATTCTACCCATAATAATAAGTTAAAAAAATAATCGTGCTACTAAAAATGCCTAACCTAACTATAGAATAGTAGAAACAATTATACTTGTACTGCCTTTGACCAAAAATCCAAAACAGGGTTGTTTTGGGAAATTTTGACAATTCTGAAAATTACAAATTTTACATAAATTAGCCTCAATCCCCCCTGAATATCTCCACAACCGTAAGGTATTTTGAAAATAATTTCTACTGTTAGTAGATTGGCTATATTGGGAGAAAAACCCATGTGCCCAAATTTCATATTTTTCCTTCCTCTGCATGGAAATGGAAGCAAACGTTGGCAGGTTAGAATTTTTTACAGATTTGGAAAAATTGGGTAATTTCCTTCTAGAGACCCATATGAGTGAGCTGGGTGGAATCCAACTTATGGAGAGGTATCATAATATTATTTTTGATAATAACCTCTCTCAGATTCTCTGGAAGTGCGCCTAAAGTGCCAAAGCCCCAAATTAGGCATTCCCATATTTAACTGGCTTGTGAGGGATTTCAGCGATGGAACCCTGTAATAAATGTACTTCAACAAAACCGTCATCATTAAAACATGAAAAAATCATCTTTAATCATAGATAATTGAATAAATTGATGATAATCAACCATAGAGAGTATTTGGCCGCAAGTGACAGAATTAGGGTGTAGCACGAGCTAAAAACCTAGGGTTCTAGGGTATAAACAGTGATGTTTCATGATGAAAATATGGGATATACGAGGCCCAGCATGCACCTTATGCGCTCTCTCTCTAAAATTGAGTGCACCTTCTATGCGCTTGTGAGAGATGCAAGCGTGCCTTCCATGCACATGTCTGAGGGATAGGCGCGCAAAAGGCCAATCATTTTTTGGCCAAAATTTTTGAAATTTTTTCCTTTTTTTGATGTTTTTATGTTGTTAATGTGCTCATGTTTTGATGCTAGGTTGTTGTGGAGGGATAAATATTGGCCCAAGCTCCATACTTCTTTAGCTGTTGATGGTCAGGCCCGACAACAGTTGGTGCAGTGGGGTCTCCTAAAATTTGTGGAGAATGACCTTCTTCGGTCATAGGACTGACTCTTACGTTACCTGATCGAGCATTCAAATAGGCAGTGAAAGGTGTTTGTGATACGTGGGTGTGACCTTACTATCCATCCTAAGACAGATACCTACTTTGTGACTGGGCTACTGCCTCAGGGTGAGGCGCTACAGTTTCCACTTCCTCCTGGGAGGGTAGATTTTGAGCGGTTCCAGATGCGTCACTGTGGCGAGGCGCCCCTTACGGAGTGGTGCATAGCTATTTCATGGGTGACAGATTTGGCTGAGCGGTGTGCTTTAGCGGCTATTGTGTGACTATCAGGGTCGTCAGCTCTACATCGGGCATCAGGCCCATAGGTTGGGGTCTTGCGTTGGCTAAGGGTCAGGTATTTTTTCGACTTTGCCCGTTTCTGCTATGATGGGATGCTAGCACAACTTTACAAGATCCAGGATGGATCGAAGCTATTTTCCTATGCTATTATTTTATGCATAATCATGTAAGATCAAGTGGTGATGCTGAGGCCAGTGGTGGCGATGCCAGCTGGGGGGCCACGAGAGCATCGCATGAGGAGGTGGACCCCTGTGATGCCTCACGGAGGTGGTGGTATGGTGGGGTGTTACTGGAACGCCACTACTAAGGCTTGGTTTGAGGCTAACCCTCAGATGTTCTTGCCCTTCCCATATGCAGGCATGGACTTTCAGAGGGATCCAGAGATGGGTCTCATTCCTGGATATGCCTTGGGGCCAGTAGGTATGCCTTTATGTTTTCTGCATTTCTTTAAGTAGGTATGTTTATATGTGTGTTTATCATGACACAAACATAGTTTTTGTTACTCTTGCAGATGTTGGTGAGGTTGGCCACCCTGTGGCTCTATTGGCTGGGAACGATCCTATTCAGAGACCTCAAGGGGCTCTTGGGGGTGGGGAGGAGGTGGGGCACTCGATGGTGAGGCCGACCCTTCGGGGGAGGGCAACAGCTCGGCTGCTGCTGAGACTGTGGCTAAGCGAGCTCGTGCGGATGTGACAGAGGCTCATATTTATGAGCTGACCACGCGGGTGTCAGTTCTAGAGGATGCCTGGGATCGAGTGGACTGCTTAACCCAGGGGATGTCGTCTCGGGGAGTTTTATATGACCTTGAGGAGGTATGTTTGGAGACCATGCTAGCCCGAGAGAGGGACTATCAACCAGTTTTACATCGGGTGGTGGTCTCAGTGTTGATGGCGGCTCCAGTAGTGGTACCAAGTACGGCAGTGAGTCCAGGTGCTCCACCTGGGGGAGCACCACCCTACAGTCATTTTGTACATGGGGAAAGCACCCATTATAAGGATGCTTCCCCTATTTTTGACGATTGATATGTGTATATTTTTGGACTGACCGATGGGTTAGGGATACTATTTTTTGTACTCAAACAAATACATTTTGATATATATATATATATATATATATATATATATATACGAGATATTGTTTGTGGCTCTACATGGTGTGCCCCCTGTTTCTGCTTATGGATTATGTTATGCTGAAGGATATCTATGTTTTTTTATTTTTATGTATGATGGTTTATTCAAGATGCATTCCAGTTTAGAATATTGTTAGCTATGTGATCAGTTGTTTGGTTTTGACTCCTTAGTACATGCGTGAATGTAATGTAGTCATATTTTCTGCTTAATCTCTTTGCACGCAAATATTTTCTAAATAGATGTGAATCTCATAGCTCAAATGTTTGGTTTAACTGCGATACTACTAACTGGGAAGTGGGTTAGATATTCATATGGCGTATGCCCTGATGGAGGGCGTCACACATAAGTCCGATAACGGCATCTTATTCTACCTTATTTTTTGTTGCTGAACCGATGCACAAACCATTGGTGCAGAGTGGTGATTGGTCAGGGTGATAGATGACCCAGGTAGCTGTTGCTAAACTTTGAGACCATCGTGATGCTCCATTGATGAATCCAAAGTAAGGTTCGGGTTGGTAATCCATTGTGGCACTCGAGCGCATTTTTTAACAAGTCTTTTGGTCAAAAATTTTAAAGTGGTTGGGTTTGTGTGTGTTGACTCTAGGGTAGGGCCATCTTGGACCTTATGGGTAGAACTTCTTGAGGTAAAGTTCGTTGACAGGTTTGTTGAGGTATGTCCCATCTGGTTCCATCAAGATGTATGCCCCCTTAAGGAGGCAATGTTTTACAATGTAGGGTCCTTTCCACAAGGTGTCAAACTTTCCTGGCCCTAGGGCTTCTTTTGTGACATCATTGTTAGCCATCTATAATTTGTTTTGTACCTAATGATGGATAGAATTAGTTTGCAGCCTTCAAGAAAAAATTTCAAGCTAATATGTTAGTTCTTGAAGCCTGGTTGTTCTCTCTTGTCCAAGGATCCATCTCACTAAGATCTTCACTCAAATAGCCCTGCTGATCCAAAAAGAAAGCTACCTTCAAACTCATAATCCTCATCATTTCTCCATTTCAAAATGTGTCACTCATTTCCCCCCATTTTTCCTCATTTTCCCCTCATTTATCCTTTATTTCATTGGGAATTCCCTTAAAACCTTATAAATCCTCTTTATCTGGTTTTAAACCTTCCTTTTATATCTATCGAAACCCTCAAAAGGCTTTAAAAACCTCCATTTTAGGCCTATTCCACTTATTTTAAACCTTAGGGCTCAAGCGCCTTTCGGCTTAGCCTTTTCGTCATATAACCCGGCCTTGCGACAAAACGCCCATCACTCATCATCACATCGCAATCGCTCTTTCCCCAACTCCTCTCCCTGATGATTCTTCCCCGCTGATGCATTTTGGACCATTGATCTGGCTCCCCCTGATCCAACGGTCGGCGTTGTGTCGTCGTTCCACTGTCCTCTACCCCGGTCATTCATTTCTGCGACGCTCTAATTTAATCTACACCGACGATCCTCCTGATCGGACGGTCATCGCGCCATCGAATTATTGCTTTCTCCCGTCTAAACCCCTTCTACCTGCCACGTTCCGATTTCATTTGGACCATCGATCCTCCTGATCAGACGGTCATCGCTCCATCGGCCATCCCCATTTCCTCACCCCCAAACTCCTTTTCCACCGATGGTCAATCCCCCGATTTAATCCCAACTGTCGATCTGCTCCCAGATCCGACAGCTCCTGCTATTTCTTCCTTTACCCCACACATCATTGTTCCCCCGATTTTTGAGGTCTTGATTTAATCTGGACCATCCGATTAACGCAGATCAACGGCGCAGGTTCACTACGAGGGCACCCGACCAAACTGGCCCGTAATCCCCCATCCCCCTGTAGTTAATCTCCACTGTTGATCTTCTCTCGATCCAATAGCCAGCATTTTCCCATTCACTGTGGAGGCACCCTACCAACGAGATCCTTGCGTACCCCCCCAGTCCCCCCGTAGTTAATCTCCACCGTTCATCTGACTCCCTCAGATCCAACAGTCTGCGCTGTCTCGTATTATCGCTTTTCCTCTGCCCCAATTCATTCATTTCAACCATTCCCCGATATGATTTCAACCATCGACCCTTCTGATCGGATGGTCTGCACTTTCTCGCAGTTTCCCCTCTCCTCACACCATTTTTCATTTATGCGATCTGGCGGAGGGATCTAGGCCATTGATCTACCCGATCTAACGATCCATATTCATCTTCGTGCCCAACTCACGAAACCTCCCCGATGTGAAATTTGAACGCGAAATGGGTGGTTTTTGAGGGACAGGTGTCAACACATAAGCCCTATCGTGTTTGCTCGGGGTAATACCGCTTACCACCTAGACCCTATGTGAAAATCATCTCCGGTTTTCCAAAAATGCCATTGCATCTCTCCATGCCAAATCTAGTTTCAAACCCTGGTTTTCATGGTTTTTTTCCATGAGGCCCTTTTCTACTGTATCCATTTCCTCCTCATAGCTCCTTCGCTTCTGCCTAAGCCTCTAAATCAATTTTTACCCTATACGCAGGATTTTATAATTTTTTATTGTTTAGTTGCAGGTTTTAACGGCAGCCTTAAGTTGTTGGCCCTCCCATAGCCATATACCAGTGGTAGAAGCCAAGGATGACGATCCTGAGGCTAAATAAATGTAGAAAGGGATTCATGAGTTGACTATTAATGTGTTATTAGTGTCTCATGAACATTGGTTGAGGGAAAAACCCGCAGCACGGAAGGCCAGCCCACCTATACACAAAAGAGATAAAGTGAATATCAATGAAGATTAAAGAAAGAGTAGCAAAAGAATAAAGGTTAAGCGTCCAACTCAAAAGATTAAAGGCTTAACCTGTAGATCAAAGATAAAACACAGTTAAAGCCAAATCAGTGTTAAATGAAAAAGAGGGACAAATCAGCAAAGGAAAGCTTCGAATGACACATTAGTGGAGCTATTTACTCCTCCTAGGACTAAAGACACCTTGACAGTTATTATGTTGACAGAACCTTTTTAAACTATTAAGGCGGTTATTGTAAAGGTATGGGTGGTCTCAAAACCCATACTGTCCACTTTACTTGTACTAGAAGAAAAGACAGGACTGCAACAACAAGAAGACTTCTCCACAAAGACACTCTTTGGAGTTATTACCAGCCTGACAATTAGGCCTCAAAGTCTACAAGAACTACCAGAATGGGCAAGAAATTAATGTAATATTTATGACACAGAATGGGCATTCGAATTCTTTACTCCTCTTTTTTAATTAACCATTAAGACCATCTCTGTCACCTCTCCTCCCCATTCAACTATAAATCCTATTCAAACTCTCATTGTAAAAGTTGCCATTTGATGAATTCTGAAGTAATACATAGACTAATACTTTGAAGAAGGATTGATGTTTTGAAGAGGTGTGGATGTCTTTTCTTTTCCGTTGATGAAGGAGGCTCGATAATTGGATCCCTGAGCCTGGTTTTGGTGAAGTACTCTCTATTTTTTAATGTTATTTCATGTTTTTCACTTTGTTCCATTATGCTTTGCTTGCAGTAGAGTAAAAATCTTAGGCTAAGAAATGTCTCCTAGAAGCACCTTAGACCTATTTACTCTTCACTGCCTTTATGTTTTCATCTGCTGAAGTTTTTATTGAGTAGTTTGACTGCTTTTAAACCCTTAAGCTTGTTCATTTTAGAATAGTTAAAATAGCTAGTGTCAAGGTTGAATTATGGTTTTCCCTGCCTGCTTGCTGCCTCTTGAAAGCTATTTCTAAAAACATACTTCAAACGTTATTGTATGTAGCTTGGCAAAGAGGATTTGTTCTGATCTTACCCTATGTTTCTTACTGAGATGGTCATATTTGAAGGTCTTTATAATTGCAGTCTTATATGCCTGGGTGTTCCCCCTTTTATGAATGATATTAGTTGTGTTTTTTATATGTTTTCTAACTCCTTTAAGTGAAACAATTGGAAGAAACAGAGTGTTCCTCTTCTTCGTTGTCTTACTTGAAAGTTTGTCTTGTTTATGTTATCTGCATAAATCATGTTGGTATAATTCATTCTTAGCACTGGCTATTGAATATTTCTTTATGTTTAGATAGTATTTCAAGTCCCACAGTTGAAAGGTATACATGATTAAGGAGTCTTAACAGCCCTTAAAGCTTTACCTTTCCTTCCAAATCCTTGATGTTCATCTCATCCCACCTATATGATCCCACAGATCCATTGACTAAGTTATATTTTCCCTTTGGTTCCCCAAATTTATCAATAAGAACTATTTAGACTTCCACATGACTCCATTGCCCAATGGTTTGTAGATTTCCACACTCTATCTATGCTTCCTAGATCATCTATGTCCAACCAACAAAAAAAACAAACTTACACTTAATAACTAGCCTAAAATCAACCTCTTAAAAGGATCAATCTATACCTTACAAACATATTGAGCGATCTCTCTCTGAGACTAGGAGGGCTAGATCCTAGAGCTCTAAAGCTTGGTTTGAATGTTTCCTTGTCATTTGGCTTGCCAATCAGCCAAATCACAGGAACCCAACAATCATAACGGAGGACAAATTATCCTTTGATGAATGAGCGAGGGTTGATGTGGCGGTCGAACGATTCTTTTACCCATTTCTTATGGGCCTCATTGTGTTGCAGCGACCATCGTTGGTTTACGTCAACGAGCTGTAGTTGTAATAGATGTTGTTCTAGAGGTTGCGTATCATCGAGGAGTTCGATGGTGGCATGTAAATTTGGGATCTTTAGTTCTATGTGAATCATGACTACGACCCTGTATACCAAGAGTAAGGGAGTGAAACCAATGGACGTATTCACAGTCGTGTAGTATGTCCACAGGGCGAAGAAGAGCATATGGTGCTAGTTGGTTTTGTGGTTATTCACCATGCATTGTAACATAATTTTGAGTACTTTGTTTATAGCTTTTACCTGTCCATTGGATTGGGGGTAGTATGGTGAAGAAAATTCATGGGTGAATCCGAGGTGGTGAGATAGCTCCTCGAAAACTTCATGCTCGAAGTGTTTCCCATGGTCAAAGACAAACTCCTTGGGGACCCCGAACTGGGAAATGATGTGGTTAAATAGAAATTGAGTGGTAGATTCTGTGGTGTTGTCGTATGTGGGCATGGCCTCCGCCCACTTAGTGAAATAATCAATAGCCACTATGATGTATTTATGATTTCCAGATGATGCGAGGTTGCAATTCATGAATTTGATCCCCCATTTACAAAAGGGGCCAGCAATGATGACAGGGTGCAGAGGAGTGGGAGGGGCTCTTGCTTTAGGAGCGAAGCTCTGGCATTGCTCGCATCTCTTGAATGTTGTAATGAAATCATGAAACAGGGAGGGCCAGAAATATCCCACTCGTAAGACTTTTTGGGCGATGACCTCCTCGAGAGGTGACCGCTGCAAGCTCCTCCATGGAAGTCATTAAGGGCTTGTTTTGCTTGGTCGTGAGTGAGGCATAAACATAAAATGGTGTCGATACCCTGTCGGTACAATAAATATCCCATGAGAAGATATCGGGGGGGCTATTGGCATATGCGTTGACGATCATCTCGAGTGAGATGAGGTCTGAAATTTTGAGTTCATAGCAAGAGGAGAATGTCTCTGTACTAAGGTTCATCGGTTGCTATGAAGAAGAGATGTTTGTCTGGTAGCGAATCGTTTACTGATGATACCTTGGTATCCCTTGGGAGGTTGGAAATGAACTCTGCTAAGATAAGTGCCTTCTTGCTTTTAGGGGAGTGAAACTGTAAGTCATATTTTTGGAGAATGAGTATCCAATAGACATATTTATGGTTCATTAGGTGGCAGGTGAGTAGATATTTGATGGGATTAATATCCGTGATGACCATAGTGGTTTTAAGATGGTGTAGTGGCGAAGCTTTTGGACTGCATGTATTAATGCTAGGGCAGTATTTTCTTCAGGCTCATATCTTAATGTTAGGCCTGTTAAGGTTTTACTGATGTAATAAATTACGTGCTCCTTCCCATCTGGGCCTTCATGGATCAAAACTCTAGCCAAGGTGGACTCGGAAGCTGATATATAAAGGATGTAATCTTTGTCATAGTCTGGGGTACTGATGAGTGGTGATGAAGAGAATGTTTATTTTAGTGCGTCGAACGCTTGTTGGGTGTGATCATCTCATTTGAATGGGATGTCCTGGCGGAGGAGGTGCAGGAAACCTTGAGCACAAGTGGCATAATCTGGGATGAAGCCTCTCAGAAAATTGGCCTTCCCCTGCAGGCTTTGTAGTTGCCTAAGGGTTCGAGGTGGAGGTACCTCTTTGATCGCTTGGACCTTGAGGGGGTCCACGCAAATCCCTTGCTGGGACACTATAAAACCTAAGATCCTACATGTTGTGATGCAGAAGACACACATATGGGGGTTCAAGTGTAGGTTTTATTGACGACATCATTAGAATACAAATTGCAGATCCTCAAGATGGTCTGAGCACTTCTTGCAGTAGACGGTTAGGTCATCCAAGTAGGCGAGGATAAGGTGTGCCAAGTCATGAAATATATAATTCATGGCACTTTGGAAGGTGGCTCCGGTGTTTTTTAGGCCAAATGGCATTACATTGTATGAAAATGTGCCCCGGGGGGTGGTGAACGCGGTTTTGTACCGGTCTGTATGGTAGATTTGAATTTGGTTGTACCCATAGAATCCACCCATGAAGGAGAGAGCCTCGTGTCCTGCACAAGCATTGATGACCTGGTCGATGAATGGGGTGGGATATTTGTCCTTGGGACAAGCTTTGTTCAAATCCAGAAAATCGATGCAAACGCATATGGTGCCTTGTTTTTTCATGACAAGAACAGGGTTGTAAACCCAAGATGTGTAAACGATAGGGTAGATGAACCCGACTTTGTGAATCTTGTCGATTCCTCATTTTATTACTTCTACCTTTGATGGGTGCAGTTGATGTTGTTTCTGGCATACTGGAGGTACATCATACCAAGTGTCAATATGGTGTTCCATGATAGTGAGACTAAGCCCAGGAATTTCTAACTAGTCCCATGCGAAGATATCTCGATACTCTTGTAGAAATTGGGTATAATAAGTTATTTCTTCTAGAGAGCATGCTACCCCTAGTGAGATTTCTTCGGCCTTACCCAGATTTTGGGATATGTTCACCTTGACGATAGGTGAGATGTTTGACATATTTCCTTCCTCGAATGCATCAGGCACAGGGATAGGTTCTTGAACCAATGGACTTTCCCTAATGGAAGGAAATATTTTGATTCGATCACATATATCTCTTGTTCCTCTATCTTATCAGGACTAAACATTTGCTTGGGGAGAAAAAGTGAGCGGTGATGCATTGCATCCCATGTAGAAATTTCTATTTTCCCACCCCATTTTTCAGTTTCACCTTATTTCTCCAATTAGTTAAATGCCCTTTCCCATAACCTTACATTCAACAAGCTAGAAAATAAATATTTTCTGAAAACGCAAATTCTGGAAAATTTTCACAGTGCTGGAAATTGCAGAAATAAAAATCAGGAGACTAAAACAGCCACACAAAACATTTTAACATAGTGATTTTTTGTCAACATGACCCTGGAAAAAAACCCTATAAATCTTGCGGAATAGTTCGAAAGCTTCTCTTTATTTTCTGAATACTGCTTTTACAATGATGTAGAAATTTACACAGCAAAAAAATTACAGCAACTTCGAAACAGAACTTATCTCGAAAACCGTGCCAAACTTCACCTCGGTTTTCGTGCCCACAAAACAGAAAAATTACAACAGAAATTATAGCCTTCAAAACTATACGAACAACCTCGAAAACAGTGTTGGAATGGCTGTACAACCTCCCTTGAAATCTGCAGTTTTCTCTCCTCGAAATTCATGCCCACTTGCCTCGATATTCGTGCTCTACCCTGCTGTACAGATTTGCTGAAAGTTAGTGCTGCTGCCCTCCTTCTTCTCACAGCTCAGAAAATTCTCTTCAGCTTTCTCCTTCTCCTTCTCTCAATCTGTTGATGAAAGAATTAATGAATGAATGACCTTTTCTCTCTTTTTCCTCCTTTAATAGAACTCTAAGTGACTTTTGAGTTATCCACAAATCCAATGGCTGAAATAGCTTTAGATCTAGGGCTGAGATTAAATGCTCTTTTAAATCTCACTTTCTATTTTTAATTCACCCCACTTTAATAAAGACCCACTTAGTTATTTATTTCCAAAGTCACTTTTCCTTTCTAATTTTACATTAACTTTATTAAAGTCACTTTAAAATTAGACTTTAGTAACTTTATCACTTAAAGTCACTTTTAAATTAGATTTGACTTTATAACTTTATAAAGTCACTTTAGGAGAAAATTTTAAATTCTTTTGGACACTTTTCCCTAGGCCAAAGATCAAAGCCTTAGGGAACCACCTATCCTCCAGTAATCAAATTTCAACACTCCCTCTTACCGAAGAAGGTGTTCCTCACCACGCCCATCTTGTCTCTAAAGTAGACATGCTTGCCCCATGGTAAGGCTTTGGTAAGAATATCTGCACCCTACTCATCAGTGGGAATATATTCGAGCTTCACAACTCCCTTCTACACATAGTCTCTGATGAAGTGATATCTGATGCTGATATGCTTTGAGCGATCATGAAATACTGGATTCTCCATGAGTTTAATGCAACTCCAATTATCACAGTAAATCGCTGAAGGTCTCAACGGCTGACTAAATAAGCCAAACAACATCTTGCGAAGCCAGATGGCCTCACAACTAGCTAGACTGGCTACCATATACTCTACTTCCACTGAACTCAATGCTACTAATTGTTGCTTCTGGCTTAATGATGACACCACTGCCGAACCCAACCCAAAATAGCACCCTGAAGTGCTCTTCCTATCAGAAGCACAATCTGCCCAATCAGAATCAGTGTAACCTACCAATATCACTCCATCCCCCTACCTGTAGTCCAGACCATAATCCACTATCCCCTGCAAGTATCGAAAAATGTGTTTTGTAGAAATCCAGTGAACCTTCCTAGGCTCACACATAAACTGGCTCATTGTGTTGACTGCAAAACATATATCTAGTCTGGTGTTGACCAAATACATCAAGGAACTAATCAGTTGTCTGTACAATGTGGGATCCACCAACTCGGAATCTAAAGCATGAAGCTTCTTCCAGTTGGTGATCATCGGTGTCGACATGGGTCTACAATCCTCCATGTGGAATCTGCCAAGGATGTCCACAATATACTTCCCCTGCCCCAGGAAGAAATGCCCCTCCTCCTGCCACACCTCCAAACCCAAAAATTAATGCATCAAGCCGATGTCCTTCATCTCAAACTCCGCCGCAAGATCTCTCTTGCAGTGCTCTATGAGTCTCTCTGCACCCGTAATGACCAAGTCATCCACATACAGCACCAGAATGAGAGGCTCCTCACCTATCACAATGAAGTATAGGTTCGGATCTGCATCACTCTTTGTGAAACCCATCTCCTGCAAGTATGTATCTATCCTGGAGTACCAAGCTCTGGGAGCTTGCTTCAAGCCATAAAGGGCCTTCTTCAGTCTGCACACATGGGACTCCTTCCCATGCACCTCAAAGCCCTATGGCTACTCAATGTACACCTCCTCCTGTATAAAGCCATTGAGAAATGCGGTCTTCACATCCATCTGGTGGATCTTCCAACCCATCTCTGCTGCTATCGATATAATGGAGCGGATCGAAGTATATCGAGCCACGGGAGCGAAGGTCTCCTCATAATCAACTCACTCTACTTGGGAGAACCCTCTAGCCACAAACCTCGCTTTGAATTTCTCAATGCTGCCATCTGCAGCATGCTTTACCTTGTAAAGCCATCTGGAAGTAACCACGGATTTGCCCTCAGGCCTCGGCACCACCTCCCAAACATCATTCTTCATGATAGAAGAATACTCCTCCTACATGGCCTCTCTCCAAACCTGCTGGCTAGCTGCCTCCTCATAGCTAGAAGGCTCAGAGTCAAGGATTTTGGAAACCATTTCCATATAGCTACGAAACCTCTCAAGTGGTCTACTCTCTCTGACCAGCCTCTTAGACCCAGCAACATATGTGGCCTCTCTCAAGGTATCCTGAAGCCACTTGGGCTTCCTTTTCCCTGGGCACACTTCTCCGACTAGAGAATGAAACTCCTCCTCCTCATCAGAAGTCTGAACTCCTGAATGTCTGTCTATCGTCCTCTTGCCTGCACCTAAACCTGTAGTTGCTAAGGTACCGTGTGAATTCTCCATCAGTGGACTCCCTAGTAAACTTCTCTGTGGACTGCTCTGCATGCTGCCCGAAGCACCGCCCCTCTAACTCTGTGAGCCACTGCTCACTGACGGACCTGACATCATAATCGATGTACCTCTAGATCCTCCTGATCCCTACCCACTGGATCCCTGCGACTGACTCAGCTACTCCTGAGGGTCTGGCTGATCCAGATACTCTAACTCCTGTGACCTCCTGAAGGCCCTGTCCTCCTCGAACTTCACATCCCGCCTGACAACAACTCTCCTCTGTGCTAGAATATAAATCTGGAAGGCCTTCGAGGTCTCATTGTAGCCCACAAAGACACCCTTCTCTGCGGTGGACTCTAGCTTGGTCCTCTTCTCCTTGGGTACATAGGAGTATGTAACACACCCAAAGATACGGAAGTGACCAACATCAGGCTTCTTCCGAGAAAAAGCCTCCTCTGGAGTCACATGCCCCAAGGCACGATGCGGACTCCTATTCTGCAAGTATACAATAGTATTTCAGGCCTTTGCCCACAAAAACAAAGGTAACCCCTAATCATGTAACATGGCTTTGGCAGGTTCAATGATGTATCTGTTCTTCCTCTCCGCAACCCCATTCTGCTGGGGGTTGTAAGGAACTGTGAAGTCCCTCCTAATGCCTGCCTCCGCACAATACTCAACAAACTCTCCAAGGGTGTACTCACCTCCATTGTCTGACCTCAAGGACTTGATCTTCCAACTTGTCTGAGTCTCCACAAGAGCTCTGAAATCCTGAAACCACTTGAAGGCCTCACTCTTGGTCTTCAAGAAATAAATCCAGGTCCTCCTAGAGTGATCATCAATGAATAAAATATAATACTCATATCCACTCAAGGAAACATGAGACATCCGACCATTCACATCGGAATGAATCAAATCAAGTATCCCAGTCGCTCTGTTGTCACTACTGGGAAAAGGGGATTTGGAAAACTTTCCCATCACACATACTTTGCAAGTACCAAAGTGATCAATACTAAAATCTGGCACACCTATAGTGATCTCCTGCAATGTCCTCAAGGCCCCATGATACATGTGCCCCATCCTGCGGTGCCAAATTTCACACAGCTCAAAACTTCTAGTTCTGCTGTCGGTACTACTGCTCAATGCCAAAAGGGGCTGAAATGAAAAATTGTACACCTTTGCATGGCGTACTCCTATCACTCTAGCTGAATCAACTGGAGTGCCCCTAGGATATATCAGCACTTGTCCTTTCCTGAACAATATCTCATACGCTCTGTCCTCCAATGCTGAGATGGATATGAGGTTCTTCCTCATCCCTAGTGTTAGCCACCTATAATAATTTGACAAAGAAAAAAGGTGGCTAAATAGGTGACTGAGCCTTCAAGTGAACCTTTTCTTTGAAAATCTATCATTCTTGAAGTCTCAGATATCTTTTATCCTTCAGAAATCTTCACTTCTGTTTTCCTCAAAAGTGTTCAAAACCTACTATTCTACTATGAAGGGAATTATTTTAAAGGGCCTCCATCTTCACCATTTCATCCTCTAAAATACCCTCCATATTCCTCATTCTCCCTTATGATTTACCCTTCAAAGCCCATTGTTACACCATTTTTTGGTCATCTAACCTTTCATCATTAGATGGACCCAAGTACACCATGTAAGACCAGTTTTACCCCAAGTAAAACTGCTTTCACTATGTTAATTAGGAGACCCCAAAAGGAATAATTAATTAAACCATAATTTAATTATTATTCCGAGTCATGTTTAACCCAAAAACAAAGAAATTAATGAGATAAACCCATAGTTATCTTATTATTTTCTAGGAATAATTATTTAAATAATATTCCTTGTTAAATATGACAAAATCAACCACCATTAATCAAATAAATCATTATTTATTTGATTATATCCCAACCACTTCCTTAAAAAGATAAATAAATCATTTATTTATTTATTTTTCACTAATCAAGGGATTTGACCCAAGTCAAACACCCTTTCCCTCCAACAAATAATAATAAAATATTCCATAAAGGTGGATCTAGATGTGGTTAACATTATTTTAATCATGCACCAAGATCTAGAATGACCCAATATTTTGTTATAAATAGGAGGGTTCTTCCCCATCATTCCTCACCTTTTGTTGCCTACTAGATCACTCTGGATCTATACACTTGGTCTCATTTTCTACCATTTTGCTCCCATTGAGCTCTATCTTCTACATTAGGTTTTCTACATCTACAAGAGAGAGAAAGCTTAGATCTGAAGTGCTGAGGACTAAAAAGAACCCATCCCATTGAGGAGATCTGGATACACCTTCTTGTTTCCTCCCAGGTGCCCTGTAATATAAAAATTCATTCAAAAATCGTGTTCTTGTCTTGTCTGTTGGATGCATGGAGCAAACTCTTTACTTTTCTGCTTAATGTCTTTCCATTTATAGATATGTTTGTTGCAGCATTTTAACTACTAATTGCAGATCTGAAGATGTTTTGCAGCCTCTATTGTTGTTAGGGCTATTAGTTATGCGTAGCTAAAGTGGTTCTTTTTCGTACACTTCGACAAATAATTCATACTAACAAATGGCGACTCCACACGGGTTTTAAATTACGACCGCTGTCGTTTTTCATATTCCTGCATATCCAGCTACTTCAGGCCCTAGGGCTTCTTTTCAGCTGCTTAGTTTTCCTCTTTTTATGTCATTTTTCTCACATAAAAACCTAAAAACTTAAAATTTCTAACTTCCGTGTGTTTCTGGCCCTATTGCGCAGGTAAGCGACACCAGCCGCAACTGAGACGGCAACTTTTCTGAAAATCTGCCGCCGAGACAACCGGAACAGGGGGGTCGCACTTTTTGGCCCTAAACCTGCAACCTGGACCTCCAGGTAGCACTTTTCACTCGATTTTGCGACCTCAACTCGGTCGGTCGAGCGCGACACGACTTTTTTTCCGGCCATTTTTTTTAACGAATTTTTAAGGTTTCTTTGCGGCTACGCCGGGGGTCTTCGACCTACTAATCTCTGACCCTTGACCAAGATCTGACTTGTTTTTACTCATCTAAGTGGGAACCCAGCCCCTCAGGGCTTTAGTACCCTCCACTTTTTGTGGAAGAGTTTTAGCTGTTTCAGCCGTCGGTTTCAGAGCTTCAGCCACCTCTTTTCCAGATCTGTTACCTCCCTTTCAGATCCATTGAAATCAGCCCTTTGTCCTTTCAAATCACCTCTTGTCGTTTTGTTTGGACCTCTCTAGAGCCTCGCCTTGCCCCAGGGTTCTTGATTTCCTTTCCCGACCACACCTTGCCTCTTGTCTCTTGAAGTTTGTGATACGCACCCCCTTGTCTGTGACTTTATCCTCCCGGATCTCTTGTCCCCTTTGACCTAGATGCGGTGAGCTTCCTTTGTGTGTGTTTCCATAGTTTCCCTTTCTTTTCGGCATAGTTGTGAGAGCCCACCTTCTTGGGTTAGATCGATGCATACGTAGGCAGTCAGCCTCTGATGACTAGGTATTTTATTACGTTCTGTGTGAGTTTCTTTCGGCTACTTTTTTTTGCTTTTTTCTTGCTCTCAACAACGGAAAGGGTTTAAAAATTAAAATTAACGCACACCACACACTGACCCTAAGTGAAGAAGCGCCTAGTTTACACCGCCTGGCAAAGACTCTAAAATCAATTGTCACTGCACCTTATCTGCCCTTGACCTTCTTGATTCTGTCCCTTTCTGCCCTTGTCGGTTTCCTTCTTCCTGTCATTATTGCGCCCCCAAGGCGCCGTTCCCGGAGACTTCTTGGCCTTCACCCTCAGTTTCCGGTCGATCGACCTGCTCCGCACCGCCGTCGTCGAGCCAGTCCACCTTTGAGTCCGCACTCTGACTCCCCTCCTGATTCATCGGGTCCCCCTTCTCCTTCCGGTTCTCCTCCTGTTACCTTCACCATGTCAGGATCAGGACCTAACGCTAGCGGTTCTCCCGGCCCCAATGCCGGCCCTACTTCTAGCGGAACCGTCACAACCACTACCTCGGCCACCCCTGTGCTGCCGTACATTGCAGGCCTCAGCCTCCCCGATTTCCATCAATTGATTAATGACCCCATTCACCACAATGCTACCTGGCCCGCTATGCCCACCAAGCTGCCCTCTGATATCCCTAAGTTCGAGGGCCTTAATGGAGAAGATCCAACCAATCACGCCCGGTCTTTCCACATGTGGTGTTCCTCCAATTCCATTACCGATGACTCCATCCGTCTTCGTTTGTTCCAACGCACGCTTACCGGCGAAGCTTCTAAATGGTATGTCGAGCAGACCACTTCCTCCCATACCACGTTCGAGACTCTTGCCCAAGCCTTTTTGTCGTACTTCCAGCTCCCTCTCCGATACGACAATGGCACGGAGCTCTTGACTTCATTTAAGCAATCCTCTTCCACACGCCTTTCTGCCCATGTTCAGGAATGGCGACGAAGACGGAGCTTATGTCGAGCCCCTCCCTTTGAAGATCGGGTTTACATGGACTGGTTCCTTCGCACCCTCCCATCTCCCATCGGCAAAGATGTCGCCTCTCACTTTCCTCAATCAGAAGAAGCCGCCCTCCAAATAGCTTTAAAATATGACCTGATCTACGCTCAATCTGGTTATGTTTATACCGTTCTTCCTGACATCCCCAGGCCCGGTGGCGCTAACGCCCCGGGGTCATCTCATTCCGCCGACGGTATTGTTGGATCTCTTTCCCACCCATCTACTCACCCTCACATGGGCCATGGACTCCCTCAGGGAGGGGCCAGCACCTCAAGCACTCTTCCCCCTCCCGGCAACATGTATCCAGGATAAGGCATACCTCCTCCTTTTGCCCAACCTCCTGCTTACCTCAATGTCGCCCAACCCAATCCTTACTTTTATTCACAGCTTGGTGCGCCAGCTCCTCCAGCATATGCGCTTTCGCCTCCCTTGCCTCCTCCCGGCCTGCTTGACGCACAGCCCCCTCCCGGGGCCAAGTATTTGCACGATGAGGTCACACGTTAATCCCCCTTCTTCTCAAAGAAGGCGGAGAGGCAACCAGAACCCATCTGCCCCCGGTAACCGAGGACCCAATTCTGGTATGGACCCTAACACTAGCAACCAGCCTCAGGGCATTCCGCCCAGGCCGGACAGACCGCTTCGCACCAACAAGCCATGTTCGTGTTGCGGTGTTTACGGTCACTACACTCACGATTGTCCTCTCTTACCCCAGATGCGACAGATGTGGGAGTCTCAAGCCACATTGCGCGGACAACACGCCTTCCTTCATGCTCCTCCTAATGTGGCCACTACCCAGCCAGCTGTGTTCACTGATCCTTTCCCTCAACAGGGATTCGTGGCTACCCAACCCCCCGACAGCCATGTAGCCACCCCCTCGTCCATTTCTGGTTCCTCTGATTACCAGATCCTTATGATGCGCTCCGATCCTTCCCCTTCCGTCAATCCTGCTGACAACCAAATGATTGTTTTTGACGCCACCCAATCGGACCATCCCCCTCTTCCTCCTTCCGTTGCTTTCCAAATGTCTGTCAAAATCCGGAATGCCACTATATCCCGGTGTATAATCGATGAGGGGGCATCCACCTGTGTGATGTCCGCTTCGGTTTGGAAGCAACTCGGATCCCCTGAGCTGGCCCCTTCCACGATCACCCTTCGAGCGTGGGACGGCCATGCCTCCCAGCCTATTGGCCTGTTTCACAACTGTCCCATCACCCTCGTCGGTAAGACGGTTTGCGTTGACATCGAAGTCATTGACGCCCCTCTAGACTACAACCTTCTATTGGGGCGAAGCTACACCTATGCCATGTCTGCTGTCCCATCCGCAGTTTTCCGCAAGATGTCTTTTCCTCATAATGGGAAGATAGTCACCATCGACCAGCTATCTTATCATGAGCCGCCATCTCCGACCTCCTCTGAGACGACCATCTCTTCCGTAGCCAACAAGCAAACCGTCGATTCTTTGACCAGTGTCTCCCCCGGCGTCTACAAAGATTCCACCTTGCTTGGTACCTTCCCTCATCTTCCCCCTCCTCCGGTCACTGATACCAGCTTGTCGAATGTTTGCATGATGCAATCGTCTCAGGCGGCCCATAAACGGCCTGCCTCGGCTAGTCAGCCACCTCCTCCCCGCCCTCCGCAACCTGCTCCTAGCCATTCCTCTCAGCCAGTCGGACCTCCTCCTTCTGGCCCTACCCCTACAGCCGGTATCCCTGAACCTCTTTATCCTCCCGGATCAGTTCCTCCTGGCCTTAACCATCTTGGAGCCGTCCCTGCTGGTCATTTCCCTGCTGTGCAGATCCCTTTCTTAGCTCCCCCTCCCGGAGTATATTCTGTCCCCGTCATGGCCACCCTCTCCCTCCCTAACTTGACCTTGGGCATTCCGGTTTGGTACCTTGACCCCCCAGCCGCCACCCCCCCTGGTCACCCCAAACCTTACATGGCTTTGACACCGGTTCAACCGGTCCCCCTCGCTTCCTCCATAGCCACTGTGCCCCCAGCACCTCCACAGGACCCTTCTCTTGTTGCGACGGCTCCTAGGCAGAAAGGAAAAGTTCGTAAGGGGGCAACCCATCAGGATCAAGCCGATCCGACACCTCTTCCCCACCCACGACCACCAAAGCCCGCCATTCAATGCGCTTTGTGTGATATCGTCGGTCATGCCACTCACCTGTGTCCTGAATTGCCGCACCTCAAGCTTCTGGTCAACGAGACATTCCCCGACTCTGATATCCCAGAAGTCTATGTCACTATCCCTGACTCCCTCCAAAAACTAAAACACTTGCGCACAAACCACCCTTGTGCCTTGTGCGATTTTCATGGCCATTACACCCACCTCTGTCCCCGCCTTGACGAGTATCGTTCCTCCTTGGACAGGTACCGCCAATTCAAGGCCACTTCAATCGGACCAGAGGACATTCCTACCCCCATTCACATTCCGTCTCTTACTATTACACCAACGGAGCCCTCACACACCATTTTGTACATGTCATCATTCTCGAGAAATAATTCACCGGCCACTCAACCTACCGATCCCCCCAGCTCCTCAGCCAACCTTGGATCTGTTGATATCGCCCATCCGAGCCCTTCTCCTCATGATGACCCATCCCCCACCACTACTTCCTTGGGTGTCCCACCTTCCTCCAGTCTTCCCATCTTCCAATCTGATGAAGACATCATGGAAGCCATGACCAACCCCGACTTTCCCTGGGATGATATGCACCACCGCGCATATTTCCTCCCACAGCAGTCCCATGACCAATACGGTGTGGAAACCAAAGACTTCATTCCTCATGCAGTCGACTGGTTCAAAAACCCCATCCCTGCACCTGATGCTTTCGAAGAAGGAAACATGGCCAGTATCTCGTCTACCATCAAAGTTGACATTTCGGTCAAACCAGGAATAGAAGAATACATCACCTTGGGTGCCCAATGCACCCTGGAAGAGATTGAAACTTACACCAAGCTTTTCAAAGAATTCTGTGATATCTTCGCCTGGTCCTATTCTGAAATGCCCGGACTCGATCCTGCCATTGTCGAACATCATATCGACACCTGGCCTGATGCCAAACCAGTCCGCCAAAAGATGAGACCCATTCATCCTTCCCGACGTGACGCTATCAAAGCCGAAATCGATAAGCTCAAGCAGGCGGGTTTCATTTACCCCATTGAATACACCACTTGGGTTTCTAACCCCGTTCCTGTTCTCAAGAAACAAGGCACCATTCGTGTCTGCACGGACTTTCGCGACTTGAACAAAGCTTGTCCCAAAGACAACTTCCCCACACCGTTCATCGACCAAATCTTTGACGAGTGTGCGGGGCATGAGGTCCTATCCTTCATGGATGGTTTCTCCGGATACAACCAAATTGCTATCCGTCCTGCTGATCAACTAAAAACCGCGTTCATTAGTCCGTGGGGAACTTTTGCTTACCGGGTCATGCCTTTCAGCCTCAAAAATGCCGGCGCCACCTTTCAACGGGCCATGTCTTATTGCTTCCACGACTTAGCTCATATTATCCTTGCCTATTTAGACGACCTCACGGCGCGTTCTAAGCATCGGGCGCAACACATACATGATCTGCGCACCATTTTTCTCCGATGTCGCAAGTATAATATCCGCCTTAACCCGTTGAAATGCGTTTTTTGCGTTCCTGCCGGCCGTCTCCTAGGCTTCATCGTGTCTAAGGACGGTATCACTCTTTACCCTTTAAAATTTCAAGCCATTCTTGAACTCCCCATCCCGCGTACCCTCCGCCAGCTCCAAAGCCTCCAAGGCAAAGCTAATTTTCTCCGTCGGTTCGTCCCTGACTACGCCACCACCGCACACGGGTTCCTTAGACTCCTACGCTCTCACATCCCATTTGTTTGGGATACCCATGCTCACGAGTCTTTCGATGCCCTCAAGCAGGCTCTCACATCTGCTCCCTTAATTCGCCCTCCCAACTTTAATCGGGACTTCATCCTATATATCTCCGCTTCCACCTATTCGGTCGCTGGAGTCCTTATCCAAGAGGATGACCATGGTGTTGAGAATGTGATCTACTATGTCAGCAAGAACCTTGTGGGACCCCCTGTCTCATACTCCTATGACGAGAAATTAGCGCTGGCTGTCGTGTTCTCAGTCCAAAAACTTCGTCATTATATCCTCCTGCGCTCCACCAAGGTTGTGACAAATTCCAACCCTATGGCCTTCCTATTGAGTCGTCGTCTACTTACTGGGAAGTACGCTCGTTGGGTCGTTATTCTTCAGGAATTCGATCTTGAATTTGTCACCCCAAAAAGTAAGAAAGGCTTAGCCCTCGCTGAGCTTATTTCTGAATTACCTACCGGATCGCAAGACCCTCCCGTTAATGACGATTTCTCTGATGAACATCTGTTTGCCATTACTTCCGATGACCCGTGGTATGGCGATATTCTTACTTATTTTCGAACCCAAAAGTTCGCCCTCCACCTTGACCGTGAGGCTCGTCGACGGATCCGACACCAAGCCCCCTGATACCTTCTTATTGGTGACGACCTCTATCGTCGCGGGGTTGATACGGTCCTTCGTCGTTGCCTCACGCACGCTGAAGCTGAGCAGGTCCTTAATGCCTGCCATAGCGGCGCTTGCGGTGGCCACCTCTCCGGTCTCGCTACTGCCCAAAAAATAATGCGCGCCGGGTATTTCTGGCCTTCCCTCTTCAGTGATTGCATTGAGGCAGTCAAACACTGTCCCAATTGCCAACATTTCACCCCTAAGGCGCGAGCTCCTCCAACTCCCCTCCATCCCGTCATCTCAACCGGCCCCTTCTGTAAATGGGCCATAAACTTTATGGAGTGTCGCCCGCCATCCGCTGGTAACCACAAGTATATCATCGTGGCGGTCGACTATTTCACCAAATGGGCCGAGGCCATGCCAACGTTCAACAACACGGCAGCTACCGCGGCCCTCTTTTTCTGTAACCATGTTATAGCTCGCTTCGGGGTCCCCAAGCAACTGGTCTCTGATCATGGCAGACATTTCGAAGATGAGATATGGCGTGAGCTATCCTCACTGTTGGGTTTTGAGCACCAATATTCCTCCTCCTATTACCCCCAAGGTAATGGCCAAGTCGAAGCAGTCAACAAAACCCTCAAGACCATGCTTCAACGCACGGTGAATAAGCACAAAACCAGCGGCATCTCATGGGTTTTCTGCCTTATGGGCCTATCGAACCTCGATGAAAGCGCCACAGGGTTCACCGTAGTTTCCACCTCGTGTTTGGAGAGGGACGGTTTACCAATCGAAGTGTGAAATTCCTTCTGCAACTAGCGTCGAACTTCTCCACGACACCCAACCTCTAGAACAACGACTTATCATGCTTGAGCGTGCCTGCGAAGACCGCGTATTTCAGAGAGAGCCATGGAAGCGGCCAAAAAACGCACCAAAGCTCAATATGACCGAAAAGTCCAGCCTCGCACTTTTCATGAAGGCGACCTTGTTCTAGTCTATGACCAGGCCCATGATGTCCTGGGTCATGGGAAGTTTGACTCATTATTGCTAGGCCCTTACATCATTAGTAAGGATCTTGGCAAAGGGGCATACCTCTTAGAGGATTTTGAAGGTCATCCCCTTCCTAACCCTCGCAATGCACTCTATCTCAAGAAATATTACCCTTAGCATTTCCCCTCGAAAATGCATGTTTTATTTTCTTTTAGATAGCCAGCATCTGTTGTTTCATTTTTTCCTATTGCACCAGGACCCATTTCGTCCTCGCAAAGTTACCTCACATTCATTTAAAATCGAATTTCCTCACCTACAACTCTTGTACTGGGGGCACCATACTGCCCCCCCTACTCGTCCATGTTCGTGTCGATTTTCGTCATGAGTGCCCACCTTGTACTCATGCTTTCTTGGTCCCCCATTGGGGCCTTTATTGTGTGGCAGCACTATCATGTCGCCCTTGTTTAGAGCATCCAAGTTGAGTCATCATTGCATTCATGGAGTCTATCCCGCGGCCTTTTACACCCTACTATAGCCCTCCATTCTTTTTGCTTGGTTCCTCTGTTACGTAGAGCATATCATGACCTTGACCCACTTTGTCCCCCCTATCCCTTTCAATATTGTGTCGTCATTTGCCATGTCATTCATGCCCTTTATGCTCTAACAAGGGAAGTTGTCCTTCGCCACTCCATCCTTCCCATTTCCACCATCATCATTAGTAATCGATCCCGTAGTCACTCTATTGTTTTTCTCTCGTGCTTTAGTTAGGATCTCTCATTGCCTCACCTACGGCGGGCCTCCTTGTGCGACATCAACACATTTATTCCGGAAGCAGGGTCTAGAGAGCGGTGTACCTTGTAGTTCCGACTTCCACTTTTGTTCGGTGCCTCGGATCGGAGGCGAGAGGATCTCTCACTTCCCTTTGACTTGATTGCTTCTCCAGCTCCTTTCGGCATGATCGAGATTCGTATACTGGACAGTCCAGTGACCCAGCAGCAGCTCTTGATGATTCCCGGGCGTGTGTGAGATGTCTCAGCCCTCATGAGGGGGTGGCCCTGCAGGTAGCCCCCCACATGCCCGGATGACCTCTTCCTTTGCAGCCTTTGATGCCGCTCCAGATTTTGATGATTTTGGCCTTAGCCACTTGCAGCACCTCTCTGATTTGCATGTATCAGTCAGACTTTGTGAGCCCTTCCCCATTTACAGGGGGCATTTGGGTTGTATTTATCTCATGTACTCAGATGTTATTGTACTAGTCCTGGCTGTTATCCCAGGCACGGCATGTATGTGAGACTCATCATTGTATTTTTATCTGGCCCTTGATTATGCCAGCTGTACTCTATGGTTCGGTCCCTTGTTCACTGGACACACTATTCTTTTGTACTTTGTCACGGCGGGCATAGGTATGCCTCCCCCGCCGCCTTCAGCACAGGTACCCTCTCATAACGGAGACTTGTTGCACCTGCGAGTCTCGTCTCCTCAGGGTCTAGTCCTTCAGCACACTATCTACCTCATATTTCTCTCTCTGACATACCCTTTTGTTGTCTAGTGATTGTATTCTTACAACGTACTTCGGTCATACGATTTTCTCCTGACACTCGCACGCTGGGGGGCAATCTGTTACACCATTTTTTGGTCATCTAACCTTTCATCATTAGATGGACCCAAGTACACCATGTAAGACCAGTTTTACCCCAAGTAAAACTGCTTTCACTATGTTAAATAGGAAACCCCAAAAGGAATAATTAATTAAACCATAATTTAATTATTATTCCCAGTCATGTTTAACCCAAAAACAAAGAAATTAATGAGATAAACCCATAGTTATCTTCTTATTTTCTAGGAATAATTATTTAAATAATATTCCTTGTTAAATATGACCAAATCAACCACCATTAATCAAATAAATCATTATTTATTTGATTATATCCCAACCACTTCCTTAAAAAGATAAATAAATCATTTATTTATTTATTTTTCACTAATCAAAGGATTTGACCCAAGTCAAACACCCTTTCCCTCCAACAAATAATAATAAAATATTCCATAGAGGTGGATCTAGATTTGATTAACATTATTTTAATCATGCACCAGGATCTAGAATGACCCAATATTTTGTTATAAATAGGAGGGTTTTCCCCATCATTCTTCACCTTTTGTGGCCTATTAGATCACTCTGGATCTATACACTTGGTCTCATTTTCTACCATTTTGCTCCCATTGAGCTCTACTTTCTGCATTGGGTTTTCTACATCTACAAGAGAGAGAAAGCTTAGATCTGAAGTGCTGAGGACTACAAAGAACCCATCCCATTGAGGAGATCTGGATACACCTTCTTGTTTCCTCCCGGGTGCCCTGTAATATAAAAATTCATTCAAAAATCGTGTTCTTGTCTTGTCTGTTGGATGCATGGAGCAAACTCTTTACTTTACTGCTTAATGTCTTTCCATTTATAGATCTATTTGTTGCAGCATTTTAACTACTAATTGCAGATCTGAAGATGTTTCGCAGCCTCTATTGTTGTTAGGGCTATTAGTTATGCGTAGCTAAAGTGGTTCTTTTTCGTACACTTCGACAAAGAATTCATACTAACACCCATTTTCTCCAAAATTCTCCTTTAAACCTTGTATCTCCCTCATATTTGGTTTAAAAGCCCCCCTTTTTCCACCTATCGGAACCTTCATTTAGCCTGAAAATCCCTTTTGGAGGCCTAAAGTAGCCTTTTTACACTATGGAGGTATTAGACCCAAGGGCTTAAAATCCCCTAGCCCCTCATCCACATACGACCCGCGCTATGACCAAGCACATAAAGCCTCATCGCAATCGCAAAATTTTCTTCCTGAACTTCACTTTATCCTTTTTCCTGATGCGATAAGCACATTTCCCTCCAGACCCCTGGTCCCGCTTTCTCCCAGAGGACCATGCCTCGACACTTATTCTAGCCCATACCCATGGCATTAGCAAATTTCAATCCATCTGTCCCTTTCCTTTCCTTCCACGATACTCGATCTCCCGATGCGATCCCAGCCGTCCACCCAGCAAATCCGACGGCTCACGTTTAACCCGACCGCTATCCCACCATCCACTCCGTGACAAAAAGGTTACGTCACCTACCTGGCCCACGGCCCGTTCTGCTTGTGCACCTTGCTGCTTGTCACGCTCACTTCGCACCGTCAGATCTGGCACCCCAGATCCAACTGTCACCAATCCATATCGCATTTTTTTTTGCCCTTCCCCATCACCGCGCAACTCTTTTGTGAAATGGACGGTATTGAAAATCCACGTGTCGACCGTTCTATGGAATCACACTCCATTCAGCCCAAACCACTTACTACCTTTTTGCTATGCGATAACCACTAGTGGTTTTCTTAAACTATTTTCCCTCCTCTCATGCCATTCCACCAATTTGAACCTAGTTTTCACCCTCCGCCATGGTTTCGACCCTTTGGCCGCTGCATTCACCATCTCTGCACTGCTCCTTCACCATCCTAAGCCTCTATTTTAGTTATACCCGCACGCAGGTTTTATTAAATTGGTTTATCTTATGTTTTCAGGTTTAATGGTGATCGCTGTCAATTTCCCACTGTCACAGACAGGTGATAGAGAAGGTCCAGTGTAACGATCCTACAGCCTTAATCAATGCAAAGGGGATAGAGGGGGGATGAATTACGTGTCACGGCCCTATATCATGATCACTGGCTGAATGAACAAGCCCTCCAACACCAAAGCCACCTGTACAGTCAGCAGTGTAGAAGAAACAATAAAGAGTATCAGAAGGATTAAATTTTAAAGCATACTATTGAAGATCTGATGCTCAATATGAAGATTAAATGCAGATTATCAATGATCAAAGTAACAAAAGAGACTTATCAGCAGAGCGATTCTTTTCATAAGGTAGGAAAAACTCCCACAGTCTACCCCATTTCTTCATCGAGCCCCAAAATAGTTATTACTCTGACAGAAAATCCTAAAATGTCAGTACATCGGTTGCACAACATGAAAGACCAAAAATCCAGATTACCCACCTTACTTGTCATAGAGGATTAAACAGAGTACTATATCCAGAAAGTATTTCAAAGAAAATACCCTCATAGTTATTTTCAATCTGAGAAAGACTCGTAAGTCAGCTAAAGGGTACTAGCATTTAATGTAAAACCATTAAGCAAAGTGGGCATCTGAATACTTCTTCCCCTCTATTTTAATGAATCATTTAAGTCCTATCTACCGCTACTATCACTCATTCACCTATAAGAGCTCATCGAAAATACATTGTAAAGGGTTGTTGGTTGTTGGAAATTAACTTATTGTAAGTTGTTTATTGAGTTAGAGTTCCCTAAGTAGTTGTGAATAGGCTGGGAGATGATTTCTGGATTGTATCAAGCTATTGGACAAGAATGTATGTGACTGGTTTTGCTCTCCTAATATGACAAGCATGTTCATCGGATCCTGATCTAAGTCATTGGTGATGTGTCCCTTCTCTGTTATTGTTTTCTCTCTGTTTTACATTATGTTTCATTTTCTTGATAAGAAACAATAATTTTAGCTTAGGATATACTACTGCAAGTACCCTAATGCTTCCTGCACATTCTTATCTTTATGTTTTCTGCTATTTGAGTATCTCATAACAAATTCAATATAATTTAACCAGTTGAAGAGTTGGTTTGTCCATGCTTACTGATGTATGAATTTAGAGTTTTTTTCTTAGATGTTCTTGTTTGGTTCAGCTGAAAGAATCGGGAAAGAGGGAGATTTAGTGTTAGCCCTATCCCCTAAACCCCTTTCCAACAGTTAGCTTTTCTAAGATCCCTTTGAGTTGAATGTCAAAAGCAGAGAAGGTTAAAACTATTTATCTAATCTTAGGCTTCACTCTGTGTTGGAACTTATGTGTTTTCTACTGTCTGAAAGTAGTCAGGAGGATTGTTGGATTGTTGTCTTTGGAGTTAACCTCATCAGGAGTATTGATCTTAGAGGTATAAGGTGTGCCTTGTCCCTTGACTTGCTCCGAAGTTGCCATCTTGGAAGGGTTCCCTTGTTATTCACATCCACTTCCTTATTGTTTCATGCCATAAAATCCTCTTAAGAGACCCTCTGATCTAGATGACTAGCCCTTTGAAAGCCTTCGATATTTGGATTGCAAGTAAACCCTTTTATGACTCCATTGCCCAATGAACTTGTATTCTCTTTGATTTATTCTCCCATTGTTGAAAATCATTCACTACTCATTCCTTTACCTTACACTAAACCCTTCTGTCAATGTTTCCCAACCAAACAAACAAAACAAAAACCCTTGTGCTCTATAACTAGCCTAATATCTTAAATTGAACTCTAAAGATATATTATTCTTTACCTTTTATAGAGAAATCCCTCTCTAGATCCAGGAGGGCTAGATCCTGAGATTCCAAAGAAGTTCTGATGTTGCCTGGGCATTTGGTATGCCAGTATGCCAAATCACTAGGACCACAACATAATGACGACTCCGCTAGGGAACATATTCTGAATAAACTGCTATTTTAGACATCCTTAAGAACTTAGAAAACTCACAAGCCTTATACTGATAGTTAATTACTGTGGTGGACAGTAAATCATCTTGAATATTTGAAATCATCCACCTGGCGACTCCACATCTCCTAAAAGATCAAAAGACTCCACTGGTGATTAGTAGGCCTACTGATTATTCTTGGTTTCACAAAGACTCCACTGGGAAGCCCACACTACCATAAGAAAATTATTCACACCCATGATTAGGAAACTCTGAGGATTAAGTTTCTTTGTTAAAGACTAGTTTGCCTCTTAAATATTGTTATATCTGGCTAACTTTCTTCTTTTTTGGATCTAAAACTTAACATAATGGCTTCAAGAAGAATCCATACTAGAGCTTATCCTGATCCAAATCATCCTGAAATAGTTGATAATCCAGAAACAATTCTTTGGAAATCTCTTACATCTAGGGATCCAACTATCATCAGGTCCATTCATAGAGCTATTTCAGTGCCTGAAAACCTTACAGCTCTATCAGATACTCAAGTTGACTTAGATTTACCAAGTAATTTACCAAGAGCTAAGTCATTTAGTGGTATAGACCAGCAAGACTTTGAGCCTCCAAGCTCACCACCACATAGTGGTTAATACATTAGTAGCAGAGAAACCCCTCCATCAACACCTCCTAATATCCATCTCATTCATAACTTGGTTCTCTCTCACCCTAAATCTGCTCGACAGTCTGTTGTTGGTCCAAGCAGTTCTGCCATCCATATACCTGTTGCTGAAGCCACTCCTTTACTCCCACAAAACATTATCATGGCAGCATGGTATGATCCCTTAGTGATACTCACAGCCACTGATTATTTCACTAAATGGATAGAGGCTATCCCTTCTAGGAATGCCACAGACTTAGTTATCATAAAATTCCTTGAAGACCATATCCTATCTAGATTTGGCTGCCCTAAGAAAATTATCACTGACAATGCTGCTGCATTTGGTTCCAAAAAGATGATTGATTTTTAACACAGGTATCATATTTTACTTGGTCATTCCACTACTTATTACCCTCAAGGTAATGGGCTAGCAGAATCATCAAATAAAAGTTTGGTGAACATCATCAAGAAGCTGCTAGAAGATAATAAAAAGTCATGGCATAATAAGCTAGTGCATGCTTTATGGGCAGACCGATTGACAAAAAAGAAATCCATTGGAATGTCTCCCTATCAGCTAGTTTATGGAGCAGATGTAGTTTTCCCTACCATTTTAGGAGTACCATTGATAAAATTTGTCCAAGAAATACAGTCAGAGGAAGATAGCATGTTGAGGAGGATCAATCAGACCATACATCTCCGGAAAACAAGGGAAGAAGTCTACAACAGAGCTCAGAAAGTACAAGAGAATATCAAAAAGTTGTTTGATAAAAGGACAAAGTCCTGTGATTTCAAAATTGGAGATAAGGTACTCAAATGGGACTCTAGGAGGGAAGATAAGGGTAAGCATGGCAAGTTTGACAATCGATGGCAAGGCCCTTACGTCATTAATTCTGCCATTGGTCCCAATGCATTTTTGCTACAAGAAATGGATGGTACAGATTTGTTTGGGGGTCATGTCAATGGTAGGATGCTCAAGCATTATTTTTTCTAAACTTAGTTTAAATTTTTCACTCCCATTGTAAATACCATTTCTTTATGTTTGAAAAGAAAAGATAAAAAATACACAAAAAATAGAAAGAGAAAGGTTCAGACAAGCTCAAATCTTGAACCTATGGATTTCTAAAAAGAATGGCTCAAACTAGATCAAAACCTGAGCCAGATAAAAGGAAGAGAACTGGTTCTAACATGCTCAAAACTTGAACTAGCCAAGAAAAAGAAAACAAATCTAACAAGATCAAAACAAGAGCTGAAATGAGGAAGAAAGGTGACTCTAAAAAGCTCAAAATCTGAGTCACAACAAGAAGGAAGAATGTTTTTAAATTTCAGATCTTTAGCCTTCAAAATTTTGGTTTTTAAGTTCTGCAAGTTTCCGTTCATGTGAATCTTGTCTTTACACCATGGACCCACAGCAAATCAAACAGTCTAATCCTGGTTTGGCTGTGTTTTCAATTTTTGTTTTAGAATATAGAGAAATAAAATATGATAGACTATCTAATCCTGGCAGATATTAGTTTAGGTAGAGAAGCTATGAGTCCAACTGTTTAATCTGGTCTCATGGAGGATTAAGGTTAGACTTAGATTAGTTTCCTACTTTCAATAAAAAATGATAATGAGAAAGGTCTACAAGTCTAAGTGCACCTTGAAGAAAAAAATGTTAGAACAGTAGGATGGGTAGGTAGTTGTTGGGGAAAGTATTGCTACTGATATAATTCTCATCAGGTTTGTAACAGCTGAATCAGAGAAAGAAAAAGAGGGTCAAGTGCAAGGCTCTGGCCTACTTCCAAAGATTTTATCTGAGATTCTTGACACCTTCAAGAAGATGCCATCCCCATGTGGAGCCACTGTTAGCCACCGATAATAATTTGAAAAATAAAAAAGGTGGCTAAATAGGTGACCAAGCCTTCAAGTAAACCTTTTCTTTGAAAATCTATCATTCTTGAAGTCTCAGATATCTTTTATCCTTTAGAAATCTTCACTGCTATTTTCCCCGAAAGTGTTCAAAACTTGCTATTCTACTACGAAGGGAACTGTTTTAAAGGGCCTCCATCTTCACAATTTAATCCTCTAAACTACCCTCCATATTCCTCATTCTCCCTTATGATTTACCCTTCAAAGCCCATTTTATCCAAAATTCCCCTTTAAACCTTGTATCTCCCTCATATTTGGTTTAAAAGCCCCCCTTTTTCCACCTATCGGAACCTTCATTCAGCCTGAAAATCCCTTTTGGAAACCTAAAGCAGCCTTTTTACACTATGGATGTGTTGGGAAAAATACTGAGAGGGGGGGTGAATCAATATTTAGAGCTAATTGACAAATTTTTAGTTCTCCTTTCTCTTAAAACCATATGTTACATTACTGCATCCAACTTGTATGTCCAGAGATCTTATCATGTCTTTACTTAGATTATTGCATCATTTATTCATCAGATAAGTAGCAAGCATGAATAGAAATAATTGTAAAAACAATCAAACATAAGCAACACATATGAACACCAGGATTTAAGGTGGAAGCCCAATTCGGGAGAAAACCACCGCTGCTGAAGTCTCTGTCTTCAATATTTTAGTACAAAGAAAACATATTACAATTTTTGTGTTGGCGCAGACTTATACCAGCACGCAGGCACCCACCTGCAGAAGGCTACAACCTTCTCTCATTTACCAGCCTCTCCTGGAAGGGAGCTACAACCCCCTAATCATAACATCATCTTCTATGTACAGAAGGCTTCAACCGTCTGATCCACTGCAAACCACCTTTCATCAATTTTCACACTGGTTCAAAGAGTTTCAATGCAACCCTTTATTCAATTATCAACAAAAATATTTTCCCAATTCTTCATAGTGCGACCACTGTAACCTATACATCAGAAGTAATCCAGACTTCAGAGAATATATGCATTCAACATCCCGCGTATCCTTCTGTGTATGTTAATCTTCAGAAACCCCAACTGTCATATGCACTTTCAATGTAGATGGCTCGCATATATATATATATATATATATATATATATATTCGTGTTGTTCTTGTATAGACCTGTAATAATAATATGTTTGCAGAGCAGACCAGATCTACAAAAACTTACCCGAATTCATATGTGTTCTTTTAGCAGACATGCGCCAGTTCTTCGTGACTTCGTCCGTCGTTTAAGACCAAAGGTTCATTCAGATTTTACTGTTAAGAACAGAATTCGCACATCCAGATATTCCTTCAGATATCTCCAAAGGTGATTCCTTTTCATCAACCTTCACACCACACCTTCTTCATAATTCTCATTACTTATATAGTTTTCACCCTTATTAAAAACCACGGGTCAAAACTATTTTAACCGCTAATGGTAATCTTTACAATATTTCCATTAGTTTGGCCCCTCAAGGTTTTTATATTTTTATTATTTTTTTCTTAATAAATTGTTTATCAATTTCGAAGAAATTGACAAACAAAAACAATATCCAATGCTTTCAAATAGATTAATATTTCAACAAAACTTTGACCCCTGGCCCACATATGCGCCCCTTTGTACCAAACTAAAATTCGCGTAGGTCCATTGCCCAATCACCATTGGATCGTGAGCCTCCAAGATCGACAGATATCGATTGGGAAACTTACACGAGAAATAACGCGCGATGGCACGTCGTACTCGTGTTATTCTTCGCGCATCTTGATTAAACTCCGGGCAAGTCCAACGCATGATCACAGTCTGATTGCCCCCTTTCAGATCAACGGCACAAAAGCAATTTCGCTGGTCGTCCTGGTATGGGCTTTAACACGCGAAGGCGCATTTTAAAGAGTGGTTTTGAAATTTTTCTTGGGACACGTGTTGAATACTGAATGGAATCGCTGCCAATTCGTAAATACCACCTATCATCCAAAGGCGGTGCGAAGAAACCCACGATTTCGCTCCAAACCGCCGTCACTATTCCTCTTGATCATGGTTCCGCCTTAGCACATGGTTCCGTCAGCCTTATTATTAAATGATTACAAATCCACTTCAATGGTCCTTTATATATTTGGTTTATTCATACTCCATGTTCTATTACACAGTCAACGCCAAGACTCGTAGACTAACCAATACCACTGCATCTTAGACCTTCCATACTAACACAAAGGCAGAGGCGTATAAATGCGAGCATTCGGGGGTTAATTTAATCAAAAACCAGTCACCGAGGTTCATATCATATATTCAACGAATATATATATAACTCCACTGTCGATCATATTAACATTTGTTCCTCGAACAACTTACAGAACCAGAGCACCATTAATCCCATCCATTATGCAGATTCACTTTACTGTGCCGTGATTGAAGTACATACAGTAGTTATATAAATTAACACAGGGATGGAGTACATAACTGTAGAGTCAAACATTCTCGCACATGCACAGGGACAGATTATCACCAAAACTCAATCATACATAGGATTTCCTTTATCTTCCAACATGATACATACATATTCCATATTTAATTCTGCTATAACCTCTTTGTCCCTGTTTCCTTGACTGATACTGCAGCTCTGTAGCTCAAACTATAGATGCATTCTCTCTGTTCTTCTCTGCTACATTTAGATGACAATTCCTTTGCCATCAATGACAATATTTCCAACAATCTCCCCCTTTGGAATTGATGGAAATATTCTTCTGCTGATTGTCTTATAGAAACCTTTTGTTGCTTTTCCTCCCCCTTTGACATCAGTGGCAAAGGGTTGACATTACCATGCTCCCCCTGAGATCATGCTGAATCTGCATAACATAGCAAGATGACTTATGAATGCCAACAACACATCCTTTTCATATGACCAACGCTCCCCCTTAGCCTGTGCCTTCAGAGATGCCCATCAACACTTCACAGCCAATTTAATCTTCTGTATTTAAGCAGATCTGATCCTCTACATGGCAGAGACTACTCCTAGCTTCTGTCTGAGATACTCGAATGCTTCCCTGGGTAGAGGTTTGGTAAATATGTCAGCAACTTGTTCTTTGGAAGAAACATACTCCAATTTCACCTTTTGTTCTAGCACTTGTTCATGTAAGAAGTGATATTTGATGGGAATGTGCTTGGTCTTGGAATGCATAACAGGATTCTTTGAGATACTGATGGCACTTGTATTATCACACATAATGGAGATAGGAGGTAAAAATTTAATTTGAAAGTCTTGTAGAGTTTGCATCATCCAGAGAAGTTGAGTGCAACATGATGCTGCAGCCACATATTCTGTTTCTGCTGTAGATAAGGCAATGGAGCTTTGCTTCTTGCTAAACCAAGATACCAACCTGGGCCCCATAAAGAATGCACCACCACTAGTGCTTTTCCGATCATCAACACTTCTAGCCCAATCTGCATCAGTGTATGCATGAAGAGTAAGATCAGCATTCTTTGGATACCATAGTCCAAAGTCTTGAGTTCCCTGTAGATATTTGAATATTCTTTTCACAGCCTGAAGATGAGACTCTTTTGGATTGGCTTGGAATTTTCCAACAATCCCAACTGCATGCATGATGTCTGGTCTTGTTCCAGTGAGATAAAGTAGACTTCCTATCATAGATCTGTATTCTGGTTGATTCACCGTGGGAGAATCATCACTAGAACTGAGATTACATCCGGTTATAATTGGTGTACTTACAGGTTTGCAATCTTCCATGCCATACTTCTTTAGGATTTTCTTAAGGTATTTTTCTTGTGATAAGAAAATGCCATATGTTTCTTGTTGCACTTGCAAACCAAGAAAGAATGTTAGTTCCCCAAGTAAAGACATTTCAAATTCGTGTTGCATATCAGAAGCAAATTTTTGACTCATAGATTCTTCATTACTTCCAAAAATGATATCATCAACATATACAACCACAATTAATAGTTTGTCATTTTCAGTTTTTGTGTATAATTTGCTATCTGCAGATCCTTTTGAGAATCCTTGTTGATGGAGATATTTGTCAAGATGATAGTACCATGCCCTTGGAGCTTTTTTGAGACCATATAGAGCTTTCTTAAGTCTACAAACAAGTTTTTTCATCATTTTCCAAAATGAAACCTTCTGGTTGTTCTATATAAACTTCTTCTTCTAGATCACCATTGAGAAAAGCAGATTTAACATCCATTTGATAAACTTTGATTTGTTGGAAGCTTGAAAAAGCAAGAAACATTCTTATGGCTTCAAGTCTAGCTAGAGGAGAAAAAGTTTCTTCAAAGTCTATACCTTCTTGTTGAGCATACCCCTTGCAGACAAGTCTAGCTTTATTTCTTATAACCTCCCCATTCTCATTTAACTTGTTTTTGAATATCCATTTGGTTCCAATGACATTTTTGTCATGAGGTCTTGGTACTAATTCCCAAGTGTGATTCTTTTCAATTTGATGAAGCTCTTCATTCATGGCTTGAATCCAACATTCATCTTTGCTAGCTTGATTGACATTGTGTGGTTCAATAGTGGATAGAAATGCCAGATAGCTAGAAGATCCCACAAGAGTCCTTCTTGTTTGTACACTTGATCCCTTTTCTCCCAAAATTTGAGATTCTGGATGATTCTTTTGAACATATCTAGATGGAGCCTTTTCAGACAAATCCTCTTCGGGTTCTTCACTGGGTTCACTGTTTGTATCATTACTATTTGATGTAGAAGGATATGTGTCATCATCATCTTCATATGTTGTTTTCTTTTCTTCTTTTGGAGCTGCAGGAGACTCATCAATAACAACATCAATACATTCAACAATCTTCTGAAGTCTTTTATTGTAACATTTATATGCCCTACTCCTAGAGGAGTAACCAAGAAATATTCCTTCATCTACTCTGGGTTCAAACTTGCCAAGTTTTTCATCATTATTCTTGATAAAGAATTTGCTCCCAAAAATTCTAAAATGATTTATAGTGGGAGGATTACCATACCAGAGTTCATATGGAGTTTTATCACTATTTACACGAACATGTGCTTTGTTGAGAATGTTGACTGCTGTATGTGCTGCTTCTCCCCAAAATGTGTCAAGTGTTCCGGAATCATCAAGCATAGCTCTAGCCATTTGTTGAACTGTTCTGTTCATCCTCTCTGCAATGCCATTCTGTTGTGGAGTGACTGCTACAGAAAACTGTCTTTTTATGCCATGTTCTTCACAAAATTCAAGGAATTCATTGGATATATTCTCCTCCTCTATCAGATCTGAGACACTTGATTTTTAGATCTAACTCATTCTCAACTAGTGCTTTGAAGATCTGAAATTTCTCAAATGCTTCATCTTTGTGTTTAAGCAGCCCAATCCAACACATTCTAGAGAAATCATCAATGAACAAGATATAGTATTCTTCACCACGTGGTGACTTTTTCCTCATAGGTCCACATATGTCGGCATGAATGAGTTCAAGAGGCTTGCTTGATGATCCTTCCTTGGCATTAAATTGTACTCTGGTTTGCTTGCCGAATTGGAAAGATTTTCATATGATATTTTCAGGTAGAGTAATATTGGGAAGATCACGAACAGCTTTAAGTCTGCTTGATTTGTTGATTTGAGAGAAGCTCAAATGCCCCAACCTTCTATGCCATAGCCAATTTTCTGAAGATTTACTCAAATAACATTGTTCTTTGCAGTTCTTCAATATATATAGGTTGTTTGGAGTTCTTTTCCCTTTGATAATTGCTTTACCTGTATCAAGATCACGTACCACACATTCTTTTGAACTAAAGACAACTTCAGTTCCTTGATCACACATTTGACTTACACTTAACAGATTATGTTTTAATCCATCCACATACATGACTTCATTAGCTTTCACCTTTTCTTTTAGAAAAACAGACCCTTTTCCCTTAATGACCGCAGGAGTATCATTCCCAAACGTAACATTTTTTTCTTTTTCTAGAGTACTATATGCAAGAAGTTTGTCTTTATCACTTGTCATGTGTCTTGAGCATCCACTATCAATGTACCATTGGTTTTCTTCATCTTCTGCAAATAACGCTATGCCACAGTTTTCAACCTGTAATTCCTTCTTTTTCCATACTTTGGAACTTGAAGGAACATGTTCTTTTGGCTGAATTTTGCTCCTGCATTCAGATTCTTCATGGCCAAAGTTATTGCAATAAGCACATTCAACTTCATTTTGAAGAGGAGAAAAGTTTTTATAAGTATTCTTCTTTGTTTCAATATCAATCCTTTTCTTTCTTGCTTCTCTTGTCATGATGGTTTTATATGCAACACATTGAACAGCTTTATGACCAAAATTGTGACATGAGAAACATTGTCCATTGAAGAAGAAATTTCTGTGATCATAAAATATTCTATATGAATTTATTTGTTGATTTGTGTTTCTTTGAAAGCCATTCCTGTTAGTGTTCTTTGAATTGAGATGATCATGTTTTACCTGTAAATATTCTTTATTCCCTTGTCGAGTGGCAGCATGTTGTAAACCAGCTGTAACTGCTTTTAGATAATTTGGAGCTGAAGCCTGGGAAGATTCTCCAATAAAACCAAGACCTGTCTTTATAAGAGGGGAATGTTGTACCTTGATAATCTCATCTAACGTTTCAAATCCTTTAGCAAATCTAATATTCAGAGTTTTTACTTTCTCAAGTTCTTTTCTTAGGCTTACTACTTCACACTCTAATTTCTCATTGTGTTTTTCCTTTTCTTCAAGCTGATTTTTCAGAGTCTCTATGGTTATTTTACTCTCTTCTAAGAAAATTTTGAGTTTATTGTTTTCATCAAGAAAATCACTGTCTTCTAGAGCATCCACAAAAGTATCCTTTTCTTCTCTAGAATCTTTTTCAAATGCCATGAGAATTCTAGGATCTTGTTCACATTCTTCCCCACTATCAGATAATCCATCACTATCTTCATGAGTATAGTAACTCTTTTTAGTGCTAAAACGATTCTTATTCCTTCTTGCAACTTCCTTCCCCTTTTTATGCGTTTCTTTATAAGGACACTTAGCTGCATAATGTCCAACTCTTCCACAATCAAAACATTTGAAAGGAAGCTTACCTCTGAACCGTCCTGTCCCAAGTTGAAGTTTCTTTACAAAGTTTATCTCTTCTTCTTCTAAGATATATCCTGATCCTTCTATTTTTTTTACTTCCTTCCCTTTTGTGGAAGTTCTAAAGACTGCTTCTTTGACTTTAGATGGTCCTCCTCTTCTCATTTCATATGCAGTTAGTATGCCATGAAGTTGCACCACAGTAAGATTTTGAAGATCCTGCTTTTCTTCAAGAGCAGAAACTTTTGACTCAAATTTTGTTGTTAGTGATCTTAAGACTTTCTCAACCAAGGTAGATTCGGTTATTGTTTCTCCCAGATTTCTCATACAATTTACAATATCATCAAGACGTAAAAAGAAATTGGCAATGCTCTCCTCATTATCCATTTTTAGATTTTCATATTGAATTCTGAGAGTTTGTAGTTTAGCACTTTTTACCTTTGCATCACCTTCATAACTTAGAATGATCTTGTCCCATATTGCCTTTGCTATATTCAGCTGCATGACTTTGACAAATTCTGATTCAGTTAGACTTCCTAATAGAGCATTGACAGCCTTTGCATTTGTTTCATAATTCTTTCTTTCCGTTGGATATGTTGGTACTGTAGCTGGATATTGATATCCTCCTTCAACAATTTCCCATACCTCTGCTCCTAGAGATTGAATATAAGATATCATCCTTGTTTTCCAGAAGATTAAATTGTTTCCGTTGAAGAGTGGAGGCCTGATAGATGTTGTTCCATCTTGATTGCTCATCTTGCTTGATCTTCCTTCTAGCGGTTAAGCCTTTTTAGAAGGACCTGCTTTGATACCAATTGTTGGGAAAAATATTGAGAGGGGGGGTGAATCAGTATTTAGAGCTAACTGACAAATTTTTAGTTCTCCTTTCTCTTAAAACCATATGTTACATTACTGCATCCAACTTGTATGTCCAGAGATCTTATCATGTCTTTACTTAGATTATTGCATCATTTATTAATTAGATAAGTAGCAAGCATGAATAGAAATAATTGTACAAACCATTAAACATAAGCAACACATATGAACACCAGGATTTAAGGTGGAAACCCATTTTGGGAGAAAACCACCGCTGCTGAAGTCTCTGTCTTCAATATTTTAGTACAAAGAAAACATATTACAATTTCTGTGCTGGTGCAGACTTATACCAGCATGCAGGCACCCACCTGCAGAAGGCTACAACCTTCTCTCATTTACCAGCCTCTCCTGGAAGGGAGCTACAACCCCCTGATCATAACATCAGCTTCTATGTATAGAAGGCTTCAACCGTCTGATCCACTGCAGACCACCTTTCATCAATTTTCACACTGGTTCAAACAGTTTCAATGCAACCCTTTATTCAATTATCAACAAACATATTTTCCCAATTCTTCATAGTGTGACCACTGTAACCTATACATTAGAAGTAATCCAGACTTCAGAGAATATATGCATTCAACATCCCGTGTATCCTTCTATGTATGTTAATCTTCAGAAACCCCAACTGTCATATGCACTTTCAATGTAGATGGCTCGCATATATATAGATATATATATATATTTTCGTGTTGTTCTTGTATAGACCTGTAATAATAATATGTTTGCAGAGTAGACCAGATCTACAAAAACTTACCCGAATTCATATGTGTTCTTTTAGCAGACATGTGCCAGTTCTTCGTGACTTCGTCCGTCGTTTAAGACCAAAGGTTCATTCATATTTTACCGTTAAGAACAGAATTCGCGCATCCAGATATTCCTTCAGATATCTCCAAGGGTGATTCCTTTTCATCAACCTTCACACCACACCTTCTTCATAATTATCATTACTTATATAGTTTTCGCCCTTATTAAAAACCACGGGTCAAAACTATTTTAACCACTAATGGTAATCTTTACAATATTTCTATTAGTTTGGCCCCTCGGGGTTTTTATATTTTTATTATTTTTTTCTTAATAAATTGTTTATCAATTTTGAAGAAATTGACAAACAAAAACAATATCCAATGCTTTCAAATAGATTAATATTTCAACAAAACTTTGAACCCTGGCCCACATATGTGCCCCTCCGTACCAAACTAAACTTCGTGCAAGTCCATTGCCCGATCACCATTGGATCGTGAGCCTCCAAGATCGATGGATATCACTTTGGAAACTTACACGAGCAATAACGCGCGATGGCACGTCATACTCGTGTTATTCTTCACGCATCTTGATTAAACTCCGAGCAAGTCCGACGCATGATCACCGTCCGATTGCCCCCTTTCAGATCGACGGCACAAAAGCAATTTCGCTGGCTCTCCTGGTACAAGCTTTAACGCGCGAAGGCGCATTTTAAAGGGTGGTTTTGAAATTTTTCTTGGGACACATGTTGAATACTGAATGGAATTGCTACCAATTCATAAATACCACCTATCATCCAAAGGTGGTGCGAAGAAACCCATGGTTTCGCTCCAAACCGCGGTCACTGTTCCTTTTGATCATGGTTTCGCCTTAGCACATGGTTCCTTCAGCCTTATTATTAAACGATTACAACTCCACTTCAATGCTCCTTTATATATTCGGTTTATTCATACTCCAGGTTCTATTACAGAGTCAACACCGAGACTCGTAGACTAACCAATACCACTGCATCTTTAGACCTTCCATACTAACACAGAGACAGAGGCGTATAACTGCGAGCATTCGGGGGTTAATTTAATCAAAAACCAGTCACCGAGGTTCATATCATATATTCAACGAATATATATATATAACTCCACTGTCAATCGTATTAACATTTGTTCCTCGAACAACTTACAGAACCAGAGCACCATTAATCCCATCAATTATGCATATTCAATTTACTGTGCCGTGACTGAAGTACATACAGTAGTTATATAAATTAACACAGGGACGGAGTACATAACTGTAGAGTCAAACATTCTCGCACATGCATAGAGACAGAGTATCACCAAAACTCAATCATACACAAGATTTCCTTTATCTTCCAATAGGATACATACATATTCCATCTTCAATTCTGCTATAACCTCTTTGTCCCTGTTTCCTTGACTGATACTGCAGCTCTGTAGCTCAAACTGTAGATGCATTCTTTCTGTTCTTCTCTGCTACATTTAGATGACAATTCCTTTGCCATCAATGACAATATTTCCAACATGAGGTATTAGCCCCAAGGGCTTAAAATCCCCTAGCCCCTCCTTCACATACGATCCGCGCTATGACCAAGCGCATAAAGCCTCATCGCAATCGCAAACTTTTCTTCCCGAACTTCCCTTTATCCTTTTTCTCGATGCGATAAGCACTTTTCCCTCCAGACCCCTGGTCTTACTTGCTCCCACAGGACCATGCCCCGGCACTTATTCCAGCCCATACCCATCGCATCAGCAAATTTCAATCCATCGGTCCCTTTCCTTTCCTTCCACAATACCCGATCTCCCAATGCGATCCTAGCCGTCTACCCAACAAATCTGACGGCTCACGTTTAACCCGACCACTATCCCACCGTCCGCTCCACGACAAAAGGGTTACATCACCTTCCTGGCCCAAGGCTCGCTCCACCCGTGCACCTTGCCGCTTGTTGCACTCACTCCGCACCGTCAGATCTGGCACCTCGGATCCAATGGTCGTCGATCCATATCGCATTTTTTTTGCCCCTCCCCAGCATCGTGCAACTCTTTTGCGAAATGGGTAGTATTGAAAATCCACGTATCAACCATTCTATGGAATCGCACTCCATTCGGCCCAAACCACTTACTACCTTTTTACTATGCGATAACCACCAGTGGTTTTCTTATACCATTATCCCTCCTCTCGCGCCATTCCACCAATTTGAACCTGGTTTTCGCCCTCCGCCATGGTTTCGACCCTTTGGCCGCTGCATTCACCATCTCCGCACTACTCCTTTGCCATCTCAAACCTCTGTTGTGGTTATACCCCGCATGCAGGTTTTATTAAATTGGTTTATCTTATGTTTGCAGGTTTAATGGTGATCGCTGTCAGTTTCCCATAGTCACAGACAGGTGACAGAGAAGGTCTAGGGTGATGATCCTGCGGCCTGAATCAATGCAAAGGGGACATAGGGGGGATGAATTACATGTCTCGGCCCTGTATCATGATCACTAGCCAAACGAACAAGCCCTCCAACACCAAAGCCACCTGTACAGTCAGCAGTGTAGAAGAAACAACAAAGAGTATTAGAAGGATTAAATTTTAATGCATACTATTGAAGATCTAACGCTCAATCTGAAGATTAAATGCAGATTATCAGTGATCAAAGTAACAAAGGAGACTTATCAGCAGAGCGATTCTTTTCCTAAGGCATTAAAAACTCCCACAGTCTACCCCATTTCTTCATCGAGCCCCAGAATAGTTATTACTCTGACAGAAAATCCTAGAATGTCAATACATCGGTTGCACAGCATGGAAGACCCAAAAGCCAGATTACCCACCTTACTTGTCACAGAGGATTAAACAGAGTACTATAGCCAGAAAGTATTTCAAAGAGCATACCCTCATAGTTATTTTCAATCTGACAAAGACTCCTAAGTCAGTTAAAGGGTAACAACATTTAATGTAAAACCATTAAGCAGAGTGGGCATCCGAATACTTCTTCCCCTCTATTTTAATGAATCATTTAAGTCATATCTACCACTACTATCACTCATTCACCTATAAGAGCTCATTGAAAATACATTCTAAAGGGTTTTTGGTTGTTGGAAATTAACTGATTGTAAGTTGTTCATTGATTTAGATTTCCCTGAGTAGTTGTAAATAGGCTGGGAGGTGATTTCTGGATTGTATCAAGCTATTGGACAAGAATGTATGTGACTGGTTTTGCTCTCCTAATATGACAAGCATGCTCATCGGATCCTGAAGTCATTGGTGATGTGTCCCTTCTCTGTTATTGTTTTCTCTCTGTGTTACATTATGTTTCATTTTCTTTGATAAGAAACAGTAATTTTAGCTTATGATATACTACTGCAAGTACCCTAATGCTTCCTGCACATTCTTATCTTTATGTTTTCTGCTATTTGTGTATCTTAGAAAAAATTAAATATAATTTAACCAGTTAAAGAGTTGGTTTGCCCATGCTTACTGATGTATGAATTTAGAGTTTGTTTCTTAGATGTTCTTGTTTGGTTCAGCTGAAAGATTCGGGAAATAGGGAGATTTAGTGTTAGCCCTGTCCCCTAAACCCCTTTCCAACAGTTAGCTTTTCTAAGATCCCTTTGAGTTGAATGTCAAAAGCAGAAAAGGTTAAAATTCTTTCTCTGATCTTAGGCTTCACTCTGTGTTGGAACTTAAGTGTTTTCTACTATCTGAAAGTAGTGAAGAGGACTACTGGATTGTTGTCTTTGGAGTTAGCCTTATCGGGAGTATTGATCATAGAGGTATAAGGTGTGCCCTGTCCCTTGACTTGCTCCGAAGTTGCCATCTTGGAAGGCTTCCCTTGTTATTCACATCCACTTCCTTATTGTTTCATGCCATACAATCCTCTTAAGAGACCCTCTGATCTAGATGACTAGCCCTTTGAAAGCCTTGGATATTTGGATTACAAGTAAACCCTTTTATGACTCCATTGCCCAATGAACTTGTATTCTCTTTGAGTTATTCTCCCATTGCTGAAAATCCTTCACTACTCATTCATTTACCTTACACTAAACCCTTCTATCAATGTTTCCCAACCAAAAAAACAAAACAAAAAGCCTTGTGCTCTATAACTATCCTAATACCTTAAATTAAACTCTAAATATATATTATTCTTTACCTATTATAGAGAGATCCCTCTCTGGATCCAAGAGGGCTAGATCGTGAGATCCCAAAGTGGTTCTAATGTTTCCTGGCCATTTGGTATGCCAGTATGCCAAATCACTAGGACAACAACACCTGGCACATATAAAACATCTGACACCTTCAAGGGAGGTTTGGGTTCCCTATCAAATGTCAATGTCCCCACACCGACTGCTTTAACAACTCTATCATCACCGAGTACTACCTCTATATCAGTGCCACTCTCTGAAAGCTCTGAGAAGTACTCACAGACTCTTTTCATAGGAGGTGAAGCCCCAGTGTCCACATACCAGATACCCGAATATGCTCCGCTAGTCGAGGGAAATGCATGCCCCCTCTTAACCTCTGTGGCAGGTGATCCTGCACTAGTGGACTCACAAGCACTGAACCGAAAATCTCAGTCTAATCTATCTGAAAAGTCCTCAATCTATACTTATGTTGCCATGGTCTTGTTCTTCCCCTTCTTCTTCTTCTCTGGACACACAACTGCATATTGTCCCATCTTCTGACAATTCCAGCACTTCACCTTGTTATAGTCCTTCTGTGTGTTACCCTGTTTACCTTTACCTTTGCCTTTGCCCCCACCACTGCTTGTGGAAGCTTACTTCTTTCCCTTGCCTCTCTTGCCTCCTACCAACAGTGCTACGTCCTCATCTTGCTCAACTAGCTTGGCTGCCCCAAGCTAACCCTTCTTGATTTCTATCTGAATGTAATCATCCCAAAACTTCTCCCATGTGGGAAGGGTCTCACATGCACAAACCCCATCAGCAAAGTTCATCCATGAACTGGTGATGCCATTCACTGCAATCTGCACCAACTCAGTGGATAGAATGAGATCTCCAAATTTTTCCAAATCATCTCTCACATTAGTAGTATTTGTGAGATATCCAGCTGCACTATCAGTCTTACCCATCTTAATGGTCTTCAGCTTCTCCCTTAGGACCATTTTCCTGTTCTCATTGGTACTCTGGTAGGTATTGGTCAATACTGTCCACATGTCATGAGAATTTCTCTTTCCTCTCATGTGAGGAATGCAATGGTCTTTGATTCCGTCTAGAATCAATCTCTTACCCTTGTTATTATTTTTATTATATGCTGCCAACTGAACAGCATCAGTAGGCACAACAACAGGGTGTTGTGTGGTATGCACCATGACATCCCGGACTTCTACCTCCTCAAAGATACTCTGCATTCTCTCCTTCCAAACGTTGTAGTTACTATGCCCATCCAACCTATCCTCCACCCTCAATCTCAATGACATCCTTGCTGTCCTAAAAACTGAAAATAGCACTGCTGTAGTAAAGATAAAATTTCTGTGTGAAAAATCAGCTTGCTGGAATTTTCTGAGTGAAGAAATACCAACCTGTAATTTTTCTCTTTGCTATCCCAAACTGCACTTTCAGCACCCAAGCTCTGATACCATGTAGAATTTTCTATTTTCCCACCCCGGTTTTCAGTTTCACCTTATTTCTCCAATTAGTTAAATTCCCTTTCCCATAACCTTACATTAAACAAGCTGGAAAATAAATATTTTCTGAAAACACAAATTCTGGAAACTTTTCACAGTGCTGGAAATTGCAGAAATAAAAATCAGCAGACTAAAATAGCCACACAAAACATTTTAACACAGTGATTTTTTGTCAACATGACCCTGGAAAAACGCCCTACAACTCTTGGGGAAAACCAGTTCAAAAGCTTCTCTTTATTTTCTGAATATTGCTTTTATAGTGATGCAGAAATTTACACAGCAAAACAATTACAGCAACTTCGAAACAGAACTTATCTCAAAAACCGTGCCAAACTCCACCTCGATTTTCGTGCCCACAAAATATAAAAATTACAATATAAATTACAGCCTTCAAAACTATACGAACAACCTTGAAAACAGTGTCGGAATGGTTGTACAGCCTCCCTTGAAATCTACAGTTTTCTCTCCTCGAAATTCATGCCCACTTGCCTCAAACTTTGTGCTCTGCCCTGCTGTATGGATTTGCTGAAAGTTAGTGCTGTTGCCCTCCTTCTTCTCACTGCTCAGAAAATTCTCTTCAGCTTTCTCCTTCTCCTTCTCTCAATCTGCTCATGAAAGAATTAATGAATGAATGACCTTTTCTCTCCTTTTCGTCCTTTGTCTCCTTTAATAGAACTCTAAGTGACTTTTGGGTTATACCCAAATCCAATGGCTGAAATAGCTTTAGATCTAGGGCTGAGATTAAACGCTTTTTTAAATCTCACTTTCTATTTTTTAATTCACCCCACTTTAATAAAGACCCACTTAGTCATTTATTTATAAAGTCACTTTTCCTTTCTAATTTTACATTAACTTTATTAAAGTCACTTTTAAATTAGATTTGACTTTATAGCTTTATAAAGTCACTTTAGGAGAAAAAATTAAATTCTTTTGGACACTTTTCCCTAGGCCAAAGATCAAATCCTTAGGGTACCACCTGTCCTCCGGTAACCAAATTTCAACATCCCATGGATAATCTGGCTCCGTCATGGCTTTTAGGATGTCCTCATCTGAATGAAATAGGGATCCTAAGGGGAATTGATCATGCGCAAGGTTGTGCTGAAGGAGTTCAATGCACACGGAGCTAGTTGAGAGACACGAGAAGTATGCCATCGTCGATGTGGTGGAACCAAACGCGGTCGATAGAGTGTAGATAGATTGGGTTTGCACTGTCATAGGTACAGCTACTCTCGTAGTTTTAGCTGACTCGACACCTATGGTAGATGAGCAGATAGCTCGAGTCATAGTTCTGAAACATGATGATATGAATCATATATGGTGTATCATGTCTGTTAGCAACCTATAATATAGGGGTCATAATTTTGACTTGACTGTTGATAATCTTGTAAATATGTACATTCTTTGCCTTCTGCAAGTTGTATTCACATATTTTGTAAAAAAATCAAAAAAATCAAAAAGAGGGAAAAAAGTCCTAAAAGAATAATCAAAGGACTTTAAAAAATAAAAATACAGGACCCCAAAAGAAAAATGGATAAAAATGAAAGTGTCCAAACATAAATGCCACTACTTTTTACTTTTTGACTATGGCAGAGTGTCAATAAATGCCATAGTCCATGATGAGTTAAACAGTTTAATCTTAACTTATAATTTTTCAATTTCACTTGTTGTAGATAAAGAATAATGAGTTGTCATACAGTTTAATCATGACAATTAAGTAGTTAGGTAGAGAAATAAGTGAATCCAACAGTTTAATCTGGATTCATGGATGAAATAAGTGTAGAATTAGATAGTTTTACTTGCTTTCAGAAAGAATAAATGCTGTGAAGGTTGTTAGCTTAAATGCACCTTACTACAAAGGAAGAAAAAATGTTAGCATGGTAAGCTGGGTAGGTAGAAGAAGGTGAAAAGTCTCACTGTAAATATCACTCATCATGGACTAACAAATAACTAACTTCCCCTTCCCATAGTCATTAAACATTCTAAACTGTCAGTCAGAAAGGTTCAAGGCATTTCCTTGACTTTTGTTGGGACCAGACCCAAGGCTCTATAACTGATCAGTTGAAAGTGTAAAATTCCTATATTAATCCCTAAAATCACATCATTACTCCATTTCATGCATTCATCCCCTTGAATAATCCTAAGTAAAACCTCATTTTTACTTAAAGACACTATAATTCCCATTTGACTAATTTCCATCATCACATGAGAAATATTAAACCCTCAAAATTACATTATATCTTAAGTTAAAGTGATAAGATTAATGCAAATTATCTTTTAAACTTCACTTTACTTGGTTATGTTTATGTATTTTGAGTATACCTTGTCCTATTTTCATATTAACTTTAACTTGTATATTAACTCCCTATAGAAATAACCTTTTCCTATAATACATAACTCCTTTTTATATAATATCCCCAAAAACCCATGTATTATAGCTTTAGCCAAACTATTTAATCCCCACATGTTCAAATAAAAACCCACTTTATACCCCCTTTGGCTAAAATATATCTTTATATTAATCCCGCCCCCTATGGTAATTAGATTACTTTGATTTAATTACCATATAATAGAAATACATTGAAAAAACAGTTAAAACATGTTTTATTACGTCTTTTAAAACAAAAATAACAAAGTTTTGTTTAACCCAAACTTCAAAGTAACCCTTCCCTTGTGTATTTTTCCTTCCATGACTCCCTTTACCCAAGGTTAAAACTATAACCCTTTGCTAAAATCCCCAATACACACCCCCCTAACTGCAAGTCTTAACCTTGGTTAAATCCCAATTTAAAACATTTCCCGATCACTTTTCCATTAAAAAAATCTATTTTTTGTATAAAACTTAACCAAATCCCTTTCATTATCACGTTGAATGTTAGCCCTGTGATCCCCAATATCCATTTGATCCGACGGACCAAACAGAACGTGATATTCAACACTTTCCCCGCACCTTTCCATTAAATCCCGACCATTCACTCATCAAAGCCAGATCCAACGGTGACATTTCATTTTCGCGCGATGAAAATAATCGATCAAAGTTTTGGAAAAGTCACATGATATGGGTTGTTTTACGAAACCACCCATTGTCGACATGTCACAATTCGATTGAATTGCGTTTGAAAATTGAATTACCACTTACAACTTTAAAGTCGCGTGAATACCACCTAGTCATATACAAAACCGCTTTTGTCCTACCTGCAATTAATACATTTAAACCATGATTCGACCTTTGGTTTAATGCATTAAATCTTATGGTTTTCTATTTTTTTCACTTATTCATGCCTGTAAGCCTGTGTAAACCTTTGCTGAGCCTTTTTCGCCATTTTCGAGCCTACTATTAAACCAGTAACCATTTAAACGACCTTTTTTCTCTACAAATCATTCCCGAGATGGCTCCACGACCTTTGCTAGCCCAATTGCAATAGAACTAAGGATTGTTGTAGACCTGCAACTCCTTCGACCGCAAATATACCTTTAAACAGGTATTTTTCACCATTTCCGACCTCCAACATACTTCAATTTCAATGGAAAAATAATAATTTAGACTGCCATTCCTTTTAAAAGCTTGAATTATCCATACAAAAGTATAAAATCGCTAAAATACAGGGGAAACCCTATCAAATTTTCCCCAGAATCCCTCATTTCCATTTTGCAAGTTTTATCCATTCCCTGATCATTTTTCATTGCTGAAATCGATCAAAATCATCCTCTGAGTATTAAAAATCCTTTTTTCCATCCAGAACCCTGCTTAGAATCCTATTTCACCAGAAAAATCCTTCAAAAGCCCCTTGTTTCCAAAAGAAGAACTTAGCAAATAGTCTAAGCTTGCTCTGTTCAGTTAAAAATGACTAAGAAACAAGTAAACCCCAGGCAAAAGGAGATCCTCCAGCATAAAAGCTAAAATGACGAACTAAGCCAACTATCTTTGAAAATTACTGCACAACTCCAAGAAATGGAAAAACAAACTCAAGCATTAATGAATAAGAATGAAGCCTTGAAGAAAGCTAAAGAGGTTATTCCAACAGTCATTCCCATTGTAAGCACTGCTGTGCCATCAATGTTTTCAGAACATCTTGAACCACAAGAGAAATTGGTAACTATAGTATCAATGTCATCCAAAGATGTTTCTGCTGTTGATTCTTCAAATACATAGGTACAGACAAGTATAGAGCAATGAAATCATTGAGAAAAACATATTTTTACCTTAGGGTGAAAATTAGCGGTCAAAGTGTATCAGATGAAAAAGAGTATCAGGGAATGCAAATTATACTGCTGGTTATTTTTTAAAGTACAACAGTAAAACAGTGAAAATCAAAGATAAAGAGTATCAGTGGATAAAGTGTATCAGGTAAAAGTCAAAGTGAAAGGTCAAAACAAAGTTACAAAAGTAGTCAAAGGTAAATAGTGAAAGTAAATACAGAGGTAGTAAAATGGTATAAAGAGATTAAAATACTTTCACCAACAATGAAGTTTATCTAAAGTGAAAGTAAAACAATTAAAAGAACAAAAAGGTGAAAAAATGAAAACACAACAAGAAGGAATATTTTTGCAGAAATCCATGTTTAAGTCATTATTTTGCAGAAACTATTGTGACCAATCCAAGATGAATTTTGTAAAACTGAAGGAGGTTTATGTTCCTAAGATGTTAAACTAAAAAAACCTCTCTCACGTTTCTAACAGCCAGTATGGATTAGAAAATATTAAACAATATTGAAAAGCACTTTTTGCAGAAAATGTCTGTTAAGTACTCATTTTGTAGAAACGATTGTGGAAAATAAGAAGTACATTTTACAAAAATGAAGGAGGTTTTTGTTTCTAAAGGTCCCATATACAAAAACCTATCTCACTTTTCTCACAGGTGTTACAGAACAAGCGATAGATGCAAATCCTTACAGCCTATTTTTCAGGCTCTGTAAAACTCTGTTTTACACATATTTTTGCAGAGCCTATTGTGCACATCTGGAGAGGAATTTTAGGAAACTGAAAGAGTTTTATCTCACCAATATATTTCTCTACAATAATCTCTTTCACCTTTTACATATCTATTATGGATTTAGAAATAAAAAGATATCATTTGACCCCAAGTTTGCAGAATTGTTGGAGCAGAATTGCATAAAGAAAGGAAGCAGTTAGTGACTTGGATGCCTCATCATCAACTAAGAGTTGAATCAAATTCGAATTCTCTTTTTTTTCATCACCTATCCATAAAAAATAGTGCCAAATAGATGCATTATTTTGAGTGTCCTTTACTTAAGTTCTATTTATGTAAAACAGTTGGAGAGATTTGTGAACCAATCTTGATATTTTTTCAAGATATTTTAGTTTAGAATTTGTATAAATACTTCACTCTTGGAAGTATTTTTTGTGGAATAAAATTTCTCAAGACTACTATAGTCATTTTTCTAGACATATTGAAGTTGGTGTGATTCAATTAGCGAAGCAGCAGACTGGAAACAAGATTAGAGACATCATAACTAAGGATTCTCATGGTGACAAGATAAGTCTCGTATTTTTTCCTGTTTTCAGTGTTATTCTTTCAAATTTTACATACATTAATTTGATGTGTTTATATTCTATAATTATTAACTAAGGAGAAATTAAATAGGATTAGTGATAATAAGCTCCCTGTTTTAAACTAGTTGGCATTTTTATGTTTTCTGCTTGATGACCAGACCATAGAATTCTAAATTGCTCTAGGTCCCAGTTTGATCCCCTCCTTCAATCGTATTTTATGTAACTTAAGGATTCTTAAGTGCCCTTTTGTTCATATTTCACCCATTCCATCAACAAAGCCTATTCAAAGCCTTAGAAGGTCATCTATCCCGCCCTTAGTACATTTTCATCTTTAAGTCTTTTTTCCTAGCTCTGCTTGCCTAGAGAGTTGACTCCATTGCCCAATGTTCTGGTAGATCCCTCTGGTTTACCTTGAAACACTTTTTATTCCCACCACACTTTCAAAAAAAAACCCACTGTCCACTCATAGCTATCCTAAAACCCTTTACCAAAACAAAGCTAAATCTTTAGGAGAGATCCCTCTCCGGAGCTCAGGAAGGCTAGATCCTAAATTCCCAAAGCGGTTCTTGGTTACCCCTAGTGTTCCTAACTAAAAAAATCCCCATCCCACAACCTGAGAATTAATAGGGTGATAACAGTGTCATCAAAATTTTGTGGGGGAAGAATCTTCGTGATGAGAGAAAGCGCAAGGTTGGGTTCCCCATTAGGATGGTCAATTTCCTGTTGGTGTAAATTGTTCCTGGTGCAGAGGTGCCTGAATGTTTCCATTAGAGAGAATGCCTCTAGTTTGTGGTTCTAGCCAGTGAAAATGGTGCATGATACCATTGTTCCAACTTAGTATATTGTGTGGAAATCAACACTACTCATCATCCCAGATGTGGACGCTTGGAAGGGATTTGTGGTAGAAGACGAGGTCTTCTGCTTCCATTTTTGTATTGTTGGCTTGGGCGTGTCTAACTCTTTTGGGGAGTGTAGAATTAATGCTGCGCTTGCCGCTCTCAGCTTGGGGAGATGCTCACATTTAATTGTATGATGAATGTGTGAATAAATCCAAAATAAATACGCGTGATCTTCTCTTGGTTAGAGAGAAGTCTTTGTGGGAGAGAGGAGACTGTGCAAAAACTGTTTGCAAGGGACTTCAGTTCTTTGCACTGATTGACCTGATGGTCATTCAGGTCGCATATTCCGCATGTTATCCTAGGTTGGGCTTGGGTCATGATTGGTTGGTGTGACATCCCAGTTTTCCCATCACGATGATGTCGGTGTAGGGTTGCTGGCCTGGGGCTGATGTACTTTCTATATCGTTTGAGAAGATCATCCTTTTTCTTCTCTAATGTGTGAATCGTATCAATTAGAGGATGAACTTGCGGGATATAGGTATATTACTTCCCACAGTGATTGCCTTGACATACCAAGAAAAATAGCCTAGAGATAGGGGTCCCATCATGTTCAGTTTATGGTCTGGCGGGGAACAAGCATCGTAACACTACTAAATCAGGGCAAGTGGCACCACATGATTGGGCGTTTTACATAACGCACATGTTGGTCTTATCTGTAGAGAGTGGTTGGGGGAAACTAAGGGTTCCCTTATTGGTCGCTTTTCAGCTGACAGGAAGAGGATGGATCTGCTCGTCACATCTTCTTGGGTTGTTGAGCTGTTTGTAGATTCCGAGTTTGTTCCATATTCTTGGGAGAGGCAGACTATGGGTGAGCGCAAACTAGCCAGCGCTAATCAGAATCAGGGGATATAGTGGAAATTTTCCAGAATGTGGTTGTTGCCACATAAAGGACATGTGTGCAGTACCTTACTGTGTACCTATAATATTTTGTTATACCAAAAGGTGGCTAAGATCTTTTGAGCCTCGAAGACAAATTTTATCACTAAAGGTGTTGGCTCTTGAAGACTCCTTGTGAGCCTCATGCCCTCTTGTCCAAAATCCTCATTTCTTTGTCCCATTTTTATATCGGGAATTTACTAGGATTATTTAGAAAACTGTGAAAGGTCCTTATTCTCCTCTTCTCAAAACCTTTCATCTGCTCCCCTTTTTCTCCATCAAAACTACCTCGTTTTCATAAGTCCTCTTCTTTCCATTTATGAAAATTTCCCCTTTCATAGTTAAAAACTCACTTTTTAACTATTTCGGAACCCCCAAATCCATTTAAAACCTTGAAATTTTTCATAAAAAACAAAGTTTCATTGCTATGGACCTAAGCCCCTTGGGTTAAGCCCTAAACCACTTCCCCACCATACGCTTTGGGTCTGGAACCACTTGCTAATACGTTAAGGTGCTAATCGCATCGGAAAGAATCAAAGACGCAAGTTTTTGCCATACTCCAAAAGCTTCGATTGCGATTAGCCTTGCTGCTTAAAACCCTCGATCTTATCATTGTTTCATATAACCCGTGGGCCCGCCTTTGGCACTTAAACCTTGTAATTTTTCTTCCCCGACGTTCTTTTTCCTTTGTAAAACCCAAAAACCCATTTATCCAAAGTTTGATCTAAAAACCCAAAATCACGCGCTAAATATAAATGGTTAGATCAAAAAGATCGATGGCACAATCGCATCGGGGGAAATACAATGGGTAGATTGAAAGGGCCGCATCAAAACTTTCGATACGATTGGGTCTCATATATATAAAGCCCTTGGGCCCATTGTATTCAATATATCCAACGGCCCCGCAATCGGGACCCTATCCACCTTATACATATTTTCCGCCCCCTGAAGCATAAAACCTTTGTTTTATTTGAACTTTGGGTTTTACGTATTATAAAGGTTTTTCAGCCGGTTCGTTTCAAAATAAATCCCCGCCGTTGATCGTAAGCCGATCAAATGGCTAGCGCTCAATCGCATCGCATTTTCCATCGCATACACTTATTTTCTCCCGCCGATCGGCCATCCCCGATCCAGTTTTTACCGTTGATCTAATCCTTAGATCAACGGTCCGTGCTACATCGCATCGCATTTCTCAATCGCATCACAACTTCCAGATCGGTGCATTTGCTTGCCACCCCCGATCACGATCCTCCGATTGTGATCCGCCGATTGGATCTGGACCGTCCACGTGTCTAGATCGGACGGTCCAAAACTAATCCTCCTTATTCTTCTCCCGCTATCCTTTTTGCCTTTCTATGCAGATCTCCACCGTTGGTTACCTTCATCCGACGGATACGCGCCTCCCCCGCCATCTGAAGCAGTTTAAACCTACTTCCGCAGGATTTCTTAATTATTTTTGTGTTTTGCAGGCATTTTAATGGTTTTCCATTGTATAATGAAAACAGAGGCAGAATAGCAGATTCTCATGCCCTCGTTTCATTCTGAGAGAAACCATTCACGGGCTCTATTTTGTGTTTCGTCGGTACTACCTGAGTATTGATGGTAAGCAATTGCGGGTACGCATCGACAAGACAACATTTTAAATCATTCTGAGTGATTAAAGTATCGATTTTTATTTGAGGTAAAGCACAACGAGAAGAAGATTGAAGGCAATTACGGGGATACGGCTAAGACGGTTATCGGCCTAATCCACGATTGGCTTTCTGATTTAAAGAAAATCAAAGTGTTTTTGTACGCTTGAGAAGGTTCTAACACTTCCGTGAAAATGATGTTCCTAATTTCTAGAAATACTGTCTCCTCAAACCATTCGAACGAGAGACGGAAGTTGTTGCTCGAAGATATCTGCCTCGACATTGTCGAGTATTTAACGAGAGAAAACCAATGAATAAATATTTGCACATAAGTTACTCCAAAACAGCACGCAGAGCCTCAAAGTCAAACAAAGTTTCCACCGAGCTTTGATATTTATTATGAAACAGTTAATGTAGTGATCCACCTGTAAATTTTTCCCTCGAGCCTCTCAAAGGGCCGAGAAGTCTTGACTCTGCATTAACTATCCTTGAGATATTTTGTTAAAATCTCACCTCCTCATCTTCCTATAAGTACTTCTACAGAAGATGAGAAATTGTTGGTTGCTGTTTGATCACAAGTTGTAATATTGAAACTCTCTGAAATAAATATACAAGTCTGTTGAAGTTGAAAATAATTTGGGTCTTGGATGTCTTGATGATGTCATTGCATGTCTTGTTTAGAGTATCTATCATTGGATCCATGAGCTTGTTTTGATGATGAAGTGCTGCGGCCATTAAATGTTTTTCCTTGTTTTCATTATGTTCCATAATTTCTTACTACGATGGGGTTTGAAAGTTTTAGGCTAGGTAATCACAGAGCTTTATTGAACACATTCACCCTTCACTATTTTATGTTTTCTTCTGCTGAAGTATTTTAGAGGCTTTAAACCTTCTCTTTAGTCTTCATGCTCGTTTATTTCCTTGATAGCTCAAATAGTTGGTTTCAGCATGTTATGGTTCTCCCTGCTTGTCTGCCATCACTTGAAAGCCGTTATTGAAATCTCCTTTCAAAGTACCATTGTCTTAAGTTAACCAAAGAGGTCGGTTTTGATCTTACCCTTTGCCCCTGCTTAAACAGTTGTTTTGAAGGTCTTTATAGTTGCAAACACAGATGTTATTTAGGTGTTCCCTCTTCTATGAATGCAACTATCAGTGAATATTTTATGTTTTCTAAATCCTTTAAAATAAGATCTTTGAGGAAATAGGGTGTTCCCCGAATCTTAGATTTCATTTTAGAAGTTGTCTTGAAATCATTATTTGCTTAAATAATGTTTGTAGAATTTATGGTTAGCCCTGTCTATCAAATATCTCTTTATTGATAAGTTATGTTTCTCAAGTTCCCTTTGTTGAGAATTAAATTTCTTTTTCCAAATCATTAATGTCCATCTCATTCCAAAACAAAGGATCATGTGGCCAAGTTAGATTTGCCTTTTGATATCCCATATCCCTTGAAGAGTTTGTCATGATCTTATTTTGACTCCATTGCCCAATGAACCGGATATTTCCTCTTTCTGTCTATCTTTCCTAGACCTTTCATATTCTGCTGTATCAACTCAACCCAACCAAACAAACATTTGCACTTAATAACTAGTCTAAAATCCATAACTAAAGCAAACAAGATAAACCTTTGCAAACAAATATTTGAGAGATCCCTCTCTGAGAACAGGAGGACTAGATCCTGGAACTCTAAAGATTGGTTCTGATGTTTCCTTGTCTTTTGATTTGCCAAACTGTCAAAACACGGGATACCAACATAATGGCGATCACGGTGGGACCTGCTGAGAATTAGAGGTTTGCGAAACCTTTCCTTCAGCTTTAGGTCCAGCATAACATAAGTAACTTTCTTCAAGCACTGCCTAAATGGCAATCATGATAGGACTCTTTGAATCAGTGACAAACTAAGTAACCCTTAGGATTCCTTTAAATCCTTATCAAACCTTGAAGGAACCAGTTACCAAGCCATAAGAGCAACTCTGTTTGTTTGAACACCTTAGCTAAGTGCGAAATCAGACTTAGAACACTCTCTTAACCTATAAAAAACAAAATAAACTCAGAAAAACCCAAAATATTTCAAGTTTGGCTTCATAATAAACATGGTGGTGGACCATAAAACCTTTTACCTCCTTAGGAGCTAAAAACTTCCACCTGGCGACTCCATAATCCTGAGCAGACCTTAAAGACTCCACTGGAAAGAACCCTTACCATTATAACAGTTTCCTAATCCAGTTAGAGGATTGTAAGATCAAAATTTGTGTAAACAGATCAGTTAACCTCTCAAAGATTGTCATACTTGGTTGAACTTTTCCTGTCATTTGGATCTCAAATTACGGCATAGTGGCTTCTAGGAAGATTTATACTAGAGCCCATCCTGACCCCGATCCACCTAAGATAGTTGATGACCCAGAAAGTATCCTTTGGAAGTCTCCTAAGGTTAAATTTTCAACTGTTTTCAGATCACCCTTGAGAGCTAATTCAGTTCTTGAAAATCTTTTAGCTCTACAACAATCACAAGTTGACTTAGTAAACCCAGTTAGAACTAGGTCATTTGATGATATAATTCAGATAGATTCTGAGTCTTCACTTTCATCCCCGGAAACAAGTGAATATCCTGATAGAGAATCAACACCTCCTGATCCACATTTTATTTTTAACCTAGGTGTCTCTCATCCAAAATCAGCTCAGCAATTTGCTGCTGTTCCATCCACTTTTGTACACCATTCATCCACTGTTTAAACCACTCCACTCCAGCCAAATCCCCCTCTTGCTAATCCCCCTCTTGTTAATCCACCACTTGTTAATCCACCCCCACCACATATCATGGCAGCATGGTATGCTCCCTTAGCCCTTAATATACCACTAGTAAATCTTCCACAGGACTATCAGTCCCAAATTCCAATATATGATACTAATAATGCTACAACTGCATCACAACATGTGGATAAGATGAATGACTATTTTGATCGAAATGAAATCGATGATGATTCTATCAAACTTAGACTGTTTTCTCAGAGCTTAGGGGGAGAAGTAAGAAAATGGTTTAAAGGTTTAGCCCCCCGTAGTATAAATGACCTCCAAGGCTTCCATCAAACATTCTTAAACAAGTGGGAAGTGAGAAAGAATCCTCTCCAAGTCCTTGCTGATTATAACAATCTCCATAGGAACCCTGGGGAAAGTGTACAAGCTTATTGTACCAGATTTAACAGCGTGTATAACGCACTTTCCCCTGAACTAAAACCTCCTCAGGGCTCAGCTTTAAACAAATTTCCTGAAGGGTTTGACCCAGACATGACATATTCACTCAAAGAAAGAGTTTTTGCAACTTTGGAAGATATGCAAAGAGGTGCCCTTTCTGTGGAAGTAAACTTAATAGAAAAGAGAGCAAGAATGAAAACTGAGAAGAGAGTATCTTTCAGAGAGGAATCCCCTCCCTCTACTTCAAGCTAAAAAATGGAGAGAATGTTGGAAGAAATGATGAAAGAGATGAGCATAATTAAGAAAGCACAAGCAAATCAAAGCCAGACTGCACTTCAAAACAATCAAAACAGAAATAGAAATCAGAATTATAGAAAAGATAACAATCAGGATAAGCAAAAAGAAAGTGACCAAAAAATCAGACCTCCCTTTCAACAGAACTATGTAGATCAATATGAGGAAGACAGAGAGTTGGAAAGATTGGAAGAATCACATGTAAACTTGATTGGATCAGACAGTGGGGATGAGGTTTTCCTCACCGAGGAAGAACAAGGTTTCTTCTCAAATGATCAAAATACAAACACCTACGAAGATTCTGATGACTATAGATTGGGTTTTGAAAATGCAATCATGGAGGTGCACAAACAGTATGATCTTAGGAGCAAGGGAAGTGTAGAGAATTCAAAAGATAAGAATACTAGCATTGCTGTCAAGAAGAACATGGAAAACCAGTCCAAAAAGACAACAGAAAAAACCAACATTTCGGCCAAGAAAACAGACTCAAATAAAGACAAGGGAATCCAGCCAAATGTTGAAAAAAGTACCCCTAGCACTTCAGCTAGTAGTCCCAATAAAACCATTCCAATTACTATCCCAAACCAGGTTTAGCAAAGTAAAATTGCTGAAAGGAATTTAATTGAAAAAACGGATGTAAATATCAACAAATCAATTATTCCTTTCAGCCTTGAGGGGGAGATTGCCAAGATTAAGATTACCATCCCCCTAGCTGAACTAGTAACCCAAGATGTGTACAAAAACCAAGTTTTAAAAGCTTTAAACTTAGGAAGTGACACTGACACCTTAAACTTGACAGACGACAAACCTGAGCTGTTGTTTGGCCCAGAAGTTGAAGGAAAATATCAAGAAGGACCAGTCCCTCCCTTCTATGTCAGTTTGAGCATACACGATAAAATTCTACACAATGCCATGTTAGATTCCAGAGCTTCACACAATCTAATGCCCAAAGTAGTAATGGAAAGCTTAGGCTTAGAAATTACTAAACCGTACAAAGATTTGTATTCCTTTGACTCAAGTAGAGTCAAATGTTTGGGTTTAATCAAAGATTTATGTGTTAACTTAGCTCAGATCCCTGCCAAGAATCTAGTAATGGACATCGTGGTAGCTGACATTCCCCCTAAGTATGGCATGCTTTTATCAAGATCATGGGGAGCCAAACTTCAGGGAAGCCTCCAAATGGACATGTCTTATGCCACCATCCCTGTTTTCAACCAAAATAGAAGACTATACAGGGAAGCCCACATGAAGTATATGGTGAGTAACATGGACAAACCAAACAACACTCCGATCTATTCTATTCAATCAAGTTTAGATTCATTTATCTTGTATAACGAAGATGAAATTACTCAACCATGTAAAGAAAATGTAGACCCACCCAATTTCACCTCGAATAAACTTCAAAACGTTGACGATCAACAGCAACAAGAAAATGAGAATGAGTCAAATATACTTTGGACAATAAATTTCGATGGATCCTGTAATAAAACTAGTGCAGGGGCAGGTGTCTGGATTCAAAACACATATCAGAGTTTTTCATACAAATTAGACTTCCCATGCACTAACAATATTGCTGAGTATGAAGCACTTCTCCTAGGCTTACAACTGCTTAAAGAATTAGAAGCCCAAAGGATATCCATTTTAGGGGATTCTGAGCTTATCATCAAAAAAATCAAAGGAGAATACTCAGCCAAGAATCCAAAGCTTAGGGAATATCGAAATTTTGCCCTTGACCTGTTAAAAAATTTCGAAAAATATGAACTCATTCTTATCCCTAGAGCATGGAATCATCTAGAAAATGAACTTGCCTTCGCTGCCAGCAATTGCCAAGTACCTGAGATAAATGAACAACTCAGTATAAAGGTGAAACACAGACCTGTTGTGCCTGATAACGAAGATCACTGGCAAGTGTTCAAATCTGACAAACACATAGATGATTTCTTAAGATCAGAAAATGATTTCAGCATACCAACACCAGAAGCTAGCCATGAAGAAAACTGCTTGTATATTGAACAAATCCCAGAGGCTAAAATGACATATCCTGCTGATATAAATCATTGCGAAAATCCTTTTGAAGTAGAGGCAGTGAACAATGAAGACCGGGAAGACTTGGAAGTCTTACAATGCAAAAATGATAAAATCCGAAGAGGTCTCACACCTTTAGAACACCTGTTTGATCTCAATGATGTAGCTAAAGAACCCAGAATGGAGCCTGTGGAGACAAATGTAGAAGAACACAACATAGGCAGTCTCGCAGAACCCAAGATTATCAAGCTATCCAGCACCCTCCTAGCCCACATAAAATCACAGTACATAAAGCTTTTTAAAGAATTTAAGGATGTGTTTGCTTGGGAACACAAAGACTTGAAATCATATGATACCAGCATCATCCAGCATAAAATTCCCTTGAAGGAAAATCAAAAGCCTTTTAAGCAAAAACTGAGAATAAATCCCCTTTTATTACCTTCGGTTAAGGCACAAATTGAGAAAATGTACAACGCTGGGATCATAGTACCCATTAGATTTTCGAAATGGGTATCAAACTTAGTTTCTGTTAGAAAGAAAACTGCGGAGATCAGGCTTTGTATTGACTTCAGAAATTTAAACAGAGCCTCTTTAAAAGACAACTACCCTTTACCTAAGATGGACCATATACTTCAAAGGATAGTTGGATCAAGAAGAATATCCCTATTAGATGGGTTCTCGGGTTACAATCAGGTGTTAGTTTTCCCAAGTGATCAAATCAAAATTGCTTTTACCACACCTTGGGGAACTTTCATGTATGTCAAAATGCCTTTCAGATTGATGAACGCAGGGGCCACCTTCCAAAGGGCCATGGACATAGCCTTCTCTGAAGATATTGGCTATTTTATAATTATCTACCTTGATGACATAACTGTTTTCTCAAAAACTGATGAAGAACATTTGATTCACCTAAGGAAGGTTTTTGAGAAATGTAGGAAATTTGGCTTATCACTAAATCCCAAGAAGACCCTCTTTGGACTCCAAGAAGGGAAACTTCTTGGTCACATAATTTCAGAAGAGGGAATCAAAATAGACCCTACGAGGATAGATGGCATATTGCAAATCAGCCATCCTAGAAGCCTCAAAGAATTGCGATCTTTCATCGGAAAGATTAATTTTTTGAGAAGGTTTATTCCCAACCTTGCTGAGCTATTGAAAAACATCACAAACATGCTTAAGAAAAATGTGGGTGTAAAATGGACTTTTCCAGCCAAACAATCATTTGAACTGGTCAAACAAGCTCTTACCCAAGCGCCAGTACTGATTAGTCCTGATTTTACCAAAGACTTTTACATTTTTTCTTTTGCATCTGAACATACAATAGCTGCAGTTTTGATTCAAAAGAATGATCTCGGACAAGAACAACCAATATCATTTTTTAGTAGGGCCCTAAGAGACGCTCCTCTCAATTATAACATTATGGAGAAGCAAGCCTTAGCATTAGTAAAAGCATTAAAAGACTTTAGGGTTTATATTTTACACTCTCACATAATTTCTTTTGTTCCACATGCTGTTGTCAAGGATATTCTAAGTCAAGACCCTGATGGTAAAAGGGGAAAATGGATTGCAGCTATTCTTGAATATGACTTAGAAATTAGGCCCACCAAACTTGTTAAGGGGCAAGGATTAGCAAAACTTATGGCCGAGTCCAACTTCCAAGCACTAGACATAAATATGGTGGATGTGTTGGAAGAAATGGAAGAATCTGACGCCCCTTTTATTGAGGAAACTTTCCTAAATTCCCCTTAGTATGCTGACATTGTTTATGTGCTTTTATATTTGAATACTCCTCCTTCTTTGTCTAAAACTAAAGCTAGATTTTTGAAACAGAAAGCTTTGAGTTTTTGCATTTTAGACGGGGTGTTATATTGGAAAAACGTTGTTGGAATTTTGCTTAAATGTTTACTTGAAGATGATGCAGGGAAGATCATGCACGAACTACATGATGGTGAATGTGGAGGACACCTCTACTGGAAGGCCACAACAAACAAAATTCTCAGATCAGGTTACTATTGGCCTACACTTTTCCCAGATACTCAGAAGCTGGTCATGTCTTGCCATAAGTGTCAAATCTTTGATGGCAAGAAAAAGCTCCTTCCCTTACCCCTACATCCTATCAGAGTTGAGGCACCCTTTCAACAATGGGGGCTGGACTTCATTGGAGAAATTCATCCATCTTCCTCGGCTCAACATAAGTGGATCCTCACAGCCACTGACTTCTTCACCAAATGGATAGAAGCTATACCTACCAGGAATGCTAATGACTCTATCATTATCAAGTTTCTTGAAACCCACATCCTATCCAGATTTGGTTGTCCCAGAAAAATCATAACAGACAATGCTGCTGCTTTCAAATCCAAAAATATGGTTGATTTTTGTCACAAATACCATATAACCTTGGGCCATTCCACTGCTTACTACCCCCAAGGAAATGGATTAGCTGAATCCTCCAACAAGAGTCTCATCAATATCATTAAAAAACTGTTGGAAGAAAATCAAAAATCATGGCACAGTAAGTTGGTTCATGCCTTATGGGTTGATAGACTAACTACAAATAAATCAATAAATATGTCCCCCTATTAGTTAGTTTATGGCATGGATGCAATTTTTCCTACCTCATTAGGAGTTCCAGTCATAAAACTCCTTCAAGAAGTACAGGTTGAGGAAAATGATATGCAGAGGAGGATCAACCAAACAATCCATTTGTAGCAGACTAGAGAAGAAGTTTATGAGAGAACACAATTAGTTCAAGAAAATATGAAGAAGCAATTTGATAAGAGGACTAAGGCAAACAATTTCCAGGTTGGAAGTATTGTTCTTAAGTGGGATTCACGGAGGGAAGAGAAGGGGAAACATGGAAAGTTTGAGAATTGTGGAAAGGGCCATATATTATTCATGCTAGGAGGGGTCATAATACATTTTTCTTGAAAGAATTGAATGGAGAAGACTTATATGGAGGTCCTGTCAATGGCAGGATGCTCAAGCATTACTTCTGCCAAGAGTCTTAAAGTTTCAAAGCATTTTTGTCTCCATTGTAAATATCATAGTCTAACCATTGCATTCAAAAGTTATAAAACTTCAAAAATACAAAAAACAATAGGAAAAAGGAAAAGAGGGCAGATTGTCAAAGCAAGAAAGGTATAGCCCCATACCAAAAAATAAATAAATCTGAAAGTGTGCAAGCCCAAATGCCACTCCTAAAAAACACACTTCTAATTAGTCAAACAATTTAATCTTGACTAAATTAGCTTTAAATTTTTCTGCTGATAGGATACTGAATTCGATTTGCCAAACTGCTTAATCTTGGCTTATCAGTAGATAGATTAGGATAGAAATTAAAGGTTCAAACATGTTCAAAATCTGAACCAAAGTTTCCAAAGAGAGATGACTCAAAACTGTTTTATTTTTCTGAGTCATAAAGGAGAAAAACTGGTTCTAATTTGCCCAAAATCTGAATCAGATATCAAGAAAGAGACAACTCAAAACAAAATTAAAAACAGAGCTGTAAAGAAAAAGAAGGCCATAATGAGAAACTTTCAGATCTTAAGCCTTCCATTTTGATTTAATTTTCTACAAATAATAATCTATGTGCAGCTTGTTCTTATGCCATAGATCATAGCAAGTCAAACAGCTCAATCTTGACTTGACTATTTTTAAATTTCTGTTGTAGAAGTTAGAGAATGAAAGTTTGTTGGACTGTTTAATCCCAACAGACAGTAGACTAGGTAGAGAAATATCTGAGCTCAACTGTTTAATCTGAGTTCAGGGAGAAATAAGGAGTAGAAATAGTTTAGATTTCCTGCTTTCAAAAGAATAAAATGTTGTGAATAGAGTTTTCCAATCCAAGTGCACTCTGATGAAGAAAAAATGCTAGATCAGTAGGATTGGGTAGGTAGAAAGTTTGTATTGATGAAAGTCCATTGTTTTCATAGCCACCAAACATTTTTTCAAAGCTAGATCATCCAGCAAAGGAAGGGCAACCCAATGGATGAGGCAACTAATCAGCCTCCCAGAAATCAAGTCTGAATTCTTGATGCCTTCAAGAAGGCACCATCCCCAAGTGGAGCCACTGTTAGCCACCTATAATATTTTGTTATACTAAAAGGTGGCTAAGATCTTTTTTGAGCCTCCAAGGAACAAATTTTATCACTAAAAATTGTTGGCTCTTGAAGTCTCTTTAAGGCCTCATGCCTCTGTCCCAAATCCTCATTTGCTGTCCCATTTTTTATACTCAGGAATTTCTGCTGACTCCAACTGAAAGACTGCTGAAAGATCGCCATTTCTCCTCTTCTCAAAACCTTTCATATGCTCCCCTTTTTCTCCATCAAAACTACCTTGTTTTCATAAGTCCTCTTCTTTCCATTTATGAAAATTTCCCCTTTCATAGTTAAAAACTCACTTTTTAACTATTTCGGAACCCCCAAATCCATTAAAATCCTTGAAAATTCTCATAAAAAATCAAAGTTTCATTGCTATGGACCTAAGCCCCTTGGGCTAAGCCCTAAAACCACTTCCCCACCATACGCTTTGGGTCTGGAGCCACTTGCTAATACGTTAAGGTGCTAATCGCATCGAAAAGAATCAAAGACGCAAGTCTTTGCCATACTCCAAAGTCTCCGATTCCGATTAGCCTTGCTGCTTAAAACCATCGATCTTATCATTGTTTCATATAACCCGTGGGCCCGCCTTCGGCGCTTAAACCTTGTAATTTTTCTTCCCCGACGTTCTTTTCCTTTGTAAAACCCAAAAACCCATTTATCCAATGTTTGATCTAAAAACCTAAAATCGCGTACTGTGAATCCCTTCATATATATCAAAACCCCGATAGCACAATCGCATCGGAAATACGATGGGTAGATTGAAAGGGCCGCATCAAAACTTTCGATGTGATTGGGTCTCATGTATAAAGCCCTTGGGCCTTTGTATTCAATTTCTCCCGCTTGTTTGTGATCGAGCTCCTATCCCGCCTTATATGGTAAAGTAACCATGAACGCAAAACCTTTGTTTTATTTTAAACTTTGGGTTTTATGTTTTATAAAGGTTTTTCGCCGGTTCGTTTCAAAATAAATCCTGTTGTTGATCGTAAATGAATGAAATGACGCTGCCGCCGTAATCGCATCGCATTTTCCATCGCCACACTTATTTTTCTCCCCGCGGAAGTCGGCCATCCTCCGATTCGCTCCCCGTCGTTGATCTAATCCTCGGATCCAACGGCTATCGTTTAATTGCCTCTCCCCTCCTGATTGCGCAATCGCATCAGAGTTTTATTTTCAATCGCATCCCCTTTTCTGTCACCTCCGATTGAGACCCTCCGATTAGATCTGGACCGTCCACGTGTCCAGATCGGACGGTCCAAAACTACTCCTCCTTATTCTTCTCCCGCTATCCTTTTTTCCTTTCTATGCAGATCTCCACCGTTGGTTGCCTTCATCCGACGGCTACGCTCCTCCCCCGCCATCTGAAGCAGTTTAAACCTATTTCCACAGGATTTCTTAACTATTTTTGTGTTTTGCAGGTGTTTTAATGGTTTTCCATTATATAATGAAAGAAGGCCGAGGGTTGGGAAAGACGTTTCCTGCGCCTTCGAGCTGTTAAAAGGAACCATTCACACGGTTGGATTCAATGATTTGTCAATGTTTCATGAGCATTGATGCCGAAAAGCCTAGCGCGGCCCTGCACATCAACAAGACACTGTTTTATTCGAAAGAACAGTTAAAGAGTATCAGTTTTGAGAATAAAGCACAGCAGAAGAATATTGAAGACAGTATTACGGGGATTACGGCTAAGACAGTTATCAAAAGCCTAATCCCCGACTCAAAACACAGTTTAAAGAAAACCTAAAGTGTTTGTACGTACGATTTCGCCGCTTCAGCGACGGAGTGATTCTCATTTCTTCTGACCGCTGTCTCCTCGAGCAAAGCCGAGCAGGCGGGAAGTTATTTATAGAATATACCTCCGACGTGTCGAGATTGTTTGCGGAAACCAATTAATAAATATCTGCAGAGTTATTCCAAAACAGACACAGAGCCTCGAAGTCAAACAAAGCTTCCCCCGAGCTTTGATGTTTATTGTGAAACAGTTAATGTAGTGATCCACCTGTAAATTTTTCCCTCGAGCCTCTCAAAGGGCCGAGAAGTCTTCACTCTGCATTAACTGTCCTTGAGATATTTTGTTAGAATCTCACCTCCTCATCTTCCTATAAGTACTTCTACAGAAGATGAGAAATTGTTGGTTGTTGTTTGATCACAAGTTGTAATATTGAAACTCTCTGAAATAAATATACAATTCTGTTGAAGTTGAAAATAATTTGGAGTCTTGGATGTCTTGATGATGTCGTTGCATGTCTGTTCCTGAGAAGGCTCTATCATTGGATCCATGAGCTTGGCTATTGGTGAAGTGCTCTGAACTGTTAAATGTTTTTTCCCTTGTTTTCATTATGTTCCATAATTTCTTACTACAGTAGGCTGAAATTTTTAGGCTAAGAAATGACTCCTGGAAGCACCTTAGACCTGTTCACCCTTCACTATTTTATGTTTTCTTCTGCTGAAGTATTTTAGAGGCTTTAAACCTTCTCTTTAGTCTTCATGCTCGTTTATTTCCTTGATAGCTCAAATAGTTGGTTTCAGCATGTTATGGTTCTCCCTTCTTGTCTGCCATCACTTGAAAGCCGTTATTGAAATCTCCCTTCAAAGTACCATTGTCTTAAGTTAACCAAAGAGGTCGGTTTTGATCTTACCCTTTGCCCCTGCTTAAACAGTTGTTTTGAAGGTCTTTATAGTTGCAAACACAGATGTTATTTAGGTGTTCCCTCTTCTATGAATGCAATTATCGGTGAATCTTTTATGTTTTCTAAATCCTTTAAAATAAGATCTTTGAGGAAATAGGGTGTTCCCCGAATCTTAGATTTCATTTTAGAAGTTGTCTTGAAATCATTATTTGCTTAAAGAATGTTTGTAGAATTTATGGTTAGCCTTGTCTATCAAATATCTCTTTATTGATAAGTTATGTTTCTCAAGTTCCCTTTGTTGAGAATTAAATTTCTTTTTCCAAATCATTAATGTCCATCTCATTCCAAAACAAAGGATCTTGTGGCCAAGTTAGATTTTCCCTTTGATATCCCATATCCCTTGAAGAGTTTGTCATGATCTTATTTTGACTCCATTGCCCAATGAACCGAATATTTCCTCTTTCTGTCTATCTTTCCTAGACCTTTCATATTCTACTGTATCAACTCAACCCAACCAAACAAACATCTGCACGTAATAACTAGTCTAAAATTCCATAACCAAAGAAAACAAGATAAACCTTTGCAAAAAAATATTTGAGAGATCCCTCTCTGAGAACAGGAGGACTAGATCCTGGAACTCTAAAGATTGGTTCTGATGTTGCCTTGTCTTTTGATTTGCCAAACTGTCAAAACACGGGATACCAACACTTACAAGCGACCAACATAATAAATTGTTTCTATAGGATACCATCTATGGATGAGTTCTAAGGCTGCACATTCTTCGATGAAGTTCCCACGTTCATCTCACAACGTGCAGCGTATGATGGGGGCGGGGGTAATATGAACGAGAGTCTTTCGGGTGACTGTCGTTTGTTATTTATAATTTATTAATTATTATTTAATATAGTTGTCTTAGGTTTATTAAGTGAAAGGGCATGATCAACGATCATGCCTCTTCACCAAGGGACACCGTAAGGCTATATTTAAAGCCTTGGTGATTCCAAATTATAATCATCTCATCTTTTATCAATAATAATATATACTTATTCAAGTTTACCAGATTTTTTACACTCCATTGGTATCGGAGCAGATGCTCTTCAGGATCTGTGTGATCATCAAAGGGATTAAGAAATTACAAAGAAAATTGTAGAATTGTTTAAAAACCAGGTGCTTGTGGGCAAGTGACATTTGTTTAAAAAAAAAAATTGCATATTTGTTTTCCACTGTCATCATCCCCTTTCCACGCTTGCCATCTTCCTTTCCCTCCTCTCAGAGCTGCTTTCCTCTCCCCTCGGCCCCCTCACATAGCACTCTACCCCCTCACAATGCTCCACTCACCCCTCGACCTTCGGCCCCTTCCCACATCCCCTCACCCCTCACCCGACCCCTCGCCCACTCACCTGCACACTCCCCAACTCACGGCCCCCCAGCCCTCCGTCCGTCCCCACTCAGCCCTCGGCCCCAATTTGCACCCCACCCACCTCACGGCTTCCCCACTCCGGCCTCCCCCTCATGCTCTCCACCCAACCCCCTCACCACACTCTGCTCCCCTCCCCACTTACTACTCGTCTCTTGGCCCCTCCACGCCCCGCCCTACCCTCTCACCATCCCCACTCCCTCGCCCTCACTCACCCCCGCCCTCCCTTCGCTCCTACACTCTACCCCTGACACCCCTCCTCCCTGCCTCCCCTACCCATCTCTCCTTCCACCTCCCTCGCCCATCTCTCCTTCCACCTCCCCCGACACCTTTCCTCCCCGCTGCCCCCCACTCCTACCCCCGGCTCCCCTGGCACCCTTCCCATCCACGCCATCCCCAGTCCACATTTCCGTCCCCACCCACCTCTCCTGCCACCGCCATCTCCCGTCTATCGCCACTCAGCATAGTTTCAATAAAAAATCAGTTCAAATAAATAAATAAAAACAAACAGCAGTCAGCAACGGGTGGTCATGAAACTGTGCAGCGGTTTTGTTTCCACAAGTGACATTTTACAGAATTACAGTTCGATTTTTTTTATATATAAATTAAATATCATAGTTATATATATATATATATAGTTTATAACTATATAATATACAATTTATTATTATATAATTATTATTATTTAAAAAAGAGGAAAACTGGCAAAAAAATATTCACCACCGCATACGCGTTCAATGTCTTCATCAATGTCGATGGCCGATTTCCAAAAAAATATTGTTGGATCTTGAGAAACAGATCAATAATAATTCCGAAGACTTCGAAAAAATATTAGTCGATCTCGAGGATACTGTTGCAGAACATTCAAACGACATCAAAAAACTTCAAGATACAAAAAATCGGATAGAAAGACAAATTTGGTTAAATCATAGCGAGGCCACAGAAAATCATAGCCAAGAAATGCAAAAGCTAACAGAACTCTACGACAAGATAAATCAAACACAATGACCAATATTCCCCAATATGGAACATAATCAACAGAACAATTCAGAAAATTCAGGGAACTCATAAGAGCATCATGAAAAAACCAATTCCCCACATCATCACGAAGATAGTAATGCAGATTCTCAAAATAAGCAGCTCTGGAATGCATTTTCTAATCAATATCCCCTTCACGTCCCACTGTTAGCATATCATCGAAAAGAAAAAATCGAGCTACCCAAGTTTGACGATAATGAAAAAAATAGCATTGCATGGCTTAATAAAGCCGAAGAATATTTTGAGATTTATGACATTAATAGTGATGACGAAAAAATTAAGCACGTTTCCATGAAAATGGAAGGAGAAGCATATAATTGGTATATGTGGTGGAAAAATACGACGCTTGCTATCAGTTGGATGAAATTTAAGGATGCATTCTTTAAAATATTTCAAGGTATAAAAGAAGAAAAGTTTTTTTCAACATTCATCAAATTATGCCAAAAAGGAGATGTGGATGAGTAAACTCGAGAATGGGAGACCTTAGCGACATGAGTACCTAGATTGTCAGAATATCGTTTAATCTAGTCTTTCATCTCAGGACTTAAAATCCATATACAAGAAGAGCTCGAACTTCATGACATTACATCAGTAGAACTAGCAAGGAAAAAAGAAAAAGTTGTTGAAAAGAAATTCAAAAGGTTATCTTGGTCAAAATCAGAAAGAGTATCTTTGAGACGAAGATTTCCTCAATCTGAAAATATAGATAACAAAAAATATGTCCCACCTCATCTTCGTGAAGAAGAAAAATCTAACATGGAAATAAAAAGGATGAGACAGGGCAAGTGCAAACATTGCGGTGAAAAGTGGGACCCTAAGCATAGGTGCGCTAAAGGAAACGAGACAAAGAATCTTTATAACTGTGAAGCAACTAATGACTCTAACAATGATGAATCAGATGCAGCCACCCTAGAGTTCCCTCCGCAACTAGATGACGGAAGAATTACGCAAATGTCCTTGTCAGCTATGATAGGTATATCACAACCTCACACACTAAAACTAAAAGGACATATTAAGAAGAACAACATAATGGTTCTCCTTGACACCGACAGTACCCACAATTTTTTAGATTCGACCGTGGCCAAAAGACTCAACATATTTACATTTCCCATGCCCAATATGAAGGTAATGGTGGCCGATGGTAAGAAAATTGAGAAGGTAGGGAAATGACATAAAGTCAAATTGCAGATTTAAAATTTTAATTTAGAATCTCCACTCTACACCATGCCATTACAAGGAGTAGATGTGGTCTTAGGAATTCAATGGCTACAAACCTTAGGTACTTATTCTACCAACCATCAAAAGTAGTTTATAAGATTTAAATGGGAAGGGCAGAAGCACAAGTTGTATGGATTCCAAGCACCAGAAAATCAAATCATGTCATCATCCCAGATGATGAAGATGATTCGAAAAGGAGAGCCAACCTATATAGTACAATGTCATCAGTTAGAAATACAAAAAGGATCAATGAAGGGTCACCAGAAGTACAAGGAATAGTTCAGAAACACGAAGAAGTATTCCAAGACCTGCCAATGAAAATGCCTCCTAATATGGAAATCGAACATCCAATAGAATTCAAGGCAGTATCCAACCCTGTCAATATCAAATCTTCTCGCTATCCACATCACCAAAAGATTGAACTCGAGAAGATGCTCCATGATCTTTTAAAAATGTGGGAAGCAAGAGCCCACCTCTCAGGAACCCTCAACATTCATCAACAATGTCCATCATTACGTATGCTTTGAGGAGAAAGCATCTTTAAGAGAGGGGCAATGTTATGTATAATTTATTAATTATTATTTAATATAGTTGTCTTAGGTTTATTAAGTGAAAGGGCATGATCAACGATCATGCCTCTTCACCAAGGGACACCATAAGGCTGTATTTAAAGCCTTGGTGATTCCCAATTGTATTCATCTCATCTTTTATCAATAATAATATATACTTATTCAAGTTTGCCAGAGTTTTTACACTCCATCGTTCCTCCTGTAGGTACAGGATGGTATGAGGTTCATCTCCAGATGACTGGGTGGAGGGATCCTCTTGATAGGATCACTCGATGCCATGTAAGGCATCCCTATATCGCGAGATTTCTAGGAAATGATGGGTATAGTTCCCATAATTATTTCAGATAGCACATGTGTGATTGGTACGCAATAATTTTCATTTTCCTTTGGTGGCAAGTTCCTTTTTTCGGGAACGTGGTGTTGCGATGTCTTCCTTAGAGCCAAGGAGCAGTTTTAATTCATCCAAATCTGGGCAGATATGGGTAGGGTGACCTAATATGTCACATATGGTGTAACCAGGTGATTCCCGTTGTATGGAGGGAGTCTCCACCCTCTTTCCTCTCTCAGTTTTCTTAGCCGTGATCATCAGTTTTGCAATGGGAATTTCCTTTGCAGAGATATTTTCGATAGTTTCCTTAATGGGTTAGGCCTCCTTGGGACTGAGGGGTTTTAACCCTATGGCAGTGATGTGTGAGGCTCCTGTCCCTGTAGGTGAAATGAGGTACCAAACTAATATTACGAACGATATGTTTGGTAACACCATTGTTTCCAAAACCTGTTGGGATACGAAACCAGCTAGAGGAAAGGGGTTTGGGAAGTGACGTAGGCTAGAGAAGCTATCGTGGATGAGGACTCAGCATCATTACTGCTTGTGTCCATGTCCTAGCTAGCTTCAGTGCTTGATGTTGACATCATGCACACCGAAGCTCCTGTGACATCAGGTGATGATTCCGGTATGACAGGTGGATATCCTAGGAATGACCCTAGGATGGACAATGGTTTGAACTGACTGGGGCTATATTCTTGGTACCATGAAAGCATGTCCATGGATGTATCTACGTAGGGTAGAATGACATTGGTATTTTTCAGGGTTCGTTTTTCACTATGCGTCAATTGGTTGACAGTAATGATGCGGTCCTCATGGGGGAACATCATAGTTCGGAAGACGAAGGAGGTGATGGCTGACATGGCGTACATATAACTCCGACCAAGGAGTATATTGTAATCCAACTGGGAATCCAAGGCTTCAATTTCTATAAGGACCGTCTTTCCTGCTAAGCAGAACGAGGCTTTTTGGCAGAGGCCGAAGGGGGTCGAAGGGCGACTGTCGTATGCTCCAAGCGTGATGATTGATGGCTTTAGTTCAGGAGACCCTAATTTCTACCAAACGTTCTTTGACATTATGCATGTGGACGCACCTTCGTCAATGATACAATGGTGAATGGTAATGTTTTGGACCGATACTGGTATCTGAAAGGCAACTATTGAAGGAATCCTAGGGGTGGCTTTATCTAAATTGAAAGCCATTAGATGCGAATCGGCAGGGTCGATGGCACCTAATGTGAAAATTAAGCCTTTCTGTTGCTTTGGGCATGACTGTAATACCTCAAAAGTTGAAATAGCGGCAGGAGATTAAGCTAGATCATCCAAAATGCTATAGTTATGGGTTGCTTTGGAATAGTTTCCTACACGCCTAGTTGGTCCCTTAGCCATCTTTGGAAAAGTTTCAATAGGCATCTTTGATATGGTCAAAGGTGTTGTTAGTGCACTGGTACTAGCCCCTGACACGTTAGAGTCTAGTGGGGTGTTGTAGTTTCGATTCCATATTTGACAAAACATTTCTTCACTAGTCATGTAGATTTCCTGGCTGTTCTTTCCGGAGTCATCGGGAGTTTGTTGCTGTGTGTTAACTGCCCCTTGATGGGGGAAAGGTTCATGCATTACTGTTGTCTACTGGGAAGATCCCCCTTGTTCAAGGTTACTCTGTAGCTTCTTCATCTCAGGGAGGTTGGGAGAGTGGTGAGTGTAGTGGCCGTACTCACCACAGATCGAACAAGAGTGGTTTGTTCGAAGAGGTGGCCTTTTGTTCTGCCTTTGGGCATTGCTTGGCTCTTGGTTTTGATTTCGGTTGGAGTTGCCTCCAGCCTGAGATTGCGGAGGGCATTGCTGATTTTTACCCCTTGTCTAGGATTTCCTTTAGGCTTGCTTTTCCCTTTTTTCTTAACCGCGTTAGGAGGGTAGTTCTCCTGGTTATATGGTTTCCGCGGTTGATTTTTGGAGGGTTGCACAAATTTCATCTGTGCATTATTGTGCATGGGCGACTCCTATGCTGGGGACCGAGCATAATATGGTCCCTAGTTTATGAATGGTTATTGGGGGGGATATCTTCCGTCATCATGTCCGTCTGCGTACTGGGTCCCCTGAGCCAGAGGATGGAGCCCTCCATGCTGATGGTGTTACGACGACGCCAAACTGGTCAAATTTTGTGGAGGCATATGATGACTTTGGTAGCCGGGTTGTGGTACGTTCTGGATAGAATCATATGTGTAACTAGGGTTTTGAACACTGCTACCTGGGTAACTTTGGGTCAATGACCCAATTAAACCATCTGCAAAGTTCAATGTGCCTAGAAATTCTTTGTAAGTTTGCAGGCATGGGGCATTCGGTAGGGTATTGTAAATATACCCTGACTGTGTATAGATCAGCTCGAGCTGTTGGGCCTTACTAATGGCATCCTCTTCGGATATGGGTTTTTGTTGCGCAACATCTTTCGAAATCTCTGCGGTGAGAGTTTTCAGGAACAGCTCTAACAGAACTCGATCATCGAGTTTGGCTTTGCACAAACTATGACGCCGCCACCATTCGTGGAGATGGTCTAACATATGGACGGTCGGGGTTTGTCTAAAGTGGGTCAGTAATTCCATTCCGGAATCGTGGTGGATGAGTAGTTGAAAATAGGTCAAGAATGCAGTGGCGAGGGTGCTAAAGTTTCCATGTGTAGCAGAGGGTTGCTCCACATACCATTTCGTTGCTACTCATGTTAGAGTGCGTTGAAACAGTCTTAGCCAAATAGTATCATCAACGATGATGTTCAACGAACACCACAGGTGGAAAGTCATAACATGATTTCCGGGGTCTTCCACTTGCTTTCCTTCGAACTTTTGAATTTCTAAAGGGAGCTTCATGGGCATGGGAGGACATATGGGGTTGTGTGCAATGGGGTTTTTTGTCAACTTGGTTAAATCTGGTAGATTTAACGAAGCTAGAAAACGTGATCGCAAAGTTGTAGCCATTGCGACTTGTGAAAACACAATGCTCTAGTTAGGAATAGGGTGTATCTGTGACGTACCCTGTTGTGTGTTCAATTAGCTTCCCAAATGGGTAGCACTCCTCTACTCGCTAGGGGCTATTGGAGTAGCGGTGTGTGGTGAACCTATGGGGGTGTTCATCGGTGTGGCATTGGGAGACCTACTAGGGTTCCCTAGTAAATATGCCCCAATAAAGGATGAACCAATAATGGTGGTTTTTTCGTCTTTGATGCCTAAATGGAAAAAGACCTGGAACCCCTCCCGGTAATGGGGGAGGTCCAAAATATGTCTAGATCGACGAGGTCCCATTGGGTCCATTATGGCGTCAACTAGGTATGGCTTTGGAAATATTTGAGAGGATATAGATTACGATCAAAGAAAAATTTCGATCGCATACATAAAACAAAGAAAAAATAAAATAAATTTTTCTTTTAGATTAATCCTGTGTGATCAGTCAATAAAAAAAAGGTTTTTTGTTGCTTGAGTATGATACTCAAATCCTAGAAGACGTAATCGTCCTCACACACTCAAATGTAGTTGGGCATTGAGAATATATCTTGTGAATGTTGGCACAACGTCCCATAAGACCTGGCGACGCCCCCAGCCAACCGAAGAAAATCCACCAAGGTAAGGGTAGAGGATCTAGTGCTTGCCTACACTGTTACCTATAGGGAAAGGATGTCGTACTTTTTGGCCACTAAGCACCACCGTCCCACTTGAGCGTTCGATTCTTGGGCTTCTTGGTAGTTCAACTAACATTATCGAGTATCAGTCGGGTCAGGTAGCCCCAATTGATACCGCACGCACTGCGCCTAAGCCTAACCCCCTCTGAATCGGGTCTCTGTCTTGCTCGGGTTTTCTTTTCTATGGGATGATAGGTGGATTTGAAAGTTACCTAAATAGTTAAATTCTATGTTTAAAGATGAAGAATGATCAAGGCGTCTTATTGGATGCCTACCGCCTTGATCCTAACTTAGACTATAAATTCTTTTGTGGCCCCTGTGGGGAGAATTTAGTGAGTTTTGTTAAGTTAGTTTTAGGTGTCTTTTCTTTGCTTAGTGTGTGGATGTATGTGAGCAAAAGGTGAACAAGCACATAGTTTGAACATGTGGATATGCGATGATCCTTTTCAAAATCCCCTATTAAACTATGTTCTATTGTTCCTTGCTCGAAAGAAAACATGTGCGGATATGGGTCGCTTTCTATTTTTCTTAGTTAATCTATGTGATCAAATATAGGTAGGTGGTGAGTTTTGAATAGAGAGTGTTCATATGCTTGCCTAGGATCACTGGAGGGTGCAAAGGCAGCATAGATTACTTGCTCTTCTATCGACAATTTGATCCTGGCCCCGAAATCCTAGTGCAAAAATTGAACTAAACTAATGACTTTTACACTAGAAAAAGAACTAGCTAAGCATGCGTGGACTTGGGCCACTTACTTTGGCTAATTATCCAGGTGTTTTGGTACCTAAATTTGAAAAACATAAATTTTTTCGGAATGCAAGTTAATTTTCCCCCTACTTAAACTATGTGTTTAACTTTGCAAAAATCAACTTGAAATAAAACTAACACCAAGCCTACCAAAAGCAGCTAAGAGTGAGTTTTAGCAAGCTGCAGGGGACCTCAACCTGTGCTGGCAGATGTATTAAGGGCTACCAAACACCTTTACAAGCAGGGAAAGGTGGAATTATTGGAAAAAAATTATCATTCTATCTTTTACGCACAAAAGGCTGAAACAGGCACGATGTTTGCACGCAGGTCAGCTCTGAACGTGCGCCTTGGGGCGTGCCTGTCTGTGGAAAATGGGCACAAACTTCCTGCTGAGTAGTTTTTGGGAGCTCTTATGCTTCAGTCTGTCACTTGGGATGAACTAGTGATCTGAAAATGGAAGGTACTTGAAAAGGGTGCAAGGTATCCATTTTCAATTACGTAAATGAGTGCAAAAATACTCTAAGTTTAAATCTGAAAATGTGAAAACTTCATATTTCTAATACAGAGATAGACTGTAGGGGAATTTACCAGATATGTCACCTTTAAAAGAAACGATGAATCCAGAGGCTACCTGGCCCTCTTACAGACTCTGCCTAAAGAAATAATAGAAGTAAACACTCAGATTTAATTAAAATGATCTTGCTTTAAACTTGACGTTATGCGGAAATTTAGCTTGCAAATGGTGTATGTCTTTTCATTGTTTATGTATCTTAAATGTAATTGTTTTTGCTGAAACTTAACATGGGTATCAACAACAATATTCAACAATATAATATCACAACACAACAACAATATAATATAGGAGTTCACCCAACTCTTGGGCTACGTCTCCTGGATCAAGCCTCCCAAAATGGGCTTGTCCTCTTGTATTAAAAGCTCTCAAATGCAATACAAGATTATAAGTGTCTCAATAGAAAAATATGAATATATAAACTGATTCAGAAGGCAGGAAAAAGCTAATAATTCCTTTTCAAATTCACTAAACAGTGAAAGATTACCATAAACAGTGATTTCTTCATCAATGTCCTGCTGGTGATTTGAAATTCTCTGCAACTTTTCGGGTTGTAAAATTCCTCAAATTCCTTTGAAACCACTTCCAATGGCTTCATAAGGTCGAAATTATCTGAAATAGAGCTTTGGTTCACCTCAAACTGATAACCACAACTCAAAACATCTCAAACCCCAAAATGGCCATGGTGGCCCTGAAAACTCTCCTAAAGGTTTTCAGCCTCTAAAAGTCCTCAAACAGTGCCAAGACCTGTTCCAATGGCTTTTGAATGTATGAAATAGTCGAAAATGACTTTTGTTTCACCAAAAAAGGTTAACCACAGCTCAAGCAAACTCAAAACCCAAAATGGCCCTAGTGGCTCAAAAAGCTTCTCTGAAGCTACAAAGGCTGAAAATGAGCTCCAATGGCTCTAAAACCTATCCCATTAAGTCCACAATGCTGAGAAAATATGAAATCAAAAAAAAAAAATTTCGTTCCAAAAGGTTGAGTAATGAGAAATTTATGACCAAAACAACTTTGCCCCAATTTCCTCCACTAAATGTGGGGCAACTGCCAGTTAACTCCACTAAAAGTGGAAGTCCACCTAAATTTGGGAGCGCCTCCAGAATCTCCGCCATATTAAACTTCACTTAACTGAAGCTTAATTAAATATTAAACTTTATATTAGGCTCCTTAAGCGCTTTTAACATTAAGCTCCCACACTGGTCATATGATGAGGTTCCATGGGAGGAGGGCTGGCCCCTCCGTGCTCCGCCGAACCCACTTCACTAAAAGTGCAATAACTTCTTCATACGGTGTCCGTTTTTCGAACCGTTTGTGGCACCGGAATCAAGAAGATGAGACCTATGTAACCATCTTGGTTTCAATCAATTTTTAGAGCTTTCATTTTTGAGCTTTTTCCCAAGCTCAAATTTGAGCTCCTGATCACACCTCCCAAATGAGAGGCTTTTGGTCCCCAAAAGCTTACTGAAATGAAGAACTGAACTATAGTACAGAAAATGAGAGAATAACGACATCCTCTTCTCTTCAGCCTCCAAAAATTTTCCTGAATTGCCAACTGTTCACATGGCGAATTTTGCTGAATGAGCCACGTACTTGCGCCGAATCTCGACCAAGTTTTCTCGCCATACCAATCTGCCATACTGAAACCAGCAATGACACTTGCTGAAATTTGTGCCCTCTTTGCTTGCATGCCTTTCCAACTCATGGAATCTTGCACTGCTTTGCACTGACACTTCGTTCTCTGCACCAAACGACACCAAAGGCATCTTGTGCAACATACGACATCAACAACCAGTTGACAATGAAATGTGTTATACAAATGACACACAAAATCTGTAAAAAAAAGTGTGCACACAAATGACACAAGTTGATAAACATGTATGACACAATCGACACAAGTCGATAAACAACAAGATACATCTTGACAAACATATGTGTATGTATCATGTACAATGAACTATATACAGTTCGCTAATTACACATACAACCTCTATGTACATGTGCAACTTCAACTCTTCTTTTCAAATACCAACAAGTACATCATCCCAAAAACATGTGGGTGATTAAGAGCTGAACCAAAAGACATTGTTGCAACATAAGTGAGTATCATACTCATCTTTTACACCTCCATGGCGAAATTTTGCAACAACAAAGAAATTCCTTCAACTGAAACTTCTTATACATGCAATCTGGCATCAATTTTTCAACTGAAATACATGCATACCAATCTGAAATTTGCATGTACAAAATGAGTAATGACTTACTGCATTAAGAAGTTAATCCACTTCCTACCAAGCCAAATCCATGGTGTATTTTGTTGCAACTGCACTTCTTCATGTGAATCTTTCATTTCCACATTGATAATGGACTCCATAAATCCACTTACGTCAAGCTTTTTGTCATCTAGCTGCATGTGCTTTGGACGATTTGTTGGATGCAATGACCAACAATGAGAGACAACATGTCCCTTCTTTTGGCAAAAAGTGCATGTCATATGCACATTCTTTGAAGGTAGTCTTTGCTTCATCTACTTCTTGTGTGCCTTCTTCCTCATCCAGCATCTCGAAACATGATGGTTAAATTGACCACAAAATGTACAAGAAATCCTCTTATGCTGCTTTGCATGCTTGCCATAAGCTGCATGTCTACCATCTTCTTGCTGCAACAAAGGCTTCAAACAATGGTAAGGAAGATTGCCATCATGACATTGATGTAATTGAGAACTTGGGAGAAATGTTCTCTTCAAATTTGCATCACATTCTTGAATGCATGTGCTCAAAGCTTCGCCATTAAGTTTCTCATAGCCAAGACCAATATTCTTGGGACGCTCCACAACACAAATAGGCTCAACAATGCCTTGTGCATGCTTGCCCAAACCTTTGCCTTCTTGATAGCCCATTTTCAACATCAATTTGGACCCAATACCTCTTGTATGCCTTTCAAACGAACCAACACACTTTTCAATAGAGGAAATTGAAGACAAATCAGACTGATTTACCTCATGATTTACATCCTGAAGATGAGGTATTTTCTTGGAAAAATCTTCTTGAGCTTGAAGAAGCTGCAACTCCATATCATGCAGTCTTTGAAGAATGGCTTCTTTCTCTTCCTGCATAGCTAGCAATTGTGCACGAAGTTGAACACTTTCCCTTTGATCCTCAAGGAGAATCTGCACCATGTCCTTCACTTTAAAAAACTCATTCTTTATGTCATCATTGAAGAATCTCGTGAAGGAGGAAACTTCACTTGTAGAAGAAGATGACATTATGTAAATGTTCAAACAACCAAAAAGAACTTCCAAAGAAAATTCCTCAAAGCTTTCAATCAAACGACAACTTTTAACCAAATGTCAGAAAAGACCCCTTCTCATTCAAGCAACGATTTTGCAACCAATAAAACAGTAAATCTCTTACACTGTTTTAAAACCTTTTGCACCATAAGGAATGCTCAACCTGAGCTCTGATACCATCTGATCTGAAAATGGAAGGTACTTGAAAAGGGTGCAAGGTATCCATTTTCAATTATGTAAATGAGTGCAAAAATACTTTAAGTTTAAATCTAAAAATGTGAGAACTTCATATTTCTAATACAGAGATTGACTGTAGGGGCATTTACTGGATATTTCACCTTTCAAAGAAAGGATGAATCCAGAGGCTACCTGGCCCTCTTATAGACTCTGCCTAAAGAAATAATAGAAGTAAACACTCATATTTAATTAAAATGATCTTGCTTTAAACTTGACATTATGCGGAAATTTAGCTTGCAAATGGTGTATGTCTTTTCACTGTTTATGTATCTTAAGTGTAATTGTTTTTGCTGAAACTTAACATGGGTATCAGAAACAATATTCAGCAATATAATATCAAAACACAACAGCAATATGATATAGGAGTTCACCCCAACTCTTGGGCTACATCTCCTGGATCAAGCCTCCCAAAATGGGCTTGTCCTCTTGTATTAAAAGCTCTCAAATGCAATACAAGATTATAAGTGTCTCAATAGAAAAATATGAATATATAAACTGATTCAGAAGGCAGGAAAAAGCTAATAATGCCTTTTCAAATTCACTAAACAGTGAAATATTACCATAAACAGTGATTTCTTCATCAATGTCCTGTTGGTGCTTTGAACTTATCTGCAACTTTTCTGGCTGTAGAAGTCCTCAAATTCCTTTGAAACCACTTCCAATGGCTTCATAAGGTCGAAATTATCTGAAATAGAGCTTTTTTTTACCTCAAACTGATAACCACAACTCAAAACAGCTCAAACCCCAAAATGGCCATGGTGGCCTTGAAAACTCTCCTAAAGGTTTTCGGCCTCTGAAAGTCTTCAAACAGAGCTAAGACCTATTCCAATGGCTATGTAATGAAGGAAATAGTCGAAAATGACTTTTGGTTCACCAAAAAAGGTTAACCACAGCTCAACCAAACTCAAAACCCAAAATGGCCCTAGTGGCTCAAAAAGCTTATGTGAAGCTAAACAGGCTGAAAATGAGCTCCAATGGCTCTGAAACCTGTGCCATTGAGTCCAAAATACTGAGAACATACGAAATCAAAAAAAAATTCGTTCCAAAAGGTTGAGTAATGAGAAATTTATGACCAAAACAACTTTGCCCCAATTTCCTCCACTAAATGTGGGGCAACTGCCAGTTAACTCCACTAAAAGTGGAAGTCCGCCTAAATTTGGGAGTGCCTCCAGAATCTCCGCCATATTAAACTCCACTTAACTGAAGCTTAATTAAATATTAAACTTGAGATTAGGCTCCTTAAGCGCTCTTAACATTAAGCTCCCACACTGGTCATATGATGAGGTTCCATGTGAGGAGGGTTGGCCCCTCCATGCTCCGCCGGACCCACTCCACTAAAAGTGCAATAACTTCTTCATACGGTGTCTGTTTTTTGAACTGTTCATAGCGTTGGGATCATATCACCGAGGCCTATCCCGTTGCTCAAGTTCCAAATCAATTTGAGCACTTTCATTTTTGAGCTTTTTCCCAAGCTCAGATTTGAGCTCTTGATCAACTAGGGAATGAAGGAGAGAGAGGGGGAAATTCCATCCCAACTCCACAACAAAAACAAAGGTCTCTGCAAAAGGGAACAACCACATAAACTTGGAAATAAAAGTTAGTGGAGTCGCCAATCCTGTGTTATGTGTTTGGTGCATGTATGTACGAAATCATACCAACTTAAGGGGTGTGGTTTTCCCTCTTAAGTTATTGGTCACAAGAAGAAAATAAATGGAGTCAAGCAAGTTGGTGGAACATGCTAGAACATAAGCATACTAGATAGAGAAATAGCATACATATTCAAACACAAAAATTAAACTAAAACTAAAACAAATAACACAAAAGCTCTAAATAGATTCAAACAACTTCAATAATCCAAATGGAGGCGCTTACATCCCCTCTTATTGAGTGCTGGTAGGAAATGAGGATGAAAATTTAACCCACTTGCCAGGGGGCCCTTAGAACTAGGGGTCTGAAGTCTTGATGCAAGGATGCCTTTACTTCCGAGCTGCCTTGGCGCGAAGTATCCCTTTCTCTACTATGGTGGACTGGAGATGTTGGATGGCCAACAACTAAGTCCCCTCTATCTCTGCTCCTTATCACACACTTGTGGTATTTCTTGGGGAAATTATGGCCAACATAACAATGTACTCTCCTGTTGCTCATCTCTTGGTGGCCTTTTATAGGAGAATTCAAATCCTCCTTCCCTCTCTTGGTACATTGTGGATAGTGACCCAAGAGAGGAGGGTGATTCCATTGTGTGCTCTCTTGATGTCCTAAGGAGGCTTCAAGTGTGCAATCAATGTCCTAGAGTGTGCCTTGTGGTCCTGAAAAGTGACTTCCGCCACTCCCAAGATTGCAAGCTTTTTGGGTCAAAAGGTGCACAAGGGCGTGTTTATCGAAGGATTTTGTGCGCAAAAGCACATTTGACTAGTCCTTCTTGTACGCAATTTGACTTTTTCTCAGACCTTAGAGATTTTTAAATAATTTCATATTCTCTGATGTCTCTCAGCCCTATCAATCCTTCTGCCTTACATTAAATAATGTCACCTTTGCTTAACTTTACTAATAACTCATCCTTACCTCAAGCAAGCTCATCTTCATTTTCATCTTAAATGACAATAGGATCCTTAAGCTTGGGATTCAATTTAGATATAAACCTCAACCTTAGTTTGTTTGTGGCTTTGGTTCTTGGCCTCCTTGCATAATCTGTTTCAGGGTCAGGTTCTATAGGATCTTCACCCTTCTTTTGTCATTCTTCAATAGTCTCATATTATTCACTCTCCTGCACCTCTAACTATTTTTTTCTCCTATTAGGTTTTTATTTTGTTTTTCCAGCAGCTTGTTGACTACTCTTGGTCTCTTTAGCAACAATTTTGTTCTTCTTATGCCTTCTAGGAAAGGGGTGTCCCAGTTTCCTCCTTGACTGTTGTGCCTTCTTGTTCAATTCATGGTTGTACATCATCTTGATCAAACCATGTTTGTGTACATCATGTGGGTAACAAACCCTCCTTTTCCTTGTAGAGGCCACCATATTAAGCAAGCTTTGATGAAGGTAAAAAGGCAAGTTCATCCTGTTAAAACTAGCCAAATGGACAAGAAATTGGATATGATATAAGAAAATTTTGGGAAAATGACCATCACATGTCAAATAAAGTTGAATATTCTTCATATGATCAACCCATTCCGGCTTTAAAATTATTATGTGCACCCCAACGCTCCAACAAGGGTTTTGGTTGTCATCCTTCACAAAATAATTTAGATTTACTCCTTGCACCATTTGTCTCTTAAGCCATCTTTCCCCCTCAGATGTTGTTTTAGTTGCATCATAAATGATTTCGTTTGTTACATCAAATAGCATCCCCTGAACCATATCTCTATTGTTATCAAAAGAATCAATGAAATCATTGGTTAGCTTAAGATCATACCCTCTTAAGAGCTTGAAAAATGGCTCCGAGCCAGCTTCTTTAAACATTGAAAAAGTGTTAAGCCCATCCACCTGGCAGAGCATTGATCCATATGGCTCATAGCGGTTGGTGATCAGGAGATCATGTCCAAGTGAAGAAAATGTTCAAAAATGGAAGTGATCAGAAATGGTTGCAGTCTAAATGGACGGAAAGGCCTCATCACTGTGATTCTAGTGCCACAAACGGTTCTCAAAACCGAGTTTGTATGAGAAAGATATTGAGGTTTGAATTCATCTAGTGACCTCCAAAACAGGAATTTTGACTAATTGATTTTGTCAATTTTTACAAAAAAAATTATTATTGGAAAAGTTAATTTTTTATATATATTGTGGGCCTATCAGTGGGTGCCACGTGGCTTGCCTGGAGGCTACCACATGGCCCCAAGCCATTGGTTGAAAGGTCAACTTAAAAATTTGTGGAGGGCATGGTCGAACCCTCGACTCGACTCCTCGAGTAGGGTTGACCCGATCAGCATGACAGAGGTGGTTGTGTTAAACAGTCAGACATGATATGAATGGTAGTTAGGTCGTTGACAGATTTAACGGGCAGAGGTTTTTGGATTAGCCCTCAGGGATAAGCCCCTTTGCAATATGCCCAGATCTTAAAACCACAGGCTAAGCATAGTTGTTTGGCAGACTTGGAAGGGAGCTAGCCCTAGGCGGTTATCTGTCATGCCATGTGACTTGTGGAGAAGACCAGGGGCTACCACCCAACGATTACAGTGGCGGATAATGCCACCTATGTGACCATCACCCAAAGACGTTTAATGCAACGGTTTGTAAACTTATCTGCCCAACAAACCATTTCCACCTTTTTCACATGTGAACGCGTATGATATTAAACTTAAATTCTAGTTGATTCGGCAGTTATGCTGGCGATCTACCCAATCTAGCAGAGATTTCCAAAAATAGTGGAGATATCTGGAGTTCTCCCACTTTTGGTGGGGTTTTGGGGGGACATTGGGCATTTTTGTTGCAAAAGTCAGAACTCTCTCAATTTTCGACCAAAAAAGATGAAATTTTTATCAATTTTGGGACTCGTCGACCTTCTAGAGAGTTTGGAATAGGTTTCAGAGTGAACAGAGGTGTTCTACAATAGATTTTTCTTCAGATAAAAGGAAGGAGCCACCAGGGCCATCATGGAGGAGGCATTGTTTTGGGTTATATTTCACTGTTTAAGGTGAAACAAAAGCCATTTCTAGCTATTTTCTATCTTCTGAAGTAAAATTTACAGTTGTTTTTTCATGTTTAGGGATATTTTTCACTATGTAACCATTTTGAGCAAATTAATAGAGCAAGGACATGCCATTGGGAAGCCTTGGACCGACAGATGTAGCCCAAGAGGGGTGAACTGCCTCAAAAATTTGTTGTGTTATGTTATGGTGAATTTTACTTGCTGTGTATTTCTATTTTGATATGCTAAACAGTAAATTTAAATAAAAAATCCTCACACATAAAACTTAGAAACATTAACAAAACTACTTTGTTTAACCTGCAAGTCATAGAGAACACTTTGCACACTAATTATATGGAACTGGATACTTTGCATAGCATTAAAAATAGTTCCATTTTCAGATCAGATGGTATTAGAGCTAGAGTTTTACTCTGCTTTTTTTCTTGTGCAAAGATATAGTTGATTGTGTTAGCCACCTATAAATTTGTTATACCAAAAGGTGGCTAAATCATTTTTGGAGCCTTCAAGGAACAAATTTTATTGCAAAAAAGTGTTGGCTCTTGAAGACTCTTGAAGGCCTCATGCCTCTATCCAAATCTTCACTGTTGTTCCCTTTTTATATTCAGTATTTCTGTTATTTCCATAAGTGAAAATACTGCTGCAAAATCATCATTTTTTCCCCTTCCTCCACTCAAAACTAACCTTCATTTTGCTCCCCTTTTTCTCCATAAAACTACTCTATTTTCATGATTCCTCTTCTTCCATTCATGAAAATAATTTTTACAAGGTTAATAACTCACTTCCTAACCTTACCGAAACCCTCAAATTCCTTTGAAAACCATCGAAAATCTATAAAAAACAAGTATTTTGACTATGGGTTTAAAGCCCCCTTGGGCCAAATCCTAAACCACTTCCCCCATATGCCCACGCCACACAAACTAGGCAGTGACCCATCAAGCGCTTATCGCATCAGAACTTCTGAACAAACACAAGTCTTCTTGTGTATAAACATTGAAAACTCCGATGCTGATTTAGCCCCGCGCCTTACATTCCCCGATCATATTATCGATCCATGTAACCTGTGGGCCTACAATTGGGTGCTAAATCATTGTGAAAATTCATCTCCGATCCATTATTTTCCTTTGTATATCAAAAAACCCACTTACCCAAAGTTTTGGTCTAATGCACTAGAGTTATGCTTTTTAATGAAAAATTGGTTGATTGAAAGACCGCATCAAAACTTCCGATGCGATTAAGTTCCATATTATAAACCCCACCCCCACCGCTTTTCATTTCATATATCCTACGCCCGGGACCAATATTTTAATTCCTAAGGCGCCCATCACATCGGAGTTTTCCTTTGGGTGCATTTTAATGTTTTTTCCCACCTCTGATTGTGATGGCCCGATCACGCAATCGCATCGGCCTTCTCCTATCGTGCAATCGCATTGGCGATTTCAGTTGCACCTTTAAATTTCTCCACCTCTGATTGCCATCCCTTCGATTCACTCCCCACCGTTGATCTGATCCTCAGATCAATGGCTCGCGCTATATCGCATCGCAAGTTTTTTTCCGAGTGCATTAACATAATTCCTCCACCGATTTCGGTCCCCCGATTCGATCTGGACCATTCACGTGTCCAGATCGGACGGTCCCAAATCATTCTCGCATTACTTCATCGCCCTCCACCCTCTCCAAAGGTTTAAACCTATTTTTTCACATTCTCTTATTAAATCCGAATAATGTGAATCCTTCACATTATTAATCTGTCGCTTATCCTAATCGTTGATCTTCTTGGTCACTCATCAATCAACGGCTCTGACTTAATTATCCCTCCGCTCTCCTTTTAACCTCTTCTACGCAATTCTCCATCGTTGGATGATGCCATCCAACGGCCATGCTCTCTCTCGACACCCTCTGAAGCAGTAAAAACTAAATAATAGAGGATTTCTTAATAAGTTTCATATTTTGCAGGTGTTTAATGGTTTACCCATTATAATTAAAGAAAGGCCGAAGGCCGAGAAATACATTTCTCGTGCCTTTGACTCATCAAAGGAAACCATTCGTGGGGTTCGAACTCCATGTCTCGTCAATGTTTCATGGGAATTGATGCCTTGAGAGCCTTGCGCAGCCTGCACATCAACAAGACATTGTGTTATTAAATCAAAATTAAAAGAATACCAGTGTTGAAGACAAAACGCAACAGAAACAGAAGATTGAAGATAATTTGGGGATTACGGCTAAGGATGATTATCAAAAACCTGATCCCTAGAATTAAAACATAGTTAAAGGAACATCATAAGTGTTATCAAACAGAAAAGCCTCCACCACCACATCTAAGGAAAATTGATTCCTCCCAGCTACCATAGTGCCACCTGCGCCTTAAAAGCGTTCAAACAAAGGCCGAAGTTATGGTTCAAAATCAAATATTTGCCTCAAACGCAACCAGAGAGTCCATTCTGCCGAGGAACTTAATGCAAAAATATTTGCAGAGTTACTCCAACATGACACAGAGCCTCAAAAGTCAATAAAATATCCCACCGATCTTAATATTAAATGTATAACATTAATACAGACAAACACCTGTAAACTTCTCCATCGAGCCCCTCAAAGGCCGAGAAGTCATTAATCTATATTAATTATCTTGGGAGATCTTTTATCAGGTCTCACCTCCTCATTCTTGTATAAATACTTCTGTAGAAGATGAGAAATTCTTGGTTGGTTGATCACTAGTTGTAATACTAAAACTCTCTGAAATAATACATACTCTGTTGAAGTTGAAGAACAAATTGAAGTCTTGGAAGCCTTGATGATATTGTTGCATGCTTGTTCCTGAGAAGGCTCTATCATTGGATCCATGAGCTTGGCTGTTGGTGAAGTATTCTGAACTGTTCAATGTTTTCTCTTGTTTTCATTATGTTCCATAATTTCTTACTACAGTAGGTTGAAATTTTTAGGCTAAGAAATGACTCCTGGAAGCACCTTAGACCTGTTCATCCTTCATTGTTTCATGTTTTCTTCTACTGAGGTATTTTAGAGTCTTTAATCTATCTCTTTAGTCCTCGTGCTTGTTTATTTCCTTAATAGTTCGAACAATTGGTTTCAGCATGATTTATGGTTCTCCCTGCTTGTCTGCTACCACTTAAAGACTGTTATTGAAGTCTCCCTTTGAAGTTATTTTGTTTATAGTAAGTCAAGGAGGTCTGTTCTGATCTTGCCCTTTATCCTTTCTTAAATAGTTGTCTTAAAGGTCGTTTATAGTTGTGATCATAGATGTATTAGGTGTTCCCTCTTCTATGACTGCAATTATTAGTGAATATTTTATGTTTTCTAAGTCATTTGAAATAAAATCTTTGAGGAAATAGGGTGTTCCCTGAATCTTAGATTTCATTTTCAATGTTGTCTTGAATTCATTATTTACTTAAAGAATGTTTGTAGAATTTATGGTTAGCCCTGTATATCAAATATTCCTTTATTGTTCAAGTTATGTTTTCAAGTTCCCTTCGTTGAGAATCAAATTTCTCTTTCCAAATCATTGATGTTCATCTCATTCCAAAACCAAAGGATCCTGCGGCCAAGTTAGATTTGCCCTCTGATATCCCATATCCATTGATGAGTATGTTATGACCTCTTCTTGACTCCATTGCCCAATGAACTAGATGTTTCTCCATTCTGTGTATCTTTCCTAGACCTTTCATGTTCTGCTGTATCAATTCAATCCAACCAAACAAACAAACAAACACCTGCACTTAATAACTAGTCTAAAACCAATACTCAAAGCACACAAGATAAACCTTTGCAAACAAAATTTTGAGAGATCCCTCTCTGAGAACAGGAGGACTAGATCCTGTAACTCTAAAGATTGGTTCTGATGTTTCCTTGTCTTTTGATTTTCCAAACTATCAAAACACGGGACACCAACATAATGGCGATCACGGTGGGACCACTAAGTTCATAGTTGCCTAGCAAGCTCTTATAGACTCATTAGTCTTTCAAACAACCATAGAAACTCAGAAAAACCCAAAATATTTAGTTTGGCTTCATAATAAACATGGTGGTGGAACCATAAAACATTTTACCTTTACAAAAGCTAAAAATTTTCCACCTGGTGACTCCACTGGCCTCCAAAAGGTCTATTACCCTTCCAGTCCTTGTAGACTCCCTTGGGAATGCATTGAGCAAATCCAATCATGCTGTTGGTGGACAGCAAATTTCAAAATCTTCCACCTGGTGACTCCACAATCCCAAAAGACCTAATAACTCCACTGGTAAAGGACTCTGAACTGGTTAGAAAGATACAGTGACCTCTTATTATAAACATGGATCCAAGTATGGACATAGAAGCTAAACTAAACACATTATTGGACCTAATTGGGAAAATAGTGTACATACTTGATAAAAGATTGGGAAAGCATGAGGATGATATAGATGTTGATTATCCAGAGCAACCTATGTTTTTCCTAGATCAACCACAAACTCAACCATTACAAGACCTAGACAATGAGCAATATATAGATGATGATCAAGACTTTATAGAAGAAGGTGAGCAAGACTATAGAGAAAACAATAAAGAAAAATTGCTGGTCATGATGGAAAAAATGGTGTATATGCTTGGGAAAAGAATTGAATGGAATGAGGCTAATTTGAATATTGATGATCTAGAGCAGCCCATGCTCCCTTCAAATCAAGAACAAACCCAAACATTACAAAATATGTGCGATGAACAAGATTACAAAGAAAGCAATGAAAAAGGTTGTCGGGAAATTCTTGATTATCTACCTATATCTTGTACCATGCTATTAAGAGAACTTCATGACCAGATTGCAAAAACTAATAGTGAGCAGTGCCTTGAGGAAAACATAAGCCATTTTGAACCCACAAAATCTAAAATAGGAGAAGAGACAACACAACCAGAGTCTCTGCCTTTATGTCATGACTCATTTCAGATGATTAAAGAAGAATGGCATCCTGATAATCTATTAGAAACAACTCCCGAATCCCATATTTTAAATAACTGTCATAAAAATCATGAGGAGTTGTTCAAAACTGAGATAGACCTGGAAAAACAAGAGAAACCTAAATTTTCCCCTGCAAACTCAAATGGAGATCCATTAGAAGAGGCTCATGAAGACCATTGTACTTTTGTCCTAAGCAAAAAGACAATTCCTTCTCTCTTAACAGAAGAAGAGATTGATCTAATATTAAATAGATAGCCAACCTCCAAACCTCCATTTGAACAAAACACTTTTGCTCATCTACTTACTGAACCTTGTTGTCTTGAATCAAAAAACACAGTTATAGAAAAGCTCAAAGAGGAACAAAATGATAACCCAATATGTTTGATTGGTGAAATTGTGTATACTAATGATTTTTCAACTTCTGATCAATATGATGATGATGATGAGCTCCAAAAATAAACTAATCATGCAGGGCAACCAACAGTGGATTGGTGTCATGAAATTCATTATCATTAGCTTAAAATTAGCAATCATCCAGTCCAATTCATCAGGAATAATTTTCACATAATTGGGAATCAGCTATCTATTAGTTGTAATGTTGGGGTTGAGAAGAAAGAGGAATTTCTTGAACAGGATGCATATGAGGAGCCTCCTCCTGAAAGGGTTGAGGTAATAAAATATACCCCTACTCAAGAACATGATGATCTCTTCACAGAACACAGTCCACTGAATCAGAGCATACTAGGACTACAAGAGGACAACACTGCAATATATGATGAATCCTCTAGTTTAGATAATAATGAAGATGAGGAAGTTTTTCTTTATCATAATAATCTTTGCCTTAATCCAGTGGAGAAAGAAGATCTGATCCTAGTTGAAACATATCTTCCAAACACTCACAACCAGGTATTATTTCAAGATCCCTATGCTCATTTCTTGAAAATCTTTGAAGAAGGGATAAAGGTTATTAGGAGCAGTATATTACCAAAAGCAAGAGGATCATTTAGCACTGCTGCTAAGAAAAAAAAAGAATTGGAGTGGCCCTGTTTGTCCAGCCTGCCCAAGGGGATGAAGAAGGATCAATCATGGAATCATTTACTGGATTGGTTATACTGGAAAAGCGGGTTTATTATCTAAACATGTAAATATTCCAAGTTAGATTAGGTTAGATAGGAATGTCAATAAAGCTCAGCTTTGAGCATTTAGTTAGTGGTTTATTTTTTTCTTTGAAAGAAAAAGAAACATCTAAAAACAATAGAAAATAAAAGAGGGCAGATTTGAAAAGAAGAAAGGTACAGCCCCATACCAAAAAAGAGAAACAAAAATCTGAAAGTGTGCAAGCTCAAATGCCACTCCTAAAAAACATACTTCTAGTTATTCATACAGTTTAATCATGACTAATTAGTTTTCAATTTACTGCTGATAGGTTAGTGAATTAGATTTGCCAAACAACTCAATCTTGGCTTCTCAGTAAGGTAGATTAGGATAGAAAAACAAAGGTTCAAACAAGCTCAAAATCTGAACCTGTAGATTCCAAAATAAAGATGACTCTGATCTGTTCAAATCTTGAGTAAAAAATAGAAGTAAAACTGGTTCTAATCAGCTCAAAATATGAACTAGAAAACAAGCAAAGAACAACTCAAACAAGCTTAAAAACAGAGCTGAAGAAAAGAGAAGGATGTTCTTAAAACTTTCAAATCTTAAAACCTTCATCATTTTGATTTAATTTTCTGCAAATAATATCTATGTGCAACTTGTTTTTATGCCATAGATCAGCGTCAAGTTAGACTGTTCAACCATGACTTGTATGCTTTTAAATTTCTGCTTTAGAAATTAGAGAATAAAAATATGTTAGACTGTTTAATCCTAACAGATTGGTAGATTAGGTAGAGAATCATATGGACTCAACTGTTTAATCTGATTCCATGGAGAAATAAGGAGTAGAAATAGATTAGATTTCCTTCTTTCGAAAGAATAAAATATTGTGAGAGAGTTTGCCAATCCAAGTGCACTCTAATGAAGAAAAAATGTTAGATCGGTAGGATTGGGTAGGTAGAAAGCTTGTTGATGAAAGAACCATTGTTTTTATGGCTTCTAATATGTTTTCAAAGCAAGATCATCCCAGCAAAGGAAGGGTAGCCCAATAGATCAGGCACAGGTCAGCCTCCCAGAGAATGCAAGTCTGAAGTTCTTGATGCCTTCAAGAAGGCACCATCCCCAAGGGGAGCCATTGTTAGCCACCTATAAATTTGTTATACCAAAAGGTGGCTAAATCATCTTTGGAGCCTTCAAGGAAAAAATTTTATTGCAAAAAAGTGTTGGCTCTTGAAGACTCTTGAAGGCCTCATGCTTCTGTCCAAATCTTCACTGTTGTTCCCTTTTTATATTCAGAATTTTAGCTGTTTCCATAAGTGAAAATACTACTGCAAAATCATCATTTTTCCCCTTCCTACACTCAAAACTAACCTTCATTTTTCTCCACTTTTTCTCCATAAAATTACTCTATTTTCATGATTCCTCTTCTTCTCATGAAAATCATTTTTACAAGGTTAAGAACTCACTTCTTAACCTTACCGAAACCCTCAAATTCCTTTGAAAACCATCGAAAATCTATAAAAAACAAATATTTTGACTATAGGTTTCAAGTCCCCTTGGGCCAAATCCTAAACCACTTCCCCCATATTCCCACGCCACACAAAAAAGGCGCTGACCCATCGAGCGCTTATCGCATCAGAACTTCCGAACAAACGCAAGTCTTCTTGTGTATGAACATTGAAAACTCCGATGCCGATTCAGCCTAGTGCCTTACATTCCCCGATCATATTATCGATCCATGTAACCCGTGGGCCTGCAATTGGGCACTAAATCATTGTGAAAATTCATCTCCGATCCATTATTTTCCTTTGTATATCAAAAAACCCACTTACCCAAAGTTTTGGTCTAACGCGCCGGAGTTATGCTTTTTAATGAAAAATGGGTTGATTGAAAGACCGCATCAAAACTTCCGATACGATTAAGTCCCATATGTATAAACCCTGCCCCCACCACTTTTCATTTCATATAGCCTACGCTCGAGACCAAGAGTTTAAGTCCCAAGGTGCCCATCGCATCGGAGTTTCCCTTTGGGTGCACTTTAATGTTTTTTCCCACCTCCGATTGTGATGGCCCGATCGCGCAATCGCATCGGCCTTCTCCGATCACGCAATCGCATCAGCGATTTCGGTTGTGCCTTTACATTTCTCCACCTCCGATTTCCATCCCTCCTATTCACTCCCCACCGTTGATCTGATCCTCAGATCAACAGCCTGCGCTACATCGCATCGCAAGTTTTTTGCCGAGCGCATTAACATAATTCCTCCGACGATTGCGATCCCCTGATTGGATCTGGACCGTTCACATGTCTATATCGGACGATCAAAAATCATTCTCGCATTACTTCATCGCCCTCCACCCTCACCAAAGGTTTAAACCTAGTTTTTCGCATTCTCTTATTAAATCCGAATAATGTGAATCCTTCACATTATTGTTCTGCCGCTTATCCTGACCATTGATCTTCTTGGTCACTCATCAATCAACGACTCTGACTTAATTATCCCTCCGCTCTTCTTTTAACCTCTTCTACGCAATTCTCCACCGTTGGATGATGCCATCCAACGGCCACGCTCTCTCCCGATGCCCTCTGAAGCAGTAAAACCTAAATAATGCAGGATTTCTTAATAAGTTTCGTATTTTGCAGGTGTTTAATGGTTTACCCATTATAATTAAAGAAAGGTCGAAGGCCGGGAAAGACATTTCCCGTGCCTTTGATTCATCAAAGGAAACCATTCGCGGGGTTCGAACTCCATGTCTCGTCAATGTTTCATGGGCATTGATGCCTTGAGAGCCCTGCGCAGCCTGCACATCAACAAGACGCTGTGTTATTAAATCACAATTAAAATAATATCAGTGTTGAAGATAGAACGCAGCAGAAACAGAAGATTGAAGATAATTTGGGGATTACGGCTAAGGATGATTATCAAAAGCCTGATCCCCAGAATTAAAACATAGTTAAAGGAACATCATAAGTGTTATCAAACAGCAAAGCCTCCACTGCCACATCTGAGGCGAATTGATTCCTCCCAGCTACCACAAAGCCACCTGTGCCTTAAAGCATTCAAACAGAGGCCGAAGTTATTGATCGAAGTAAGATATTTGCCTCTACTCAGCCAGAGAGTTAATTCTGCCAAAGAACTTAATGACTAAATATCTGCAGAGTTACTCCAACATGACACAGAGCCTCAAAAGTCAACAAAAGCTCCCACCGAGCTTAATTCATAAATGTATATCAATTAATACAGTGAAACACCTGTAAAATTCTTCATCAAGCCCCTCAAAGGCTGAGAAGTCATCACTCTGTATTAATTATCCTGAGAGATCTTTTATTGAGATCTCACCTCCTCATTCTTCTATAAATACTTCTGTGGAAGATGAGAAATTGTTGGTTGATCACTAGTTGTAATACTGAAACTCTCTGAAATAATACATAGTCTGTTGAAGTTGAAGAAAAAATTGAAGTCTTGGGAGCCTTGATGATATTGTTGCATGCTTGTTCCTAAGAAGGCTCTATCATTGGATCCATGAGCTTGGTTGTTGGTGAAGTATTCTGAACTGTTCAATGTTTTCTCTTGTTTTCATTCTATTCCATAATTTCTTACTACAGTAGGTTGAAAGTTTTAGGCTAAGAAATGACTCCTGGAAGCACCTTAGACCTGTTCATCCTTCACTGTTTCATGTTTTCTTCTGCTGAAGTATTTTAGAGTCTTTAACCTCTCTCTTTAGTCTTCATGCTTGTTTATTTCCTTAATAGTTCGAACAATTGGTTTCAGCATGATTTATGGTTCTCCCTGCTTGTCTGCTGCCACTTAAAAACTGTTATTGAAGTCTCCCTTTGAAGTTCTTTGCTTACAGTGAATCAAAGAGGTCTGTTTTGATCTTGCCCTTTGTCCTCACTTAAACAGTTGGCTTAAAGGTCTTTTATAGTTGTGATCATAGATGTGTTAGGTGTTCCCTCTTCTATGACTGCAATTATCAGTAAATCTTTTATGTTTTCTAAGTCATTTGAAATAAAATCTTTGAGGAAATAGGGTGTTCCCCGAATCTTAGATTTCATTTTGAAAGTTGTCTTGAAGTCATTATTTGCTTAAAGAATGTTTGTAGAATTTATGGTTAGCCCTGTCTATCAAATATTCCTTTATTGTTCAAGTTATTTTTTCAAGTTCCCTTCATTGAGAATCAAATTTCTCTTTCCAAATCATTGATGTCCATCTCATTCCAAAAGCAAAGGATCCTGTGGCCAAGTTAGATTTTCCCTCTGATATCCCATATCCATTGATGAGTATGTTATGACCTCTTCTTGACTCCATTGCCCAATGAACCAGATGTTTCTCCATTCTATATATCTTTCCTAGATCTTTCATTTTCTACTATATCAATTCAACCAAACAAAATAAACAAACACCTGCACTTAATAACTAGTCTAAAACCAATACTCAAAGCACACAAGATAAACCTTTGCAAAAAAACATTTGAGAGATCCCTCTCTGAGAACAGGAGGACTAGATCCTGTAACTCTAAATATTGGTTTTGATGTTGCCTTGTCTTTTGATTTTCCAAACTATCAAAACACGGGACACCAACAGATTGTTTGCAAGTTTTGATGCTTACTATGCTTAAGCTCAAGAGGGGGGAAGGACAATTGGTTAGAGCACAAAGTAATCGTCAACCAAGGAGGGCTAGAGAGCCATTAACTCCACATTTTAATTCACCTCCAAGAGCCATATAATAAGCCTCGAGCATGTCTTCAAGAGAAGGAGAATTTTCGGAAGATATTGATCCCAAAGAAGAAGAACAGGTGTTCTGAAAGGATTTATTGGACATGACAGAGATGGTGAGGATACTCTACCAAGAAAGGAATGACAGGCTTGTAGGAGAAGGGTCTAGACATCAGAAAGAAGGAGAGGGTTCTTCAGGAGGAAAGAAAAGTGATGACAAGTCAAAGAAATGACACGGAGGAAATGGTGATCCACCATCCCCATCTTCATCCTCTTCTTCAACATCGTCATCCTCTACTTTGGTGAATCAATCTCACAAGTCTAAAACCACTGGTAAAAATATATTTTTAAAGCTTGATGTTAAATTTTAGTTGCCTATGTTTAATGGTGAGGTCAATGCAGAGAAACTTGACAATTGGACAAGGCAGTTGGAAGTTTACTTGAGGATACAAAACATTCATGATGACGACACCAAGATACAGTTAGCCTCTTTGAGAATGGATAGAGCAGCATTGGTATGGTGGGAAGCCAAGACCAAGGATGAAATTAAAAAACATGGTAAGATCACTTTATCATGGGTTGAATTTATTTTTGCAATTAAAAATAAATTTTATCCATTAGCTCATTTATGAAAGCTATCATGAATTGGAAAAACTTCAGACAACTTAGGGGACAAAATGTACAAGACTACACCCAAGAGTTTAGGAGAAGAGCACTCTTATTAGGGGTAGACTTGCAAAGTCAAGATACTTTGCTAAAATATATAGGTGGTTTGCACAACTACCTTAGACATACTATCCTTATGTTTAATCCTACTAGTCTAGAAGAGGTTTGTGTACAAGCCATGCATTTAGAGGTTAGAGGGAAAAATACTTTTGATGAGGGTAGTAACAAGCCTTTTAAGGGGAAAAACAGAGACAAAACCTCTAAGGGAAAAGGAAAAAAGAATGCATCTGTCAAAAAAGAGGGTGAGAAAGTGATATGTAAACATTGTTCAAGAGAAGGCCATGAAGAGAAAAACTGTTGGAAACTTCATCCTGAAAAAAGAACTCAATTTAACAAAAACAAAGGAAAGAAGAAAACTGCAGCTACTACAACTACACAACAAGACTTAGGTGATGATTCAGGTGACGAAACCAAAATTACAGCCATGGGTTTGAAGAGTATGAAGGGAAAGGAAACTGAAACTAAGCCAAGCACTAGTACTTCAAACTGTCATGTACAAGCTCCAAATGAGGAAGAAAGAATTGAATTGTTCCATGTGAGGGTAATCTCAAAACATACAAAAATTGACACACTGTTTGACAGTGGGTCACAAGAAAATTTCATATCAGAAGGCTTGGTCAAACAACTTAAAATTGAGACCATTCCACATCCAAATCCATATCCACTTGGTTGGATATGCAAGGATGCAAACTTACAAGTCTCAAGAAAGTGCATATTGTGTTTTGCAATTACTGCACACTTTATTAACACAGTTGAACTTGATGTAGTGTCGCTTGATATATCAGGAATTGTTTTGGGAAGTCCTTACTTAATTGACAGGAAATCGATCTTCCATCACCATGAAAATAAGTATCATCTTTTCAAAGATGGCAAGGACTTTATTTTCAGAGCACATCGCAAGAAGACAAATATAGCGATGGTAAATGCGGGACAAGTAAAAAGGCTAGTGAATTCTAGTAAGAGTTTTGTAATTCTTATGGTTAAGCCTAAGGTTGATGTGAATCATGAGTCATTTGAAAATTGTGATTCCAAGTTAAAATCAGATTTATATGATGCATTTGATGCACATCATGAGATGTTTAAGGAACCAACGGGTTTGCCTCCTAAAAGGGAGATTCAACATGAAATACAGTTGCAACAAGATTGTCCTCTTCCTAACATAGGCATGTACCGCATGTCTATCATGGAGAATGCGGAAATAAAGAGGAAAATTAAGGAATTGTTGGACAAAGGTTTCATAAGACCAAGCACTTAGCCATGTGGGTCACCAATAGTGTTGATTCCAAAGAAAGATGGAACTTGACGCATGTGTGTGGACTTCAGGGCAATGAACAAGATAACGGTAAAGAATCGTTACCCACTCCCAAGGATAGATGATTTGTTAGATCAAATAAAAGATGCTAAATACTTCACTAAGTTAGACTTATGTAGTGTTTATCATCAAGTTAGAATTGCAGAAAGTGACATTTGGAAGACAACATTTAAATCCAAACAGGGACTCTTTGAGTGGCTTGTTATGTCGTTTGGTTTATGCAATGCACCTGCAACTTTCATGTGGGTAATGGATGATGTCTTACATCCTTTTCTTGATGATTTCGTTATTGTCTACTTAGATGACATCTTAATTTTCAGCAAGACTAGAGAAGAGCATGTCATGCATGTTAAGAAAGTACTTGATATTTTGAAGAAAAATTAGTTATTTCTTAAAATGTCAAAGTGTGAATTTGGAAAGACTTCTTTGGTTTATTTGGGACACATAGTAGGAGGAGGTGCTTTGAGAATTGATCCTTCCAAAGTAGAAGCCATTGTGAATTGGCCTACTCCCAAATCCATTACAGAGGTAAGAAGGTTTTTGGGTGTAGCTCAGTATTGGGGGAAGTTTATTTCTAACTTCTCTGCCATAGCAGCTCCTATGCATGTAGTGACTAGTGTGAAGTGTGCTTTCCAATGGGGAGGCAAGCAACAGAAAGATTTTGTGTCTTTGAAAGAGAAGATAAGTTCAGCTCCAGTCCTTGCATTACCGTACTTGAGATAGCCATTCGAGATTCATACAGATGCTAGTGATTACGCCATGGGTGTAGTTCTCTTACAACATGGTAAGCCTGTTGCATTTCATTCTGAGACATTTAATGGTGTTGTTGTGAATTATCCTACATATGATAAAGAGTTGTATGCGTTGGTACAAAGTGTCAAAAAATGGAAACACTATTTGATGGGCAAAGAAACAATTGTTCATACCGACCATCAGCCTTTACAGTACTTGTAGTCGCAAAGTAAATTGCAGCAGTCACGACATTTCAGATGGATGGGTTTCCTACAACAATTTCACTTGGTAATAAGGTACAAGAAAGGTATTTTCAATAAAGTTGTTGATATGCTTTCAAGGCCTATTATTAGTGCTACTACTTTATTTAAGAATAATTTTATTGTACATGAGAGTTACATAGAACAGTATGCATCAGATGTTGATTTTAAGGATGTGTATGCTAACTTCAGTGAAGGGAATCATGTTGAGGAGAATGATTATCACTTGCATAATAATTTTCTTTTTCATATGGGCAAGTTATGTATACCATAGGGAGAGAGACTAAGTGTTATGAGAGAAGCTCATTCTTCTCTTATTACTGGACATTTCGGGGTAAGAAAAATGGTGGCACATTTACAGAGGTATTGTTATTGGCCTCGCATGGTAGATAGTGTTTCACGTTTTTTTAGAGGTTGTTCATTATGTGCTACAAGCAAGCCTAGAAATAGGAAGCTTTCTTTATATACGCCATTTTCGGTACCTTCTAGACCATGGGAAAGTGTTTCTATGGATTTTGTTGGAGGTCTACCATTGTCTAGAAAGCAACATGATTATCTTTATGTAGTAGTTGATAGATTTAGCAAGATGTGTATTAGTATGCCATGTAAGAAATCTATAACTTTTGAACAAACTGCTGATTTATATTTTCAACATGTATGGGTTCATTATGCCTTTCCTACTTCTATTGTTAGTGACAGGGATTCCAGATTTGTTGGGAATTTTTGGTCCAATTTATGGAAGATGATGGACACCAAGTTGAAGAAGAGTAGTGCTTTCCATCCGCAAACAGATGGCCAAACAGAGGTCGTGAACAAAACCATTATACATATTTTGAGAGGTTATTGCAGCAAGCATCCCAAGCTTTGGGATGATCATTTTCATTACATTCAGCATGCTTACAACCGGGCCAAGCACTCTTCTACAAATACTTCACCTTTTGAAGCTTGTTTTGGGTATTTTCCTAAGTCACCTTTAGATTTCATTCTTGAGAAGGATATTTCCATTGATGGGCATAGTGACATTGACAAAGCTCGCATGTTCATTGAAATAATTTAGCTCATACATCAGCAGGTTCAAGAACAACTTGAAAAAAGTCAAGGCAAGTACAAGGAGAGGCATGACAAACACAGAGTTGATCATAAGTTTCAAGAAGGAGATGACGTATGGCTACATATTAGTAAGGAAAGAATGAAAGGAGAAGGTAAAAATTTGAAGCCTATTCGTTATGGTCCATTCAAGATTCTTGAACAAGTTGTAAATAATGCTTTTCAACTAGATTTTCCTTCATATATGCAAATGTATTCCATTGTAAATGTGGAAAATTTGCGTTTTTATGAACCTCCTTTAATTTCTGATCATGAAAGTGACATTCAACTGTCATCCATAGAGGAGTTCTCGCCAGAATATTTGGATGAGATGAAAGAGGATGCTATCCTTGACAGGAGGACATGCACTTCGAAGAGGGAAAGTGTAGATTATCTTTGGATTGGTCTAAAAGGCAGCAGAACGAGTATGGAAAAATGGATGGAGGTGGAAAAGGTGAGGGGTTTGTACCCTCATATTCTAAACATGTAATTGAAGGCTTTTGGTGTCCAAAAGCTTCCCAATGGGGAGGTGTGATCAGAAGATCATGTCCAAGTGAAGAAAATGCTCAAAAATGGAAGTGCTCAGAAATGGTTGCAGTCTGAACGACCGGAAAGGCCTCGTCACTTCGATTCTAGCACCGCAAACGGTTCTCAAAAATGAGTTCATATGATAAATATACTGAGGTTTGAAATCGTCTAGTGACCTCCAAAACAAGACTTTTGGCTAATTGATTTAGTCAATTTTTACAAAAAAAACTATTACTGGCAAAGTTAATTTTTTTTATATATTGTGGGCCTATCAGTGGGTGCCATTTTTCCTTCTCGGAGGCTGCCACATGGCCCTAGGCCATTGGTTGAAAGGTCAAATTAAAAATTTGTGGAGGGCATGAGGGTTGAACCCTTGACCCGACTCCTCAGGCAGGGTTGACCCGACCTACACGGCAAAGGTGGTTGTGTTAAACAGTCAGGCACGATGTGAATGGTAGTCAGGTCATTGACATATTTAACGAGCAGAGGTTTTTGGATTAGCCCTTAGGGATAATCCCCTTTGCAATATTCCTAGAGCTTAAAACCATGGGCTAAGTGCAGTTGTTTGGCGGAGTTGGAAGGGGGCTAGCCCCAGGCGGTTAGCCGTCATGCCATATGACTTGTGGTAGAGACTGAGGGATACCGCCCGACGATTACGATGGCGGTTAATGCCACCTATGTGACCATCACCCGAAGACGTTTAATGCGACGGTTTGTAAACTTATCAGCCCAATAAACCGTTTCCACCTTTTTCGCATGTGAACGCATATGACATTAAACTTAAATTCCAGTTGATCTGATAGTTCCATTGGCGGTCCACTCAATCTAGCGGAGATTTCCAAAAATAGTGGAGCTATCTGGAGTTCTCCCACTTTTGGTGGGGTTTTTGGGGGACATTGGGCATTTTTGTTGCAGAAGTTAGAACTCTCTCAATTTTCGACCAAACAAGATGAAATTTTAGTCAATTTTTGGTATCTTCAACCTTCTGGAGAGTTTGGAATAGGTTTTAGAGCAAACAGAGGTGTTCTAAAATAGTTTTTTCTTCAGAGAAAAGGAAGGAGCCACTAGGGCCATCATGGAGGAGGCACTGTTTTGGGTTATATTTCATTGTTTAAGGTGAAACAAAAGCCATTTCTAGCTATTTTCTATCTTTTGAAGTCAAATTTACAGTTTTGTTTTCCTTTTTAGTCATATTTTTCACTATGTAACCATTTTGAGAAAATTAATAGAGCAAGGACATGCCATTGGGGAGCCTTGGACCAGAAGATGTCGCCCAGGAGGGGTGAACTTCCTCAACAATTTGTTGTGTTATGTTATGGTGAATTTTACTTGCTGTGTATTTCTGCTGTGATATGTTAAACATAAAATTTAAATAACAAATCCTCACACATAAAACTCAGAAACATTACCAAAACTACTTTGTTTAACCTGCAAGTTATGGAGAACACTTTGCACACTAAATTATATGGAAATGGATACTTTGCATAGCATTACAAATAGTTCCATTTTTATATCAGTTGAGGTGGCCACTCTTTCCCATATGTCTAGCTAGCAGGTTACAAGAATTTACCAATTTAAAATTTTCCCCTTGCATGCTCTACTGAAATGGAAATGGTTACCAACACCCAGAAAATGGTTCACACCCCCTCAGATTTATCAAAGACTTGTTTTTCATTCAATTCACTACCAATACAAGAAGTAAGAGATGAAAACACACCAGTTGTACGAACCCTATTTGTTTTTTTCAAGTGGCATACGTGGAACTAGGTAAAACACTTTCTTCTCATGCCAATGGTTGCCACCGACTTGGATTATCAAACACTTTCTTTTCATGCAATTCAGTGCCATTGCATATAGTTAGTGTAATGTTCCCAATTTTAGCCTCAAGCTAAAATGGAACATTATAGTTGCACATTTTATTTTTGTTTAATAAAATGGGCAACGTGACACCTTATCCCCTTTTAGATGAAGAAATAACACTCCTAATGTGAAAGGGGAGTGAATAAATCAATTGAAATAAACACCAAGGGTGTGAATGGAACCCAGCTCACTTGGATTAGTCATTTTTGACTAAATTCAATAGTGATGCCTATAGAGGCGAAGCTTCCTAGAGAAGATACACATCTTTGGAGGGAGGAGCTTCACATGAGGGTGGAAACCCTAATTGGTGGGACCATGGTGGAGAAGAGTTCTCTCACTTTATATGGAGGATATGGCAGCCCATTTTCATTATGCTATGTTTTAGATTTCATACAAGGGTCTGCAAAGCTTGCATCCTTGAGCTGTTTAGTAGGGTGATGGTGCCCTCGGGCACTAGGGTGTTCCTGGTTGGGAATCCCTACCTCTTCCTAAAGGAAGGATGAGGATTGAGCTACATTTCCTCAATCCGACATTGGCCATAGATTCATTCATCTTCTATATCGTTATTTCTGTAGCAGAGAGGATGTTGTGTAGCTGGGTGTAGCTAGAGAGGAACTCATGGAGTCTCTCTTGTCTAGTTTTCTTCAGTGGAGGAGTGATCTATTCATTGGAGGAGCTTCAAGGAGGATTCCCGGGTTGTATTTCAGATCAGTGGCATGAGGCCACACTTCCATCATATCCCACTGTGCAGTCCATGGAGGAAACTACGTTATTTTGGAGGAGGCAGTGAGAGAGGGTTTCATGGAGCTCATCAAGAGGTTGTTTCTGAGACAAAGGGATCAGCCCTTTGTATTGGAGGCATTATCAGAGGAGGGCATTTGCATTTCAGATCTGTCATAGCCTCAATCTCATTTTTTATCAGTTGCAATGACAACTTGGTTGTCACATTTTTGGGTTCTCCGACATTTCTAGCAATCTCTCATAGATTGGCTAGAAATCATGTATTTCAGCCCATTCCTTGTTCTTGGGCTTGTTTCTTGTATTCCTTCAGCCAAATATGTATTTTATTCATATTCAGCAGCTTATGCCTTCATGTACACTGCGCAGTTGCATCTACTCCAGCATTTTGTGGAGTTGCAACTACTCTTGTATTTTATGGCTTATTCATTGAAGGTTGGATCTTAAAGCTTGAATGGCTTGTCCCCCAGCTATATCTTGTATTTATTTGCTGATATATCATTATATCATGATGGCTGTATCATTTTCCCTCTTATGGTGTATTTCAGATATGCAGAGTTTCTGGTTATGTTCTTGTATTGCTGTGGCTCTCTCATTGAGCATTGTTTTAGAGACCTAGATTGGGGAGATCTGAATAACCCATCTAGATGTATTTCTTTGAGCTCATATTCTGCATAGGAGTTCTATGATATGTTACCTAGGGCATCCCAGCATTGGTATGTCTTATTTATGCAGCAGCTTCCTTATACAGTGTCCTCAAGGACCCTGTGGCAGAAATTCCCGAGGTGGAATATTGCATATCCATAGGCAGAGTCTGAGAAGGGCCAGATAGCCTTAGGATCTCTCCCTTCTTTAGAAGGAGTCATATCCTGTAAATTCCCCATCAGTCAATCTCTAAAATGGACTTGCATTATCTCACTAAAGAAGGAATTGGAATATCTGAAGATATTCCCGACGAAGTAGAAATTTCTAGATTTTGAATATTACAGTTAGAGTTACAAATACACTAGTTGTACACCACCTGCTTTATCAAAGTACCAGCTACTTTATACCACCTGTACACTTGGTTTCCACTACACATAGTAGGCCCTGCTCTATCCCCTAAAATATACCAGTTGTACACTACTCTGCCACTGCATATAAATAATGGCTTAAGAAGAAATGGTAAATGAAATATAGAAGCGCATAAAGATAAAGGTTTAACATGAAATGGAAAAATGAAATATAGAAACAAATACACATAAATAATCATCTAAGAACTTAATTTCATGACAAGGCTATCGAACGCCTTAGTGCATGAAATATACATAATAAATATGAGCTTAGAAATCAAAATAGAGAGTCATTACAGTTTCCTAGGGAGCCGCTCTAATCCACTATAATCCCTCCCCTAGGCTATCACTTTGAAACTAAAAAATTAGAAAATAAATTAGAATAATATTTTTTCCTTTACTGTAAGAACTACTACCAGTTCTTTTGGTAAGCTCTACTTGCTTTAGTCCACTCAACAACTAATAACCTTAGACTAAGTCCCATGGAAGCCTCTTAATAGGCTATCTTAGTACACTTGCATTAAGGGAAGTTCCATGTTCTGAGAATAGTCTAAGTCCACTTGCAATAAAGGAAGTTCCATGTTATGTATTCTCATTCACTTTCCAACATTGTTGTAGGCACTAAAAAATCATTTTCCAGCACCAACGGGAGCACTATATGTATACTTTGAGGGCTGGGTACATAATAGGGATGTTACTGCTATGTATTAACACATTGTGCATATGCATATCACATTATACTCATATTAGGATATTAATATTGTGGGTTTTTATGATGAATCCTTTAGGTTTCCTAGTCTCATGGAGTAGTTGAGGTCATTTCTGCAATTATATTTATTTTTTGATTTATTGTTAGTTCTTAGGATCGAGTAAGTAGTTCTCTCCTAGATTTCTTGATTTGGTTTTCTTTTTGTCAAACTACTTAATATGCTATTTGGATTAATAAAAATTAGTCAAAGCTTTGTTTACTCACACTTCGGTGTAGAAATTTATGTTGTAGGTTATAGTTCATGTTAAATTTATGTTGTAGGTTATCATTCATTGACTTCACTACATTCCACCTAGAATTTGATTGAATCTCATTCTGGGGTGTTTATATGGTAGGGTTTTTGGAGGGTATTTATCGTGTTATGTGTTATGTGTAGACTAGCACTAGGGTGCAAGATTTTTCAATAACAACAACCTCATACATGCAGCAACATTACACTTGGTTGAGTGTGTGTCTCTAAGAAAGTTAGCTTGAAGGGGAAATACAATCAATCTCACACAATTTATAAGGTAACCTCCTTATGAGTGCACTAGAGAGAGGTAGGTCTAGTCCTCTTGAGAAACATAGGTCTAGTAAGCTATAAAGAGATAGAAAAAAGGAAACCACAAGTGCTAAAAATATAAATATAGAAGTGTGGATAAAAGAAAAATGTTAGTCACTATATAAAAACACTAAAATTGAGTGTAGAGTTTGGCATTGGCTTTGGAGTTTCAACTTTAATCATTTGACTTCAACATTTGGGTAACTATCCAGGCAATGCATTGGTGCCTATATCACAGCTACCATGCAATGGTATGTGAGTACCAGGGGATCTATTTAGGGAGAACATAAATGAAAATTTTCAGAAACATAGTGATCTACAAGTGCACCTCTGTTCATTCCCTAAACTGTGCACTCTATTGGTGTTGCAATTTTGATATCTAGATGTTTGCAATAGATTTTTCTTTGTTGCAGTTTATTTTTAGAGGAATAACAAATATAAAATTACCTGTGGACATTACAAAATTCCATAAAAATCTAAGTAGGTGGGATTAGGAATTTAATACATTAGTCTTTTGTGTGAATTTGGATATGCAGGATAGCATAGTTATCATATACGAATTTCTTTGACATAGACTCCAGGGATAGAGATAGGGATTTAGACATACATTGCATTCATTCTGAAACTTGTGTTGTTATGTGATTATTACAAAGAATGGGTTCCAATATGAACAAGGGCATCTTCTTTCACTTATCTTTTTTTGAAATGGGAGAGTGGACTACTAGTTTGTGCAGGAGCTCTATTTCACAGCTGATGGAGTTGTCACACTGCAGGGGGGCATCAGACCGTCGCGGCTGATGGGGTTGTTGCACTGCATGGGGACATCAGACTATCGAGATCTGCGCTATGTTCCGGAACTTGTAAAATGTTGGAGAGCTGAGCTGTGTTCCAGAACTGGTAAAATGTTGGGGAGTTGAGTTGTGTTCCCTATTTTTTGAACCCCTTCCTGCGAGCAAACAAATTCCCCATTCCATGTATTTAATGCGATAGTGGCATCAGGTTTCAAGGGTAGGGGAGGGTGGTGGAGGATGGGAGGGCAGGGGAGGAGGGTGGCAGATGTTGGCGGGTCCCCCATAAACGGGCATGGCCAAAAATTGAGGGGAAAAGGTAATCATGAAAAACCATTGCGAGTCGGGCTGGAGCAGGGTGATCTGTCAGAAATGGGAGGTCCGGAGGTTTCAAATCACCTCTGGTTTGTCCCAGGATTAGCTTCTTCCTAATTTTTTTGTGATTGTGGAACATGCTACATCTAGATTTGATGTTTAACATTTTTATTATTATTGTTATTATTATGGTGAATAAGTATTTTGATAGTTTGCATTTTTTTTATTTATTTTTATAAGAAAAGACATTTTTTTTTTACTAAAAAAAACATATATTTATTACAAACATAGAATTTTAACAGGTTGCACTTTAATTTTTAAGTCTAGTATAAAAAATTCACAAAATAATCGAGAAATTAAGGCAAGATTATGAAAAATTATGGCAATTTTTTTTAAAATTATGGGTTACGAGTGTTAAACTTGAGGATTTCGGTGCCCCAAGGGTTTTTGATGGTACTGAATCCATTTCCACCATCAAAAAATGATTCAAACACTCCAACTACTTGATTTTTTGAATTTGTTTTATTGGATTCCAGCAAAAAAAACCGTGAGCTATTTTGTTGCATTGGTAGACAACTCCAAATTTTTATGTTTAAATATTTGTGGTAGGTTAATGAGGCATTTTTTTTTTTTTTGAAAAACTTGCATAGGTAGACAACTCCTAATTTTTATGTTTATATATTTTTGGTAGGTTAACAAAGCATCTTCTTTTTTTGGAAACTATGGATCCCACATTTTTTCTTGGAAATTTGGTTTACAATTGTCAAAATTCAAGATTTTGGGTGTCTCACAAGTTTTTGATGGTGTTGAATCCATTTCAACCATCAAAAACACTATTCAAACACTCCTACTATTAGATTTTTTGAAATAAAAAAAAATAAGATTCTGGTGATTTTTGGCAGTATGGGCAAAAATTGACACTGCCTAAATATTTTGGTAAAGTGTATTGGTAATTTATCATTTTAGTTTTTTAATTATTTTTTATCAATATTGTTTAAAAATTGTTTAAGGTTAGTTGGAATTTCAATTTTAACTTATATGATTTATATAATTTTGAATAACTTATAAGTTTATAATGATGCTAAATCCATTTACATATTTAAATATATAATTTGAATAACAAAAAAATCACAATTTCATCAAAATTTATATCTTTAACAAATAATGAAAATAAACAATAAAATTACCATTCATAAAATTTAATTATCTAAAATTATTTAAAACAAAAATAAATAAGATTAATAATAATATGCCCTTCTTTATTTATTTATATATATATATATATATATATATATATATATATATATATATATATAATTCGTACTTAAATAAATAATTTTATAGTTACTAATGACCACTCTTCCATATGACCACCATTTTGGTTTTGGTTCTTAATGAACCATTAAAAAATTTTAAAATCTAACGAGGAGAAACGGTTGGGTGGTAGAGGGATATTGCAATCGAGACATAAATATGGAAGGCTTAAGTTTGGAAAAGTTGAACTTTGTGAAAGAAAGTATTCGGATGAGGCCAATGAGAATTGAGTTTCTGGTTATTAATGAGAACCATGACAAATGAAAAGCATGATAAAGGATTGTTAGCATTTAATGTGATAATCAAATTTGCAACCGCTGATAAAAAAAAAAGTGGGTTGAAGAGAATAACATGAGTCCGACATTCTATCTTCATATTCGTAGGAGAATATCTTCACATTCGTAGCAGAATATTCCCCAATGGTCCATCTAAATAATCTAAGGCATGATCGACTTGGAAAAACAAATTTAAATTGTTTTTTATTTTTTATTAGAAGAATAAGTGATTTTTAACAAGAATGTTTGAAAATTTTATTATAATATGAGAAACATCTTACTTCTTTGAGGTTTATGAAGAGTGTTTCACATTGATGATATTAATTTTGTTTATAAAATAAACGACTATAAAGTATCACAGTTATATTAATAAAGTAGTTGATATTTGCTAATGTAAACTAGCAATTGTACCACATGTTGCAAAGGAAACGCCATAAGGCAAGAGCATAGGAAAGAGTAACATAGAAGATAGAAGTAATTTTTTTTTTTGCAATTTTAGTCATTCACTGGAGTTTCTCTTAGGAAAACTTTGAACTTGAAAATCCATTTCCAAAACTTTGAACTTAAAAATCCATTTCCAAAACATTGAGGTGATTCATGTCAAAACTTTAAAATAATAACAATTTGAGACCAATAAATGCATTCTTGGAATGAAAATCACAAAACAAGATGCATTATTTTGTAAAACAAAAATTATTCATTTCCAAAATACTCAGAGGTGAAAACCTTGCAAATAATAACTAATGGTGACCAATAAATGCATTCTTGGAATGGAAATCAGAAAAAATATGTATTATTTTGTAGAAAAACATCTATTTAGAGTATTCAAGTGTGTAAATAGCATCTATGTTTGTTATTAAGAAAAAAGATAAATAGATACCACTAATCACCAATATTCTACATGCTATCCAATGACCTTGTTTGAAAATGTATAGGCTAAATAACATCTATGTTTGTTATTAAGAAAAGAAGAGAAATACATAGTGTGGATCACCGATATTCTACATGCTATCCAATGACCTTGTTTGAAAATTTGCAGACTGGATTAGTATTTTCCCATAATAAAGCCATATAAATACCAAAAAAACAAACAAATATCTAATCTCCCATGCAACTAATTGCCATGAATTTAAAATCACTTGGTAATTTGTCTTCAATTTTGAATTGGGATATGTAACCTTTCACTTTTTTAAAAACGAATTTGAAATCTTTTAAATATCACCTGGATTACTTCTTAAAAAACAAATTTGAAATCTTTAAATATTACCCCGATTCCTTATAAAATCATGGAAATAAACTGAGATATGCTTAAAAATTGCTCAACTCCATGATGGTATGCAAATATTCAACCAACCACAACATAAATGCAAATACCAAGAAATCCATACATAGGGTGGTTTTCATCCCTAGCATTAAGAAAATAATATAAGTTTCTATACCATTGAGCTAGAGGGTTTTTTGAAACTCCTCAACCATTGAGTGACATGGTTTTTTCATTACAAGTGGCCTTTATAACTGACATTGAACATCAACACTTTGGCTCCTTATTTGTAAAAAATACGTAAATACCTAATATTGTTACCATATTCACCATTGGACGAGTTAGTGCAACTTAGAGCATGTTTTATATGAATGAAAACCAAGACATGTCATTCAACATCAACGCTTTGGCTCTCTTTTTCTATGAAGTTAAAAAAGAAACCGAAACCTTGTTTTATATCAATGAAAGCTAAGACATGCATGAATTCTTATTTGCAAGATTTTGATTTCCTTTTATGTTGTATTTTGTTTTATTGTGCAATGAATGCTTTCAGTGAGATCCAGGATAAAAAATTCTATGCTTTCCGAGAAAAATTAGAGAGATTCAGGTCACTCTAATCGAAATAGTCTTGGTTTAATATTCAACACCGAAATTACACGGAGTAGGATTAAAATTGGTAATTGTGACAATTTTCCATTTGACAACATAAATAATGTTGTTATTGTGTAGTGATGAATGCTTTCAAATAAGAAAAGTGAGATCCACAACAACAAATTTTAAGCTTTCTGAAAGAAAAGGGAGATATGGGACACTCCAATGGAAATTGTCGTAGGTTAAATTTAAACACCCAATTGACACCGTAGGATTGAAATTCGCAATTTTGACAATTTACAATTTGACAGCATTAAAAAAATTTGTTACTGTGGAAGGATTTTTGAACTACGTGAAGATATTACGATCAAGTAGACTGAATCTCACAATCCTTCATGATATTGGTAGCATCGTCAAGTTTTTCATATGTCCATTGTTCCTAGATTGACAAAACATCAGAACTCATAACAATGGTTACTTGCCCTAGCCATTTCTCATCTTATCGCTAACAGATTTACTCCCACTCTACTCCAAAAAAGTAAGGGTTTCAAAGGCCGAAAGAACATCCCCATCTCCTTCTCGACACCCACTCTATTTAACATCCATGGCTGCTAGGATCTAAAAATTTGGTGCAGTAGGCTTCAAACAGCCATACCAACTCTGAAACTATATGTGAAGCAACGAGTTTTATTAGGACCCATGAAAACCTTTGGAGGCACAGGAAATTTGGAGATCTTGTTGCGGAATATTTCTCCCGAACCACACACCTGCCTTTATCGCAGATTCGAAGATATTCACCACCGTCTAGCTGCCACACGTGGCGCCTGCGAACTGAGGTTCTCCAGAAGTAAGGTAAGCGCTCAGACAGTCCACCAGAGATTGTAATGAAATAGTCGTGATCTTTGCAGCAGCTGTCCAATCCATCGCAAGGAGCTTCTTCATGGCAGCCCTTGTAGAACACTCCGCAGTATCGCCGTACCTTAGAATCGGGGCTTCTGCAATTTTTATGAAAATCAAAATTAAGGATAAAGAGAATCAGGTTGAAAATGAAAGAAATGCTGATCCACAAATCTAAATGTATCTCTAATAAACAAACCCACAAAAGAAAACCCAAAATACTTATAAATATTAATACTAAATTGTTAAACTAGTCCCTTAAACACCAATAATCACACCTGAATCCCTTTGCCTAACATCACCAATCACACTTAAACAAAATCCAGTATTCCATGCCACATTTTAATTTCCAAAAAATCAAAACTAAAGATAACGAGACAGACCTATGCAGAATTTAGATTCGCACGCATTTTTATAGTCCTCCTGCACTCCACTAACAACAACAGTATTGGAATCAATTCACTGACATATTCTATAGACAATAAATGGCTTGGCATGAACTAAGCAATTTATGTCACAGATCTGGTGATGGTGAAATTTGAATATTTTTTGAAGTACTGAATATAATTACCAAAAGTGAAGTGTCAGAAGAGTAGAGAACAGACTCGAGTAGAAGAAGGCGGAGCACTAAATCCAATAGACTTCCAATGGTGGCCATGGATCCCCAACTGATCTGAATGCCAATGCAAAATTATCCTTCTGTGTATCAATAGAATAGCGTACACACCTCCTGTTTTGCTTGCATTTTTCATTGAGCTCTATCTGGATATCAAAAGAGACGCAGAAGTTAGTTAGTTAGTTAGGTTGGAGGAGGTATTGAATCTAATGGTCAAAAACATTTCACTCATCTAACATTTCATCCAATGGCCCAAACAATGACATAGTGGCAGCTAGGAAAGTTGTTTTCAAATAATAACGCCTTACGGCGTAAAAAGTTGTTTTCAAATAATAACGCCTTACGACGTAATTATCATCATAAATTAATACTATGGATTATGTTATTATACAGATAAAATAAATTTAAAAATTAAAAAAAAAAAATCACCATTTTAATATTACAAATCAGAGTTCAAAAATAAAAGTATTTAATTTCTCTTAATGTCACTTGCTAAAAAATACCTTTATTTTTTGTGTTTTTGTAATTCAAAATAATTCTAAGAAAACCCATGTGATGGATGATTTTTATTTTATTTACAAGCTACTTTATTTTATTATGCAATAAATAAAAAAATTAATTGTAGTTAATTTTAGATGAAACTAATCAATAAATATTTCAATTATAAACTATATTTGCTATACAATAAAACAATAAATGAATTATTTGATTTGTGTTTTTGTAATTCAAAATAATTCTAAGAAAAACTGTGTGATGGATGATTTTTATTTTATTTACAAGCTACTTTATTTTATAATTGACATAGAGAAGAAATTTTCAATAATGTGAGAAAAAAAAAAAAACATTATTTCTAGTTATTGCTTACACATAAACTAGCTTGCTCATAACATATTGTTGCTGAGATGAATGCTTTTTTTATCCAAATAAAACCACTTTTACTCAACATTGTTTCTACAATTCTCATGAATAACTTATTCTATCCCTTAAAATTAATTCAGTCTAACTAACTATATACCCAAAACTTTAAATCCAAATTCAGGATAACTCTATACTCAAAACTTTATTACACAATTACACTTATAACAATTTCATATACACAATTACACTTATAACAATTTCATATGCCTCTTTCATATTTTGTGAATTCTTTTGGTTTAACATAGATCATTCCAATCCATCCAGCTCCTCCTTCCCCACACGGACAATGCATTTCAAATTTCAAATTTGTTTTCTTGGTAAAACTTTAAGGTTATTTATTTTTCAAATCCTTCATTTAAGTTTTACCCAAATGCATGAATGTCAATTTTGTTATATGAAAGTTTCAAATCACAACATCGTACTTTATGAAACATATTTGTGACAACCCATTTTGATTAGAGATTCAGGATGGCTTTGATCTTTAAAATTTTTAAAGTTCAAAATTCTATAACAACATTTAAGAATGTTGTTATAAAACTTTGAGAATGTAGAATAATAAATGAATTAGTTTAATATAATAAATTACGAAAGTCTTGTCATTAAAATATCTAAAAAATTTAATCTGTAAAATTTTCAAAGCTCAAAGCTCTATAACAACATTAAGAATGTTGTTATAAAACTTTGAGAATGTAAGATAATAAATGACTTAATTTAATATCAGAGAGAAATAGATCACTAAATAGAAAAGCCTTGTTATTAATATCTAAGAGAGAATTGTTGATGTTTTTTTTCAATAATTTGAGATTAGCTCAATTGATGGAGTCGTATTGTCAAAGCACTTTGCGTTATGGGTTAAATTATCTTCTTTGGATACTATGGTAAAAATATGCTTTCTACGAAATTAATCTAGTACAAATATACTTTCTGCAAACTATAAAATTTTTATTGAACATAAAAAGAAAAACACATCAGACCTCCTCGCTGGAAGTAGAACTATCGACCACAGTTCTTCAGACCCGATTGATTGTGATAAAGAGGCTTCCGTAGGGAAATAGACGCTTTAGGTCTCCTCAATGAGTAATATCTGGTGAATTGCAAGATTCGAAAATAAAGTGACAGAAGAAATGGTCTGCCATAACATTTCACTTTGTTGGTGGATGTCACTGGTTTTGCAACAGGGCTTGGGCGCGAAACTCTTAAGGAATCATATTGGTCAACAGATTTTGGAAAATAAACGCTTTATGTGCTTTTCTTCTTTTATTGAGGTATTGATGCACAGAGAGTAACAAATGCGCAGGTTGCAGTTACTTTGCAGATCTAAGATATTCAGACGAGGAGGAGGAAAATATTGGGACTGAGTGCGCATTCCTCCCATCTCTGCAAAACACATCCATTCTCTACTTTCTCGTAATGGCAAACCTCCACTTGACACCATCTCCTGACTTTACATTCTCTGCGTCCGCATCCACCTCACATGGCAACACCAACGACTATGTGTACCACGTATTCATAAATCACCGCGGGCCTGATGTCAAGAAAGGCCTCGCTGTTAAAATATATAATTACTTTCTCATGTAGAAGTTAGACAAATAGTTAAGTGGAGTTAGTTGAGTTGAGTTACGGTTAGATTTGGTGAGTGAGTTAAGCGAGTTGATTAAGTTCAGTTATGAGTGACAGTGTGTGCATGTTAATTAGATTAAATACTCTTCACGGGTTCATTGTTTTAAGAGAGCAAGAGTGTAAGAGAGTTTTGTGATTCAGAGTTTTAGATTAATTGAAGAGCCGCAGCGCATTGTTCATGTGTGAAATTTTTGCGTTATTTATGTGATTGAACCCTCTGTCTTTCCAACAGATTGATATCAGAACTAGGTCACAGAGAACGGTAGAAACACAGATTAGCAATCATCCGTAGGTGAGAAGGAATTTTTTTTTCCGCGTTTTTACGTTATAACCCAACTCTTAATTGAAGACAGAGCGACCCAACTCTTAATTGAAGACATAGAATTTTAACGCGGGTTCCCACTGTAGAGAACCGCGTTAAAATCAAAAAACTTAACGTGATTCTCAGGCACGCGGGCATACTGTGATTTCCAGTGCGTTAAGGCACTAACGCACCACAAGCATATCGGGAAGTGCGTTAGCACTCGTCCGTATTGAAGAGCGTGATTCTCAGGCACGCGGGCATACTGTGATTTCCAGTGCGTTAAGGCACTAACGCACCACAAGCATATCGGGAAAGTAGCACCTCCTCACCGTATCAAGAGAGCTATCTGTGCATGCAGGAAACTGATTTGGGCGTTAAGGCACCACCACCATAAGCATATCGGAGTGCGTTAGCACTCGTCTGTATTGAAGAGCGTGATTTCGTGCACGCGGGCATACCGTGATTTCCAAGGCGTTAAGGCACTAACGCACCACAAGCATATCGGAGGCGTTAGCACTCGTCCGTATTGAAGAGCGCGATTCTCGTGCACGGGCATACGATGATTTGGGCAGTGTTAAGGAACTAACGCACCACAAGCATATCGAGAAAAGGTAGCACTCGTCCGATTGCAGAGCGCGATTTCAGTGCACGGGCATATCGTGATTTCCGGGGCGCGTTAAGGCACTAACGCACCACAAGCATATCGGGAAGTGCGTTAGCACTCGTCCGTATTGAAGAGCGCGATTCTCAGGCACGCGGGCATACTGTGATTTCCAGTGCGTTAAGGCACTAACGCACCACAAGCATATCGGGAAGTGCGTTAGCACTCGTCCGTATTGAAGAGCGCGATTCTCAGGCACACGGGCATACTGTGATTTCCAGTGCGTTAAGGCACTAACGCACCACAAGCATATCGGGAAGTGCGTTAGCACTCGTCCGTATTGAAGAGCGCGATTCTCAGGCACGCGGGCATACTGTGATTTCCAGTGCGTTAAGGCACTAACGCACCACAAGCATATCGGGAAGTGCATTAGCACTCGTCCGTATTGAAGAGCGGATGCGTTACTCTTATAAAAAGCACGAAAGTCAATAAAAACGTGTTTGGATTAGAAGTATTTCAAACAAGGGACTTTTAATTTTATACAACTCTCTCATGCAAGCACGTGAGGAGTTTTAATTCTTTAAAGAGTGTTACATAAAGCACGTGAGTTTTGGTTTGAAAAGGAGCTTTTTTTTAAAAAGGGTTTTTCATAAGCATATTATAAAAAAGCTTTAAAGAGTAGAGGTTTTATAATAAGGTTTTTTTAAGAAATGATTTTTTATATAAAGGTTTTTTTTAATAAAGAAATTTTTATATAAATAATAAAAAATAATAAAACCTAGGGTTTTATTATAAGAGATATTTTGAGATTTGCAAATCATATCAAAAAAAAATTTTAGGGTTTCAGCAGTGAAATTTTGTTTGAAGAAAGATGGCTATAAGCAGTTTTCAACCACAACTTCCTTCTTTAAATGGGAAGGATTATGATGTGTGGGCCACTAAGATGGAGACGATGCTAAAAGCGCATGATTTCTGGGATCATGTCAAGTATGGTTTTGCAGAACCTAAAGATGATGCAGAAGAACGAGCCCTCAGTAATGCAAAGAGGGAACAGTGGAAGAAAGATAAGTGGAAGAATGCGCAAGCATTGCTTTTGATCTAGCAGGGAGTAGATCGAGCCGTGTTCCAGAAGATCATGATAAACTCGTCAGCAAAAGAGGCATGGGACACCTTGGCGACAAGCTATCAAGGTATGGCAAAAGTTAATATTGTTAAATTGCAGAATACTAGGAGAGATTTTGAAGTTCTGCAGATGAACGAGACAGAAGACATTGATTCCTTCATGAATAGGGTCATGTCTGTCGTCAAACAGTTAAAAATATATGGCGAAGATATTAAAGATCGAACAATGATCGAGACGGTTCTTCGATCCCTGTCTACCAAATTTGATGTTGTGGTAGCAGCCATAGAAGAAGCAAAGGACTTGGAAAAACTCACAATTGATGAGTTGATGGGATCCCTTCTATCGCATGAAGCAAGGATAGACAGAAATAAGGATTCCACTTTGGAAACAGCCTTCCAAAGTCAAGTCCATATTTCAAGAGGTCGAGGCAAAGGTCGATCGAGAGGCAGAGGACGAGGTAGCAACTATGGCGGTCATAGAGATGGCCGAGATGATCATGAGCATCAACATGGAAGCAGCAGCAGCAGAAGCTTTCATAACAATCAAAGGTCTGACAAATCTAAGGTAAAGTGCTTTTACTGCAATAGATTTGGTCATTATGCTCGTGATTGTAGGAAGAAGATTGCAGATCAAGGCAATCAGAGAGCTAATGTTAGTACAAAAAATACTGACTCTATGTTTCTCGCATGAAACACCATGCATGCACCGTCTGATAAGGTCTGGCTATTAAACAGTGGTTGCATTAACCACATGACAGGAAATAAGGATTTGGTTGCTAATTTGGATGTCACAGTGCAGACAGAGGTCAATTTGGGGACTGACAAGATTGTGGTTGTAGATGGCAAAGGAGTGGTCAACATTGTGACCAAGCAGGGGGAGCCAAAGACCATATCAGAGTTATACTATGTCCCTGGACTCAAACACAATTTGATTAGTGTTGGTCAATTGATGCAGAAAGGATACAAAGTTATCTTTTAGGGACAACAGTGTGTTATTTACGACAAATCCCCAAGCAAGCAGCTGATTGCAAAGGTGCAGATGACGAGAAACAGACTCTTTCCTCTCATTATGAACTACAATGATCAGGTTAGTTCTTTTACAATTGCATGTTCTGATGCATACTGGTTATGGCACTTTCGGTTTGGACACTTGCATTTTTTCGGTTTAAGATTGTTCCAGCAGAAACAGTTGGTGAGAGGTTTACCTCCCATCAAAGAACCTGCTAGCACTTGTGAGTGTTGCATCTTCGGAAAGCAACACCGTGAAAGTTTTCCGAAAGGAGTTTCTTACAGAGCAAAGAAACCACTTGAATTGGTGCATACCGACTTGTGTGGACCTATGAGGACACAGTCGATTGGTGGAAGTTGTTACTTCCTCACCTTTATTGATGATTATAGTAGGAAGAATTGGGTTTACTTTTTGAAGCAGAATTCTGAAAGTTTTGCAAAGTTCAAAGAGTTCAAAGATTTGGTGGGGAATCAAAGTGATCGACAGATCAAGGTATTGAGATCGGATCGTGGTGGAGAATACGATTCGAAGGCATTCTATGAGTACTGCAAACAACATGGAATCATAAGACAGTTTACGACCAGATACATACCACGGCAGAATGGTGTAGCAAAGAGGAAGAATCGAACAATCGTGAACATGACAAGGAGCATGTTGAAATCAAGACACCTGTCTAACGAGTATTGGGCAGAAGAAGTTGCATGTGTTGTTTATGTGATAAACAGATCTCCTACAAAGAGCGTGATGAATAGAGTTCCAGAAGAAGCATGGTCAAGTATGTCTTGCAGTGTATCTCATTTCAGAGTTTTTGGATGTGTAGCCTATGCACATGTGCCTAAGCAAATAAGAGGCAAATTAGATGATCAAAGTGAAAAATGTATTTTTACTGGTTATAGTGAACAATCAAAAGCTTACAAATTGTATAACCTTGTCACAAAGAAGACAATCATTAGCAGAGATGTTGTGTTCAAAGAACAAGAGTCATGGAATGGGACTGTAGACACACTAACCGATGCTCAAACACCATTGATGGAGGATGATCTTGTAGAAGAAGAGGAGCAGCAAGAACCAAGAGAGCAGACACCAAATAGAGTCACACCAGCAAGGACTCCAAGATTTTCAAAGCAGCATGGATCTTCAAGAAGATCCACAGATCAGAATTCTCCAAGTAGCGAATCAGGTAAGAAAAATATGAGAAGTCTGAAAGATATTTATGATGATTTGGATGTTAGTTCAAATTTTGCATTGTTGGAATTCCAACCTTCTTCGTTTGAAGAAGCAATCAGAGATGACAATTGGGTGCAAGCCATGGATGAAGAGATGAATTCAATTGAAAAGAATGATACATGGGATTTGGTTGAGTTACCAAACGATAAAAATCTCATTGGTGTGAAGTGGGTGTACAAAACCAAAGTGAACGAGAAAGGTGAGATTGACAGATTTAAAGCAAGACTGGTAGCTAAAGGATTCTCGCAGCAACCGGGAATAGACTTTGGGGAAACATTTTCTCCGGTCGCCAGATTGGATACTATAAGAGCAGTTCTAGCGACAGCAGCTCAGAACAAGTGGAAAGTGTATCAAATGGATGTCAAATCAGCCTTCTTGAATGGAATTTTAGAAGAAGAAATTTATGTGCAGCAGCCTCCAAGTTATGAAGTTGAAGGACAAGAAGATAAAGTTTATTGATTGAAGAAAGTGCTCTATGGACTGAAGCAAGCACCTAGAGCATGGTATAGCAGAATCGACAGTTATATGATCAAGAATGGATTTTGCAGAAGCAGCATTGAGCCTACCTTATACACAAAGGTAGATGAGCATGGACAGATTTTGATAGTTTGCTTATATGTTGATGATATGATTTTTATAGGTGATCTTGAAATAGATGAATTTAAAGCAGCCATGATGAAAGAATTTGAGATGACAGATCTAGGTCTCATGAAATATTTTCTTGGCATTGAAGTTGAGCAATTTGAAAAAGGAATCTTTATTTCACAAAATAAATATGCAACAGATTTGCTGAAAAGATTCAGGATGGATAAATCCAAACCTGTACCTACACCAGTTGCAACGGGTACAAAGTTAAGTAAGGATGATGAAGGGGCAGATGTCAATCCAACTCTATTCAAAAGATTGCTTGGCAGCCTCATGTATCTCACAGCGACAAGACCAAATATTATGCAGGGAGTGATTCTGATTTCCAGATTCATGGAGACTCCAAAAGACACACATTGGAGTGTTGGAAAAAGAATTTTGAGATACATAGCAGGAACCAGAGATTATGGCATAATGTATGCAAGTACAGAAAAGAAAGAATTGACTGGTTATACAGATAGTGATTTTGCAGGAAGTTTGGATGATCGGAAGAGCACATCCGGTTATGTTTTCCATCTCGGTTCAGGAGTGATATCATGGGCATCTAAGAAGCAACCTATTGTTACACTATCATTAGCAGAAGCAGAATATGTAGCAGCAACTTCAGCAGCATGTCAAGCAGTATGGTTAAGAAGAGTATTGGATGGACTCAAGCAGAAACAGCAAGGATCAACAGCGATATACTGTGACAACACATCAGCGATTGCACTATCCAAGAATAGTGTGTTTCATCAAAACAGCAAGCATATTGATACTATATATCATTTTATTCGAGAACTAGTGAACAATGGAGAAGTTCACTTGAAGCCATGTAGAACGAGTGATCAATTGGCTGATATCTTTACAAAACCATTAGTAGTAGATATGTTTGAGTTTCACAAAAGAAACTTGGGTGTTGTACTCCTAGCTGAGACATAGACCAGCAGGCATGTTTGAATTGTCATGAGTTATGTTTTAGTTTAGAGGTCGTAATTAAGGGGGAGTGTTAAAATATATAATTACTTCCTCATGCAGAAGTTAGACAAATAGTTAAGTGGAGTTAGTTGAGTTGAGTTACAGTTAGATTTGGTGAGTGAGTTAAAGAGTGAGTTAAGCGAGTTGATTAAGTTTAGTTATGAGTGACAGTGTGTGCATGTTAATTAGATTAAATACTCTTCACAAGTTCATTGTTTTAAGAGAGCAAGAGTGTAAGAGAGTTTTGTGATTCAGAGTTTTAGATTAATTGAAGAGCCGCAGCTCATTGTTCATGTGTGAAATCTTTGCGTTATTTATCTGATTGAACCCTCTGTCTTTCCAACACTCGCAAGCCATCTTTACCATCTTTACCGTCTTATTTCTTTAAATGGTTTAAGAGCCTTTCTCGACACTGAGGAATTGCAAAGGGGCAACACCTTAACTCCCCAAATTGAAGGGGCTATTCGAACGTCCTCAGTCCAAGTAGCAATTTTCTCTCCAGGATATGCGGAGTCGAGTTCGTGTCTCAATGAGCTTGTCTAGATGTTGGAGTCTGGTTCCACAATTATTCCAGTCTTCTATGGTGTCCATCGTTCAGAACTTAGGTGGACAGGGGACACAGATGGAATTTATGCTACAGGCCTCACCGTCCTCCAATGTATCTTCCTGTGTACGCGGGGAATAAATGGTGGTTATGCTCGAGCACTGAGCAAGCTCGAAAAGAAGACGACATTCGATTCTCGAACCAGGAAGTGGATGCCACGACATGACTCCAAAACCATTCAAAAATGGAGGAAAGCTCTTTCGGATGTCTCACAAATAAGCGGTTTTGAGCTGAGTGCCTGTAACGGGTAAGGGCCTCCACTTTTCACTCTGTTACTCTTTCGTTCTTTGTTAGCTTCATATGTAAATCACACTTCAATTTTGTAGCCCTTCCTTACTAGTCATTTCATTGTGAAAATAACTATTATTCAGTGACGAGGGGGAACTCGTGGATAAGGTCGCTGAACAAGTTTTGATAAAGGTTAGCAAAACACCTCTGAATGTTTCTAAATACCCAACTGGTTTGGACGAGAAGGTAAAGGCTCTGGAAGTGATAGTGTTATCCCAGAACCAAAGTGGGAAGGCTCGAGCGGTCGGTATTGTGGGTTTTTCTGGGGTTGGAAAAACGACCCTCATAAAAGAATTCTTTAACCGACATAGATCAAATTACAGTCGATCTTGTTTTTTATCTGATATCCGGTAATGGGATTTTAAAAAGTAGTTGAAAATTTTTTGGAGGTGTGCCATTGACTGCCATTATCTCTTAAAGTAATTGGAGCGCTACTGTGTGGAAAAGATTTGGAGTACTGGGAAGCTCAATTCAATAAAATATCCAAGATACTTCCCAGCGATATACTGAGGAGTCTCCAAATTAGCTACGACAATCTGGATCCAGAGGAGAAGCAGATATTCTTAGACATCGCCTGCTTTTTTATAGGAGAACACAGGGAAACCGTCATAAGAATATGGAACGGATCCGACTGGGAAGGATTGGTGGGTCTTCGCAACCTAGAGAACAGATGTCTGGTTGAAATGGATGGGGAAAACCGTATAAGAATGCATGACCACTTCAAAGATCTTGGCAGACACATGGCTGAAAAGGAACCTTCTGAATACCAGCGTCGGATTTGGCGCCTCAACCATTTTGGCAATATGTCCGACCAATCAACTGTAAGTAGTTTGAAGCTTTCGACTTGCATTCAAAATATGGTTCTGATATCAAAACTAGTTGTCTTTAGTGATAGTGAGATTTTTTAGAGGGTTTTCTCAGCTGTTAGTGAGATTTTCTTATATTTTTTTAAGGTTTTTTTTGGATTTTTTAAGTTTAATTTTTTTAAAATTTGGTGGGAATTAATTGAAAATAGAAATTTGATAAGTAACTTTGCATAATTGAAATGTTTTGAGAGATTTTTACAGAGGATTTTTAAAGTCTTGATCTATATAGTCAAAAACACTACTTTAAATAACACAAATCAAAATTTCACTTCAAAATTTTTCATTACATTTCATCACAGCACCAGAAACTCCAAAAAATTTCATTAAAAACAATTTCATATCAAAATTGTCTGTCAAGTTGAGTTTTTAAAACTTTTCAAGATTATCGATGTTGTTTTTAACATTTCAGAATTGACAATTCAGGTGTGTGGAATTACCATGGCTCATGGAGATGGCCCTGAACAATCTTTCCAAAACCTTCTGAGCAGTCGTTTATTAAATAATATGAGTCGGTTGCAACTTCTTAGGGCTGAAGGTTCTTTTGTTGAAACCTTATTCAGCTTTGGTGAGTTACCCCAACTGATATGGCTCTGCTGGAAGAATTGTCCGTGTGCATCCTTACCTTCCTAGATTAGACTAGAGAATTTAAGAGTTTTATATATACAGGGGGGGAATTTGGAAACACTGTGGCAACATGAATCCCAGGTAATCATGCTATTTCTTGACAGAAATGTTGTTTTGTATTTTCGTCAAATCTTAGAAATTGTTTGCTCGTGTGTTGTCTTGATATATCAGAATGCCAAAAAGTTGACATCTACCCAGTTTAAAACTGTGAACATTGCAGGCACCTTTGCAGTTAAGAGAATTGAATATTGATGCTCCCCTTTTACAGATTCCAAAGTCCATTGGTAAGCTGAAGTACCTAGAATCATTAGTCCTACACAAGAATTATGTTGAAACATTTCCAGAAGAATTTTGTTATATGCATTCGTTGAGACACATGCTCTTAAAGTGCTGTAAAAATATGACAAGGCTGCCGGATTCAGTCGGGAACTTCACGAACCTCCAAAGCCTTCACATGGATGGGTGCTCTGCTTTGCAGAGGCTTCCAGGTTCAGTTGGTAACTTACGAAACCTCCAAACATTTCACTTGGGCGGTTGCTCCGCTTTGCAGATGCTCCCAGATTCAATTAGGAACTTAATAAACCTCCAAAGTCTCTACTTGGACGGTTGCTCTGCATTGCGCATGCTCCCAAATTCAGTTGGGAACTTAAAAAATCTCCAAATTTTTTACTTGGGCGGGTGCTCTACCTTGCAGATGCTCCCTGATTCAATTGGGAACTTCACTAACCTTCGAAGTCTTGACTTGGGCGGTGTTCGGCTTTGCAGGGGCTCCCAGGTTCAATTGGGAACTTAACAAACCTGCAAAGTCTGGACTTGGACAGGTGCTCCGCTTTGCAGCTGCTAGCAGATTCAGTTGGGAACTTAACAAATCTCCAAAGTCTTCACTTGGGCAGGTGTTCGGCTTTGCAAATGCTCCCAGATTCAGTTGGAAATTTCGTGGATCTCTGAAGTCTTGACTTGGGTGGGTGTTCCAATTTGTTGATTCTCCCAGATTCAATTGGGAACTTCACGAACCTCTGAACTCTTCACTTGGGCGGGTGCTCAGCTTTGCAAATGCTCCCAGAATCAATTGGGAATTTGACGAACCTCCGAAGTCTTCACTTGGCCGGGTGTCGTGCGTTGCAGATGCTCCCAAATTCAGTTGGGAATTTCACAAACCTCCGAAGTCTTGACTTGGCCAGGTGCTGCGCTTTGCAGGTGCTCCCAGATTCACTAGGGAATTTCACAAACCTCCGAAGTCTTGCCTTGGCCAGTTGCTGCGCTTTGCACGTGCTCCCAGATTCAGTTGGTAACTTCACGAACCTTCGAAGTCTTCACTTGGGCGGGTGCTCCGCTTTGCAGAGGGTCCCTGATTCAGTTGAGACTTTCACGAACCTACAAATTCTTCACTTGGGTGGGTGCTCAGCTTTGCAGATGCTCCCAGGTTCAGTTGGGAACTTCACGAACCTTCAAACTCTTGACTTGGGGGGTTGCTCCGCTTTGCAAATTCTCCCAGGTTCAATTGGGAGCTTCTCGAACCTCCAAACTCTTAACTTGGGTGGATGCTCCGCTTTGCAGATGCTTCCAGGTTCATTTGGGAAGCTTACGAACCTCCAAACTCTTAACCTGGGCCGGTGCTCCGCTTTGCAAACACTCCCAAATTCAATTGGGAACTTCAGGAACCTCCAAAGGCTTTTCTTGGATGGGTGCTTTGCCTTGCAGATGCTTCCAGATTCAATTGGGAACTTCACAAACCTCCAAAGCCTTCAGTTGAGCAAGTGTTCCACTTTGCAGATGCTCCCAGATTCATTTGGAAACTTAACGAACCTCTTAACTCTTCACTTAGGTGGAATCACTGCATTGCAGATGCTCCCAGATTCAGTTGGGAACTTCACGGACCTCCTGACTCTTGACTTGAGTGGGTGCTCTACTTTGCAGATGCTCACTGATTCAGTTGGGAATTTCAAGAATCTCCAAACTCTTCTCTTGCGCGGGTGCTCCGCTTTGCCGATGCTCCCAGACTCAGTTTGTAATTTCACCAACCTTCGAAGTCTTGATTTGGGCCAGTGCTCTGCTTTGCAAATGCTCCCTAATCCAATTGGGAACTTAACAAACCTCGAAAGTATTATCTTGCGCATGTGTTCTACTTTGAAAATGCTCCCAGATTCTGTTGGGAACATGAGGAAACTGCCAAGTCTTAACTTGAGTGGGTGCTCCACTTTGTAGGTGCTCCCAGACTCAGTTGGGAACTTAAAAAACATCCAGAGTCTTGACTTGAGCGGGTGTTCCACCTTGGAGATCCTCCCAAGTTCAATTATGAATTTAAAGAACCTTCAAAGTATTCACTTGTGGAGGTGCTGGAATTTGAAGAGGTTGCCCAGTGTTGAACAACTGAGCTCGTTTGAGAAAATTGATGTGAATGAATGTCCCAAATTGCAATGGGGTGAGGGAGTAGTCGAGCAGCTGTGCCAGCGACTAAAGAAAGGCTTCGTTGAATGAAAAGCAACACTTCATAATTACAATAGTATTCAAGACCGTGGCCATAGTTCCCACTGCAGACTGTATACAGAGCTCTGTCATTAACCATGAAAGGCGTTTAATCAGAAGCAATCTATACGAACTATGAAATGCCTTACATTTAATGTCATTAGTTGTTTTAAAATACATTTGGCCTTCATTATTGTAGTCTGAAATCTTTTAACTTTTAGGTGTGAACAGAGTTAGATTTTCATAGACACCTCTGCCCACTGCCCATTCACCTAAATTTTCAATATTTGTGTTTCGATAAATTTATAGTTTGTTCCATCCATGAATGCTTTTCTCCAAGAAAAATTCCAAACATGTTAAGAAAGAAAGGCAGCCCACTGCATAAGAGCTTCGAAAAATGTCATTTATACCAGGTATAGGAAACGGGAAAAGCTGGAAATGAGTTTCTGAAAATGGGGATTATAGGCATCTAACTTGGCATTTTTTCTCCAAATACCTTATACCTTATTTTTAACCGCTAAATAATGATTTCCCATTGACAAATTTTGTATGTTCTGGTTTATGACCAGATAAGTGCTGATACATGCTGTTACTTTGAAACTCTATTGACCGCAACTGCTACGAAAAAAATAGGCTACTTAACCTAAGGAAGGATTCTAAAGATGTCAAAACATAGTTAAATACTTTGAAACATGCAATAATTGAAATCTTAAATTCACAACGAGATACAGAATATTTGACAAAAAGGAAGAATAATAATGGTGGAAAATCCTCAGAGAGAACCTTTATCACTACAAAAAAATTGGTGGGGGAGATAGTTTATTTTTATTTTTTTTAATCATGGTAGCGCCAGTTGAATTAGAAAATATTTTTGATATTTTTATTAATTGTATTTTATAATACTTATTTTAGTCATGATTTTAAGCATAAATTTATATTAACCTTATTTTCATAAGCATAATTTTCTATTAAAGCTATTTTCATTATTTTATATTAAAGCTATTTTCATGTACGTTTGGTTTATTTTCATAAAAGTTTAAATTAAAATTAAGTTGTATGTTATATTATTTTAATATTAATATTATTTAATTAATAATATTAATGATGTTAATATTTTTAATATAAATAATAATATTATTATTACTATTAATAAATAATATTTAATTATGTTGATTGGTTTTATTTACAAAAGTTGATTGGCATATAAATAATGGAAAATGATATATTCAACTTATTTCAACCACATTTACTTACTAATGTAGTTGTGCTAGTGTATTAGTGTGTTAGAAATACTTAGAGGAGGGGGTGAATCAACATTTCATTTTCAATTAATTTACTTAGGATTAATCTTCTTTAGAAAATAACACATCATAAACAAAACAAGTATTTCTAACAAGGTTGTGGGGTTCCTTGGACAGGTTGTTGAACAAGTGTTTTGGAATACTTTGGACAGGTTGTTGGATGAACACTTGTGAGGTGTGTTGAATAGGTGTTTGCGCTATAAATTGACTGGTAGCTTGAATTGGTTGATAAACAAGCACTTATGGAGCAACTTGAATAAGTTGTTGAACATAAGAAGGGTTCCAAATTGTATTTCCCATTCATGGAAAAGGAGCACAAATCAAGGGTTGAGACACAATAGGTGGACTTGGACCAACTTGAGGTATTTGAACAAAAATTTTATAAGTACCGACAAGAGGTTGTCTTAAAACTGGAGGATAGATTCCACTAGGAGGTTGTCTTCCAGGTGGAACATAGTGTGGTTTCCCACTAAATGGATAGTAAACATCGGTTGGAGTTGGTTGAGAAATACCCTTATTACTAGATATCATATTAATGTATTCATCATATACCAAAGGTATTTTCGACATAGGAGTTACGTCAGAAGCAGTTGCTTCTTGATTAGACGTAGATAAACCATATTGAACTCTAAAGAGCCAAGTAGAAACTAAAGGGGAAGGAGTGGCTCCGGAAAAATTTCCAGAAAGTTACTGATATCCGGTAGGAACTGAAGGCCGCCCATATAAAAATGACTCTAGAGAGCTTGTAAACATGGAAGTTACAACAGGTTGGTTCACAGAAATAGTTCCTAACATGATTTTCCTAGGTGTGAAATCAAATGGAGTATGTAAGCGAGGAATACCTTGACCTAAATAGTTCAAAGGGGTGAAATACCAAGGATCAAGTCAGAAAGGATCGTAAGGAAGGCTTGGAAAAACAAATGGATCACTAGTAGTAAGATGAGCGTGTGGTGATTCTTCCTCTTCACCTTCAGTAATATCTTCAATACTTATGAGACCAGGAGGTAAACTAGTTGTGATTATAGTTCTTCTTCGAGATGAAGACGGTAAAGGAGTAGGAGTTATAGCAACTAAATTTGATTCAGGCTCAGAAATGTCAGATTCAAGTTCTTCAATTTTAGATAATTTTATCCCTAAAGTTTCACTGATCTCAGATTCACCTTGAATGATCTCGATAACTTCAGGTCCATAGTGAATTATCTATGATTTTGTTATGTGTGTTTGATTTACTTTAGTTTCTATCGTTTCCAATTCTACAACTCCAAATGTTTCAGGTTGATCTGAGGGTCCAGATCCTGTCGATTTTGATCTTTCTCCTTTGATATTCTCCAATTGACTAGGTGTATACTCAGGGGGTAAACCCTACATTCTACTTGAATATCTTGGTAACTCGGCCACGATGAATTTTAGTAAGGTTTTGTTCCAATTTTATATAATCAAATAAATAACCAAAATATAAAATAAAGGGTAACTATGTATAAAGGATTACTAAGCCAATGTGAACCGCGAAATACCATTTTCAGTACATGCAGGTAGTCTCCCTGAATGCTATGTTCGGTGTATCACATATGAAAAAGTGACTGACTTGGTTACTTATGTACGGTATGCAACCTAAAAGGGGGCCTCCAAAATATACTCGAAGCATGTGGAGGTACAATCTCTGTTAGAGCTGTCTAATGCGAGCCAGCACGACAGGAAGCATCCCCATATACATTTCATACGTGGAATGATGTATGATATACCCAATGTTATGTGAAGAACATTCCCATATACTTACGTACGTGGAATACCGACTACCCGTAGAATGTGCCACACACAAAATTCAACAAATGTTATGTTTATAGATGCGATAAAATATCATCTAACCTAGAACCACTAATGTTTGGTTAATTAAAAATTTGATTGCTTTTACTGTTTCTCTTTCATTAAAGTCAATTTAGTATGTGTGGTGTAAATGATATCAATTTTTGCTTCCAAACTTAATGCAACAAACATGCAAAATGAATCTTTTACTTCGATGATTTTCTAGTTATGGTAAAGGGGGAGTACTTTTTATATTCAAACATAATGGAAAACTTCTAATTTCACCATAGTTCTTTCTAGAAAATGCAAAATTTTCAATTTCAAATTGATTCAATATACAAATTTCAATTTTAAATTTAAACTCACCCAAAATCACAAGAATTATCAAAACTTATTTTGAGAACACAACACCGAAAAATTTCCAAAATGCGAAAAGAAGACCAACAAATATTTAAAATGAAACTTTGAAATGAATGATATGAACATGACATTGTCTAAAGTATAATTATGAAATGCTTCACTACTGAAAGAAGAATAATTTTTCATTCCAACTTCAGAAAAAGAAGCCCTTTTATGAGAAAAAAATAATTAATCTTGAAAAACACTATATTCATTAACTGAATGATTCTTCACAAAGAAGTAAAAAAATTACTAAATTTGATCGTTTGAAAGAAGAAAAATAGGAAAACACAAGCTCAACAATTATGAATCCTTCCTTTGATAAATCAACAAATCATCAGATGAAGCCTTCAACCCTAATTTGTAAAGACAATAATTCTTCAAGAAGACAATTGAAAACACCTAATCGAATTGAAACAAACTTTTATGTATGTAAAAATATCCAAGAAAGCATAATAATAAAAAAATTACAGACACAACAGTGAAAACCCTAATTTTCAAAAAGTTTAAGAGACTTGCGCAAGTAAACAATTGAGTTCAGTGTTGCATCACATTGTTGCTAAAGTTAAAGTGTAGAAATTTTTGCACTATTACCAAAATATAAATGCGCAGGCCGAGAAAAATTTAAGAAAAATAAAAAACAAATCTAAAAATCCATAACTTTAAGCTTTCAAGGTTTAGATCACAATCAAACATGGCTATAGAAAGCAATCAAAGTTCACAGGAGGACATAATGAAAAACAAATTGTTCCCTAGTATGGTCACCATTTTTTTATGGCAGACAAATCGCTCTTGTGGACAAGAGCGATCTCCCTAGATTCAAAAGAGATTTAGTAACAAACAAAAAAATGACTGTTTTCTTTCCTTAATTTACAATTGAAGTATAAAGTATGAGATATGCAAGAGTCTCTTACTTTTCTATGAATTTGTGGAAGTCCTTCCGATGCTTTCAAAATCCTTTCCTCGTTGCTTCAATAATATCTGCATATACAGAAACAAACAAGGCATAAAATCATAACATAGATAAAGATGAAACAGAAAGTGAATGAACATTGCAACATAGCATATATCATAATATTAAACCAATATTCAGTTATAAATTATGCAAAAGATTGAGGAGCTCTGCAAAGAGAATTAAGAAAAGTGCAATTAGGAAAGGAACAATGCTTGTATTAATATTTGAACAAGAAGAAGCATTACAACCTTGGCTTTGATGATATATGCCTCCTCCCAATGGTCTCCAATCCTCCCCTTAGGTGACAAGCTTTCGAGCCTTATTCCAGCAACATAATTTTACATTCAAAAGTCCTCCTTAGCCCTCTGGTCTATGTTGAATTTATAGGCCAAGAGGAGGAGATTTTAGATCCTCTTCTCAAGGGATGAGATCCTCAAACAGAGGGATTAGGGCTTCACAAAAGGAGGGATTTTACTCCATGAACAGAGGGATGAGGCCCAAGTATGTAGAAGCTCGAAGCTTTTAGTTGGGAAATATTCCTCCAACATGGATTCTAGAAACCACTTTTGATTTTGTAATATTCCTAATTAGCCCAAGATAATAGGAATATACTATTTTGTTTCCATTTTCTTGTTGCAAGAATAAAATTGTAAAGGAGGATAAATTAAACTCCTAAAACAAAAAAATAAATCAATGCCCATGTGAACGAGGCTAAATTTGGGTTGCCTGAGAAAAACACCCTTATGTGTGAAAGGGATTAAGTCATTTGGCCGAGTCAATTGGACCAAATCAATAGTGCTATCTAGATACATTGAACCATTTAGATGCACAACGCAATTCTAGTTGGAGGCTCATTATGTGAATGCAGCTAAATCATTGAGATGGTTTAGGGTTTGGCAAGGATTCTATCTTATTTAGGGAGGAGGAGGACATCATGAGAGGGGTTGTTGATGAGATTATTTCTAAAGAATTTGTCTGCTTAGACATTTCTCATTCTCTAGTTTTTTAGCTGAGAATAGTTTTGTTTAGCACTAGGGTGTTCCTAATCGGGAATCCCACCTCTTCCATTGAGGAGCTCTTGGAGGAGTCTTGCATTTCTTGACCACTATCAGGTATTTGGCCAAGCTCTTCTTCCAACTAAAATGAAAATCCTATTGAGGGTTTGGTTGTCTTTGTAAGATGCAACAATTGGAGGATATATCTATTCAGATCTAAGCCATTCTAGTGTCTCTTTCCAACGGGAAAGCTGTTTATCCCCCTGGCAAGAGAGTATTGGATGAGGAGAGCTCTTTTTCAGATCTTGGCATTAGGCCACATCATGCTATAGAGCCTACAATGTAGTCCATCTTCCAGAACTACGTTATTTGCAAGGAGAAAGTTGCAAGGTCTTTTGGCACTTCAAGGAGAAGAGATCTCAGGTGTTGGGAATCTACCCTTCACTGTGGTGATCCGTGGATTACAGATCTAATCCATGTTCCATTCATATCTGATCTGAATATTGATGTATTTTCTTTAGAAATTCTGAATCATTCTGCAGATCAGCTGCCTTAGATCTCAGATCTACTTCCTGTACTACATTTTTTGTTGAAAACCCCAAGGGGCTTTTGAAGAGGAGACTCTATAGTGTACATATCTGATATAGATCTATATTTTTGTACACAAATCTTTTCTAGATCTGAAGTGTAACTTACATCTCTTTTCAGCTAATAAAATAATGTTGTCAAGCTTGTACAGTCATATCATATGGTTGCAGCCTCTTATTTTGAGCCAATCTTCATGTAAAGTCTATTGCTTTTTGTTCTGTAATATAAGGGCCTCAATATAACTCTGATTTTATGTTATAAACAATCATATTAAGCCTCCATATTGGCCTCATGCATATATTTGGCTCAACTGCGTTATATTCTGAGCAGTTTTGTCACATATTGTTACAATCCATCTTTGGGCACTTTCTAAGCTGTACTAGGTGTGGGAGATTTGTTTAACCCACCTAGAAAGATTTGTTTCTGATCTCTTCCTGGATTTAGGTCTTAGATACTCAGATCTAAGGGATCCAAGGGATTATTTCAAGAGCTGTAGTAGCCATTCCTGGAAAATGCATTTTTCAGGCATGCCTTGCTAGCAGTCTCGATTTTGGGATATTACAGTGGTATCAAAGCATCTTTCTTGGCACAACCTGTGCTTTGATTACTAAATAGCCAATATTTATTTTCAAGGAAAGAAAATATTGATGAATAAGTGTAGTTACACTAAAGACACAGAAGACAAGTGTCCAAACCCTTCATCTAGAAGATTGATTGGGAAAGGGTTTTTAAAAACTATGTTGCAAACTATGCATGAGTTGAGGAATGAAATCAGGGGAGTGAGGAATGAAAGACCAGTAGATATTTTGAAAATATTTACACATGAAGGAAGCCCCACTACTTTATATGATGTGTGTGACCATTCAACCACACAATATGATCTACAATGTTGTAGCATGCCTACATTCCTTACAAGAGGAGAAGAAGATGGAGAGACACCAAAGGAGGAGACTCTTGGTGAATATATCCGAGAATATGAATCTCAGTCTAAAATATTCAAAGAGAATCTAAGCTTTCCAGATTTTTGTCAACTCAAAGAAGAAAGAAGATCCAGTAGAACTATGAGGAGAAGAGGGTGCATGCAACACACCTTGGGTAGAAATTTCCTACCTACTTTTGATGGGTCACTTGAGAGCTTAGCCAAGTCTTGGGTAGAGAAGCTGGACACATACTTTCAGCTGCGTCAAGTTTCTGAAGAAAAAGCCATAAGAGTAGCAGCGTTGCACCTCCAACGTAAAGCATATGCCTGGTGGTTGTTTGAGTCTTCTTCATTGCAAAATGTAAACATCTCTACTTATGCAAGGTTCACTAGGAGGTTAGTGAAAAGATTTGATTCTATGCCATTTGAAATTTCTTTGGGTAAGAAAACTAAGCCCAAGAGATCAGAACATTTACATTAGATAGGAAGATCCATGAAGATAACTCCATTTTAGAACATTGTTGAAGGGGTTGAAGATCTGTTACATGATTTGGCAAGGGAAAAGGACCTACTTTAGCAAGAACCTTATTCTCAAGGATAGGACATGAGTGTTCCTTTTTCAAGAAGAGATCAAGTGAAGGGATCTCTTATTGATGAGGCATACTCCCATGATGAGGAGAAGAAAGAAGAAGAACTGAAATGTTCCTCTAGCGTTGTGACAACAGGAGGAAATCTATTTTTATTGAGAATTGGAGTTGAAGTTATTGCTTCCACTAAGAGGGCTCTTGTATCTTTGCAAGAAGGCCCCAAGGATCCTATACATGAAGAGGATGAGAAACATGTGTCTATGATGATAGAAAAAGAGATGAAACAATGGAGGAAATGTGTTCCAATATTGCATCCAAATTTTGGAACACACACTATGATGGATCAGTCCTTTGTGATCAAGACTCTTGACACCAAGGAGATGATGGGTGATGAAGAAGAAGATGGGGGAGTTGCTCTAACTTCTCCTTATCATGATACTTCCACACAACAATTAGAGATGGATTTTTGTAGTGGAAGCAGTCATATTATGTTCCCATCTATTTTTCACATGGGAATGAGCCATGAGACATCATTATCTTGTGGTATACCACCTAGGAGACCACCTGATCTAGATTTGATGAAAGATGTTTCATGCATTGATGCTCCTTCCCTAGATCCAAGAAGGAAGGGAGCATTATGATACCATGCTTCGGCGCTGAGAGTATGGGGAATGTACAAGGAGATGGAAAGCATTTTTCCCTTGAAATCAATATCCATTCTCTCATCTCATACTGCGCTGACAAAAGATGCTGCAAGAGTGAAGGTTGACACCACAATGAAGCACGGGAGGAATAGCAACCTTCCATCTTATACCTTTGGCATGGGAGATGTCAAAGAGGAGAAAAATGGGAGGCATGGCCTTCCAACATACACCTTGGACATGGAGGATGTCAAGGAGAAGAGAAAAAACATGGCAGCCACTTCAGTTGACACATTATCAATGCTGTCATTATTGGGAAAACTAGATCCATATTGGAAATCCCAACTGTTGGTGGAATATTCCAAGGATCTTCATACATGCATGATTCTTGATGACTTTCTACATGATGAGTATTATTCAATCCAAGATGGGGTCATCTATGATCATGGTAGGATATTCTTATCTAGAGCCTCCAAGCTCAAGGAGAAGTTACTGCAATGGGCCTATGAGGAGTTTTGTTTCAGCCATACATATTTTATGAAGCTGAACAATATCATCTTGAGGAACTACTATTGGAAGGGCTTTGAAGGAGAACTATATTAGCATTATCAAATATGCATGTACTTTGTGGAGATGGGGAAGCAACATAACTCTGTTGGAGAGTTAATTCAACCTTCTCTTTCCCCTCTTGATGGAAAATATAGATCTATGCACCACTCCATTTTTATGAGGAGGACTATTGATGAATAATATGCTCATGTAAAACAAGTTTATTTTTCTGATTGTATGCATTCTTTCACCATGTTTATGCAGGCCATGAATCCAAGGTGGAGTGTTATATCTTGTAAATCTCATGGCAAATATTGGGCCACAACAATTGCTGCACTTGGCCACTCCCTTGGTGGACAAAGGGAGATATTGTTTCATGATGGTTTCTTTCCTAAGGCACCAAACAAATCTCACACATTCAGCTATAGTGAGATGGCGTGGGCTGCAAGTAAGTGGTGGGAAAACCACTTACCACATCTTGGCTTGATGCAGGCAGGAGATGCATTATGCTGGTTCCACATGTGGCACTATGACCCACCTCCATATGTACACATTTCTATTTTTTTGTACATTATTTTTCTCCCATACGTTGATGACATGCTTGTACTTTTTATGGGAATATAGGGAGGGAGGATGGGAGGCATGCATGTGCCTAATGGGCTGAAGATTCGCCATGTCTTTTATGTTACATATTTCAGGGAGAACATTAGGTAAGCCATGGTTGTTTCACATGAGATATTGTTTCCTTGTGGGATGGAGTGTTTACAAACACATCTCATAAGATCTTTGGAGGAACATTTCATGGAGGGTTGGATTGGTGATTACTTAGCTCATGGGAGAAGCTTATCATTTGATGGCATCACCAATGGAGGAGGAGATGAGTTGCAGCACTCACCTTATCAGTTGCTTGAGGACAATAAACATTTTTGAGGGGAGGACTGTAATGTTCCTAATTAGCCCAAGCTAATAAGAATATACTATTTTGTTTCCATTTTATTGTTGCAAGAATCAAATTGTAAAGGAGGATAAATTAAACTCTTAAAACAACAAAATAAATCAATGCCCATGTGAACAAGGCTAAATCTGGGTTGCCTAAGAAAAACACCCTTATGTGTGAAAGGGATTAAGTCATTTGACTAGGTCAACTGGACCAAATCAACAATGTTGAACAATTTAGATGCACAATGCAGTTCTAGTTGGAGGCTCATCATGTGAATGCAGCTAAATCATTGAGATGGTTTAGGGTTTGGCAAGGATTCCATATTAATTAAAGAGGAGGAGGACATCATGAGAGGGTTTGTTGATGAGATTATTTCTGAAGAATTTTTCTGCTTACGCATTTCTCATTCTCTAGTTGTTTAGCTGAGAATAGTGTTGTTTAGCACTAGGGTGTTCCTGATCAAGAATCCCAACTCTTCCACTGAGGAGATCTTGGAGGAGTATTGCATTTCTTGACCACTATTAGGTATTTGGCCAAGCTCTTCTTCCAACTACAATGCAGATCCTATTGAGGGTTTGGTTGTATTTGTAAGCTGCAATAAGTGGAGGCTAGATCTGTTCAGATCTAAGCCATTCTAATGCCTCTTTCCAGCGGGAAAGTTGTTTATCCCCTAGGCAAGAGAGTATTGGATAAGGAGAGCTCATTTTTATATCTTGGCATCAGTCCACGTCATGCTCTAGAGCCTACAATGCAGTCCATCTTCCAGAACTACGTTATTTGCAAGGAGAAATTTGCAGGGTCTTTTGACACTTCAAGGAGAAGAGATCTCAGGTGTTGGGAATCTGCCCTTCACTGTGGTGATCCGTGGATTACAGATCTAATCCATGTTCCATTCAGATCTGATCTGAATACTGATGTATTTTCTTCAGAAATTTTGAATCATTCTGCAAATCAGTTGCCTTAAATCTCAGATCTACTTCCTGTACTACATTTTTTGTTGAAACCCCCAAGGGGCTTTTGAAGAGGAGACTCTATAGCATACATATCTGATATATATCTAGCTTTTTGTACACAGATTTACTCTAGATCTGAAGTGTAACTTACAACTCTTTTTAGCTAATAAAATAATGCTATCAAGCTTGTACAGTCATATCATATGGTTGCAGCCTCTTATTTTGAGCCAATCTTCATGTAAAGTCTATTGCTTTCTGTTCTATAATGTAAGGGCCTCAATATAACTCTTATTTTGTATTATAAACAATCATATTGAGCCTCCATATTGTCCTCGTGAATATATTTGGCTCAACTGCGTTATTTTCTGAGCAGTTTTGTCACATAGTGTTGCAGTCCCTCTTTGGGCACTTTCTAAGCCGTACTAGGTGTGGGAGATCTATTTAACCCACCTAGAAAGATTTGTTTCTGATATCCTCTTGGATTTAGGTCTTAGATACTCAGATCTAAGGGATCCAAGGGCCGATTTCAAGATTTGTAGCAACCATTCCTAAAAAATGCGTTTTTTCAAGCATGCCTTGATAGCAGTCCCGATTTTGGGATATTACAAATTTTTTACTCACATTAAGTGGTTTTCATAATTTATAGTGGAAGAAAGAGCACAGATTTGCACAGACCACAATGGTTAAAATTGTGGTTTTATAGATGCTCGCTAGGAAACTACACAAATGCTAAAAGGTTGGTTTTTAACAATGTCATCCATAATTCTTGTAGTCTTTGGGATTGATTTGTTTCCAACATTGCCAGGGGGTGCTTGGAACATTTCATCGGATAATGAGAGTTCCAAATTGGAGGTGTTTTTCCTAATGGTGACAAAATGGTGTGTAACATTGAGTTTGAAGCTTTGTGAGGAAATTCTAAAGTCAATGTAAAGGAGCTAGAACGTTGAAACTTTGTGAAGCAATTTTAAAATCAATGCAAAGTAGTTAGAGCATTGACATTAATTTAACATTATACATTGAAGAGTAAGAAATTTTCATGGATGATATTATTAACCACCATATTTTCATTTATTCAACATTATGTTTACATTTTTTCACATAATCTGGACTATTGTGTGTGGCTTTTGCATGTCCATACAAATTCCCCCCATTTTTTAATGCTTCGCAAATTTTTGTCACGTTGATTTGATATATTTTTCCCATGAACATTCTGCATATTATATTTTTCATGAAGGACAATAATGCTTTGTTAAGATTTCTCACATGAGAGCAAGCCTCTTACTGCAGTTTCTCATACCACATTCTACAACCTTTGTTATTCGTCCAACACTTGGGGTTGCTAGCTCGTCCCCTAACACAACCATGCTAATCGATCTCGAATTTTACAAATCTCATTTTTCATCGATTTAACTGGTGTAATTGATCTCTCTACACCAACCTATGGTGCCTAGCACATGAAAATGTCATTTACCAGACCATATATGATCTTATGACTCTTGTTGTACCATGGCTCATTACACATAATATCTCTAGGTGTGAAATAATTTACCCGTGATCCTCCTACTTCTCATGGTTCATTGTCCATAATTATGTTAATGTATGATACTAAGAAAAGAAAGGAAAAAATAATTATGACAAATAAGAATCTTTGCTAATAGAGTGTAATTAAACAATTGCAATATAGACACAAAAAAAAACACCTCCTCCTACATTATGAATCATCAAACCACCATATTCACTCGATACTAAAGAAGAAACATTCACATAATTGTGATTTTACCTTGCATGTGTTCGTGGCTTGTCCATGACAGTAGACCAAACAATAATGGGTTTTGTATTTTTCAACCTTTGCTAATTGTTACTCTTTCAAAATATTTTCTTCATTCCAACTTCCTTGAGATTGGATAGCTAAAAACTATGGGATGTGGTTGCTACAAAAGAAAATGAATAGTTACAAATATGATTATCAGTTGTGGGCATCGTATATTTTGATTTTTTGTATTGTTAGTTTAATCAAATGTTAACATTTAATGTGCATCTTAGTTAACCAGAAACCAGTATAATAATATTTATGACATGAATATTGCACC